>JABWTJ010000359.1:76515-552197 GCA_016801875.1 Solanum sitiens | reverse complement strand
AGGAAATATTATGGGGCTGATGGGGATCGAACTAGGGTCCCCCAAATCTGAAAAATACAAAGGATTAAGTGTTGCCTAAGGGATTCGAAATTGGGTTCCCTTGCCCAGTTCCGTATTGACACATAAGTCATACGTAAGTAAATATTTAATGAATGCTGCCTCTAAAGATCAAAATCAATATCTTGGCATATCTACAAGATGCATAAGTCTTGTACCACATAATCTTGGGTAAACATGAATCACTTAGACAAACTATGAATGAAGCCTCATGGCTTGTATGTATAGACACATAAGTCTAACATACGTTCAAAAGTAAGTGAACCTAAGATGTATGAAATGAGATGATGAACCCTAGAAGGGTTAAGTATGAGTTTAAGATACACTAAATGGCCAAGTGCATTGACATATGATGAGATGAACAATGAAATGATGAAATGAACAATGAAATAATGAAACCCTAGAAGGGTTAAGTGAGGGTGTGAAACACACCAAATGGCCAAGTACATTGGCATATGATGAAATGAACATTTACGTAATAAGAGGTGAATAACTATGAAAAGCAAAGGTGCTAATGATGATGAATATGGTGACAACATGATATGAGGCTAATGTAAATGATGAGAGTAATCTCAAATGAGCCTAAGTAAATGTTACCAATACGTACTCACCTATGAAAGTGTAAGATAATGAATAGACCAGTCTCTATGAACACTCTAATGAGAGTATTAAGCCTAACAAACTCAATACGAATGATGAGATGAGAAATCATCTAATGAGCTATGATGTCCTCATACTAGAAGCCAGCTTCCATGACGTATGAGATGAATGTAATGGAACTTTATACTAAGCACCGATAGACTAGCTATGAGCGGTGATGCCTTCTTTCGGGAAGGGCGGAGGTTCACGTAACTCTCATGAGATGAGACTGTTCGGCATGCCGGGTATGGGTCTCCTTATATCTCCTAGTCTTCGAACCTATACTGCCAATATAGGGATCTAGCGGGGTTAAATTCCCATGTACGCTAGCATGTTTTTGGGTCACCTTGGCCGGTGATTCCACCTCTTTTCGGTGTGGGGGAGACACTGGATTTCATCATGCTCACATGATCTATGTCGGTTAAAGTTAAAGTTCCCAATAAATGAATGAGGTCAGCCTCAAATGATGCACATAAAGAAATGAATGATACCAAAGATGTTAGGATAGGATAATCAAAAGGTGAGTTAGATTCAAGTAATGACATTAGGTCATTCTTGGTCATTGCACAACGAACCTAATGAAAGTCTTAAACTACATCCTAGGTATAACTGGTGTTTACACTGGTCTATGAATGAAATGAAATAGAGTACGTATGAATGAACTAAGCAGACTCTGTGTTTGCTAATGAAGACTCCCTAGTTGAGGTCTCATCTATTGAGCCCTCATTTCTGGAAGGTCTTAATGTTAAGTACATGATTCCAAGGTCTCATGGCATATGAGTGAATGACAATAAAAGAAGTTATGTGCTACATGCAAAAAGGTGTTGTATGCTATATGATATGTGCTATGTGTAAGTGTTATGTGCTGTGTGCAAATGTGAAAAGTATGATGATGTATGTTATTCTCATGGCATAACTTTCCTATTTCAAATCTGGAAAGCCCACTGACTTTCCTAATCCAAATTTGGAAAGCTCATTGACTTTCCTAATCCAAATTTGGAAACTTTTCTAATCTCAATTTGGCAAGTCCACTGACTTGACTTCCAAATATCATGTTGTTAGGAAAGAGCTATTCTTTCTCATGCATGTCCCTGGTGTGTGCTTGCATATACCCATACTTAGTACAAGTGTGTACTAACCCTATACAAACTGTACTATTTTAGGTGCAGGCACAGGTGGACGATAGAGCTACAAGATCATCTCTGCAGTTATCCGGACGTCCAGCATTCATCCGGTTTGGTAGGTCCTCATGTTTTCGAGGATGCTACTGTTTTATATTCTAGCTTAGTTTTAGAGTTGAGCTAGTGGAGCATGTTCCACTAGCGTTGCTTTCCTACTTTATTCAGACTATGTATTGGTGCCATTTTGGCAATTATACACTTAATAAGAATTGAACTATTTCTTTCAGTTGCTTCCCTCTTAATGTTAGATGGTTGATGGTGAACAATTATGTATTAATGAGAATCTTTTTATAAGTATGTTAAGAAACAAAAAGTTTCAAATTTTCCGCTAAAATTAACCTAGATGAAGTAAGAATGACGTAAGTAGGCTTGTCTGCGACCTCTGAGTGGTCAACGACGCCGGTCTCGTCTGGGGTCTAGATTCCGATCGTGACAGCAAAAGTCTCATAAGAGAAAGTGAAAATAGTCTTCTCTTGGTCTTTCAGAGCTATGGATATTTGATTATGACCCAAATATCCATCAAGAAAACAATATCAGCCCTTACCAGCAAGGAAATTCCAACAAAAGATCCATGAACACCATAGGAAAGTGATACTTTTCTGTTCAAGCATTTAATTTTTTATAGTCCATGCATACAATAAATCCAGTCACTGGCCGCATCGGAACACAATCATTTACGCATTAGGAACAACATTAATCCCACCTTTCTTAGGAACATACGGAACAGGATAATCCCAACTAGTATTTGCAATTGGATATATGACTCTAACATCCAACCATTTGATGATTTCCTTTTTCACTACCTCTTGCATAGGTGGATTTAGTCTCCTTTGGTGCTCGATACTAGGCTTGTGGTCCGGCATGATTTGGATTTTATGAGAACAAATGCCAGGAGGAATCCCAATAATGTCAGCAATAGTCCATCCAATTTCAATCATGAACCTGTTCACCACAGAAATCAATGCCTCAAGTTACACCTCACTCAAATCGATCGCAATGATGACCAGTACCATATCTCCCCAAGAATACATACCTCAAGTGCGATGGTAGAGCCTTGAGCTCCAATTTTGGAGCCTCTTTAATAGATGGTTTTGCCGGTGGAGAGTTGCGATTATTCATATCTAATTGCAATTCTTCGATTTGGAATGAAATTTGAACCTATCAAGTGCGGAAACTAATTCATATTAGTCTTCAATACCATCACCCTCAAAATTTATCATTACTGATGTCAGTGCATCAACACCCAATCTCTCTTCAATAGACACATCGGAATCTCACTCCATAATATGATTCACCATTGATAATGACTTGAGATAGCTTTCCAGCTTCATGGACCTACATATATGAAAAGTTACATCTTCACTATTCAATCGAAACTTCATCTGCCCTCTCTATATATTGACCAAGGCGTGCCCAGTAGTAAGGAATGGTCTCCCTAGGAGGATGGAAACCTAAACCTCACAATAAGTATCATAAAATCTTCCTGGAAAAATAAACGACTCCACATTCACAAGTACATCTTGGAGAACACCAATGGGCTACTTTAAAATTTTGTCGGCCATGAGTAATCGCATTGCAATCGATTTTGAAGCCCCTAAACCCAACTTCTTGTAGATAGACAATGACATCAGATTAGTGCTAGCTCCCAAATCCCACAACGCCTTCGTAAAATGCAATAACCCGATGGTACAAGGAATAGTGAAAGCACCTGGATCCTCTTTCTTCTGCACAAGTGACCTAGTAGCAATAGCACTATAATTTTGCAACCTCTCATCATTTTCAAAGCTAATGTCCCTCTTCAAATCCTTCATAAACTTTGCATACCCAAGCATTTGCTCCAAAACCTCTATCAACGGAACATTGATAGAAAGTTGTTTGAACATAGTAATGAACCTGCATTATTTGCTTTCTTCAGTCTTCTTCATCAATCTATGTGGGAATGACGGTGGAGTTCTATGCATGGGAATAAATTTTTGGGTCACTTCTGCTTCTTTCTCTGTAGCATTCTAAGACTCTCCAATCCGCTTGAGTAGTGATTGTCATACAATGCCCATCATTCTTCAGATTCAGGATGGTGTTGCTAGGAAGTGTGTCAAACTGACGTGGGTTTGAAGTTGTGGACAACTAATTCATCTTCTACTCAAGTTGCTTAATCGACACTGCATGGGTATCAGCTTTTTGACCATCTAGACAAGTCGTTTCGCATTTCCTTCACATTCTCATTAGTCGTATCAAACCTCTTCATCATCTTCTGCATCATATCCTCAATAAGTGACATACTACCCCAGCTTCCCTATTACCAAATTCCAGATATGCAGGTGGAACATAAGGCCCAACTCTATAGTTTATTTTTCCCTAGTTGTTCTAGTTGTAGTTGTTGCCGTGATTGTAGTTCCCATCCCTGACATAGTTACTCTCTTGGTTGTAGTTACCATAATTCCAACCTTTGTTTTCTTTCCCTTAGCACCAATTATCCGAGTTGTAACCTTGGACGTTGGCTCACAAACCCCTATCTGATCAGTCACCAAATAATAATCCTCTTCATAGTAGCATTCCTCAACTAGTGATGGTGGAGTTCTAATCAAGTAGTTTACTGCATTCACCATTTCTATACCTCTGCTCACATGCTTCAACCCTAACCCAAGTTTTGTCCTTGTCTGAGCCATCTCCTCACGAATGTCATCGGCAGATTGACTAGGTGCAGCTTGAACTGTAAAAGGATTTCTTTCGGTGTCCAACTTTCTAGTTCTCCATGCTTTATTATTTTGTGAGATCTTCTCCGATTTCTCAGTGATCTCCTCAAAAATTCACTCACCATATGATCCCAGCAATAGTATCTAGTACAGTCTTGCTATTGTTATCCTGACCTATGTAGAAGTACTCCTTTTAGTGACTCTCATTATTCGTTGATTCAGAACACTTCTTATGAATGCAGCAAACCTGCTCCATCAACTACTCACAAACTCTCCAGGTAATGCTACAAAGTTATTTAGTTTGTCCTTGTGATTCAGCTTATTGGAAAATGGAAAATACTTTGCCATGAACACCTTGTGTAATTGGTTCATGTATGATTCGAGTTGTATGGAAGCTCATAAAACCACATCGCAGTATCTTCGGTCAATGATAAATGGAAGAATCTCAACCCTATGATGTTCATATCCAATTTTGGTCGTCCTACACAACTCTTGAAGATACTCCTCAACTTGACCATGTGACCATGCGGATCTTCCGAAGCCATACCAAAAAACAATTCCCTTGTTGTAAGCACTGCATCAGACTGCTAGTCACCACTAATGTATGCCCTGGAGGTAGAGGTAGGACAAAAGTAGGTTTTTTCTAATTCAACGGTGTTGAAGTCGACCATGTAGTTATCACGCAACATTGGTTCTTGTAGATTATACACCCTAAGTGCATCTCTCAGTAGATCGCCACCCCGATCCTGAGCATTCTCATCATTCATTTGTTCTACATGCTCCTCTATTTTTGGACCCCTTAATTATTCATCTTTCGCAAAGTTTTACTCAACTCTGGATCGTATGGGGTCAATGGTTCTCCTCTACTCCGTGTACTTGTCATACACTAGAGTGAAACTTGAAGGGAAAAAAAAAAGAAAAGAAAACATTAAATAAGAAAATAATTGATTAAATTTTAATAATATAGTTAACTTAATCTAAAAGTCTAATATACCATCACCGATGCCTGAATTTGATAGTGGTAAGTATTCCCGTCTGTCATGCGAGTGACCCGAGTTCGATCCCCGGCAGCGGTGTCAAAATTTGATACGCTCAAATTACACTTCCCTGAAGAAGTATGAGCAATCGTTATCAAGTAAAGAACCCAACTTGGAGGTTGGGGTTGATCGCACGAGAAATATGATTAAGACTTAAATTTAACTTACGATTATATTCATTTAGTCAAACTATTTTCGAGACAAGTATTAAAGGGGGGATTTTGTAAGCAATAACCAATTGTTTTTTAAGTAAAAAGTGAGCAAGATTCAAACCTTGAGTTATAAATAAGAGAGAGAAATTATGGTGTATCTATCCCCGATAAGCTCTTAACGCGGTAATCCTAATAATAGTAATACTTTCCTAGTGTTTTATATGCATAAGATATGTATCCCTAAGTGATTATTCCTCCAAATATTCCATGCGCACCTTGGTCTGGCTACATGTGTATAATTTACTAACCATTACATTTACCTCAAATTAGACATCACATCAATGTATGTCGTAGTTTTCACCCTTGCACCAATTGACATTAGACTATTAGATAGTATCACACTAAATTTTTGTTGATAATTCTTTTCTTACTAACTACCTCCTTGGTCCGGCAAGTTGAAACAAGGCAATTTCTAAAGCGTGGACTCGTTAAAAAGATTTCTAAGGGAAAGAATTATCAATGCATGTATCAACACTATTCACGAATTACTTAGTTATTATTAATACGTTGTAAATTACTCATGCTTCCCACAACCCTAGTTGTGGATTTAGGGACTCGTGCTTGGAAAAACACAATTCATGTTTTGATAAGAAGAATTCATGAATTTATGTTTAGAGTAGAAGAAACCCGTAGTTCAAAGAAATATTCTTATAAACCAAAATACGGCAATCAAATTGTCAAAGTTTGCAAGTTAATTCCTAAGAAAATATCAAGAAATAAAAGTAAACAGTAATGTCTAATCCTCAAAAACTAGGTTTACATACCTTATTTATAGAAAAACATGTCCTAACAAAAAAGAAACAAAATAAGGAAAAAAAAACTTTCAGGACGCGACTTTGATCGATGACTCGACCTACGGACCGTGGATCGACCTACGGTCTATAGTTCCTCTCTGTTGGTTAACACTTAGAACTTTTCCAAAGCAGGTGGAACCTTCAACTCACAGTTCATCACTGACTGGCGTGCAGGACGGACCATAGGTTTGGTCTGTGGGTCCTCTTCCATGACTCCACACTTAGAATTTTCATCAGGTACTGGAACTTCAACTCTTTGAACACCTTCTACAGATGTACAGGGCGGCCCATAAGTCGACCTACGGTCCATGGATTGCTCGTGGTTCCACACTTGGTCAAACTTCCCTGATGCTCCTATCTACGCCAACCCATAGACGGACCGTCTAGGACCTATTCTCCGTAGGTCACTTCCATGGGTGGCCATTTTTAGAAAGTTTCAACTGTCATCTCGCTCAACTTCGTCAAAGCCTATTTCTTGCAAACATAACACACAAAACAATATTTTCAATACAAAATGGCCCTAGACACACACAACTCTTAAGTGAATTATATAACAAATATCGTAAACTTACGGTATATCATGTGCTCAGAAATTGGTGGATAGAGGGTGTTTGTTATACTTAGCCTTCATTTGGGACACTAGTATTAAACAACCAGCAGTGAATATCGTTCTTTTTGGGAATTTCTCGATGTATTCCCTTCTTATATTCTAGGTGTTTCTCCCGATAAGGATATTGATTTTGTTATTGACTTGGAGTCGGGTACTAAACACATTTCTATTACTCCTTATCGTACGACTCCAATAGATTTACAATATCTGAAGGTTCAGTTGTAGGATTTTTTGAGTAAGGGGTTTATTCACCTTAGTGTATCCCTAAAGGATTCCCCTATTTGTTTGTGAAGAAGAAGGACGGACTATGAGGATGTGTATTGATTACAAATATTTGAACAAGGTAACAATAAAAAAGAAGTATCTTCTTTCACATATTGATGACTTAATTGATCAGCTACAAGGAGCATCGTTGTTCTCTAAGATTTATTTGAGGTCCTGGTATCAACATCTAAAGATTAGGGCATCATATATCTCTAAGACAGCCTTTGGGACTCGGTATGGGCATTATAAGTTCCTAGTGATGTTCTTCGGGTTGACTAATTCCCCTACAACATTAATGGAGTTGATGAACGGGATGTTTCTACCATACCTTGATTCTTTTTATATTGTCTTTATCGATGATATTTTGGTTACTTCAGGACTGAGGAGGACCATGTTCGACACTTGAGGATTGTGCTTCAATGGTTGAGGGAAGAGATGTTGTAAGCTAAGTTCTCAAAGTGTATATTTTGCCTTATTCCTGTGGCATTCTTGGGACACGTGGTGTATAAGGAGGGTATTAGAGTAGCTCCGGCCAAGATTAAGGAAGTTAGAGGTTGGACGCGGCCTATTTCTATAACAGAGATTCAAAATTTTGAAGGATTGGTAGGCTATTACCGATGATTGGTTCAGAGTTTCTCTACTATTGAACCTTCATTGACCAGATTGAATCGATAGGGTATGGGTTTCCAGTAGTCTAATGAGTGTGAGGAGAGCTTTTAAAAGCTTAAGACTTTTTTACTTCGTCCCCTATATTGACTCTACCAGAGGAAGGTACGGAATTTATTGTGTACTTTGATGCTTCAGGAGTCAGGTTGTGTAATGTATTGATGCAGAAGGGGAAGATGATCGCTTATTCTTATAGGGCAGTTGCTGACACATGAGAAGAACTACCCTACTCATGATATAGAGGTGGTGGTTCTTGTCTTTGACCTTAAGTTATGGCATCACTATTTGTATGGGGTGTATTGGGAGATCTTCACTGATCATCGGAGTCTTCAGTACATCTTCAGTCAGAGGGATTTGAACTTGAGGCAGCATAGATGACTTGAGTTGTTGAAGGACTATGATGTAACCATTTCTATATCATCCGGGGAAGGCCAATGTGGTAAAAGTAATTTCATCTAGGTAAATCATACTTTTCGTGGAAAGAGAGGATGTTCCAACATACCAACCCTACTCATACTCATCAAATTAAATGCTAAAGGAAATAAAAGATCTAAAAGTCAAAATTTTTCCTCTTTACTCCTACTCATAATAGTATATTAAATAAAATTTAAATTTACTTTCTTAGCTCCTACTCATCAAATTAAATGCTTAAGAAAATATCGCAAGGACTAATATTTAATATTTATCATTTTGACTCCTAATCATCAAATTAAATCAAATAAAGTGTAGAATTTATCCTCGTGACTCCTACTCATCAAGTAATCAAATAAAATGGTGTTAGTAATTAAGGGAAATTACTTATCCTCGTGGATCCTACTCATCAAGAGATAATCTATTACCATAATCTTAACAACTTTCCTATATATGCAAATTTTATTCACTCTCCCTTTGCTTCCAATCCTCTTTGTCTTTTTCTTTTTCTAAAGAACTTAAAAATTAATTAACAGAAGTCTAAACTAGTGATGGACTGCAAAAAAAGAAAAGGCTATCAAGGCTAAAGGTGTTGCTGAAGAAATTATGGGAAATAATAGAAAGAGGGCATCAACAAAATCAAGTGAAAATTGGGCAGTATGTGATCGTCTGCCTAGGCAGAATCTCCAGTGTCTCAAAGAGGAAAATATGCTAAGATCTACGCGGCGTAGACATCGTATCAATTATCGGGATAATCTAAGTGATGATGATGACGATGAAGAAGCTTGTAAGCGATTTAAGGGGGTTGGATGTCCATCTCCTACTAAAGAGTCTGAGATGCAACATTTGTCTCATGCGGCAACTCCTAATAGAGAGAGAGAAATTAAAAGCTTATTTGTCCTATGAAGAGAGCTTCCAGAACCCAAAGATTGACATTGAGACTGCAAATGGAAGTGTTGGTGTTGGTCTTTGTACAATGACTGATTCAAAATCATTTGAATATCCAAATCCAGATTTTAGCAATTTTGACAAGGACAAGGATGAGTCTTGCTTTAAGGTTGGGCAAGTATGGGCTATTTATGATACCTTGGATGGCATGCCTAGATTTTATGGCATCATCAGGGAGATTTTGTCTCCGGAATTCAAATTGCGTATAACATGGTTAGAGCCAGAGCCAGAGCCAGAGCCGCTAAATAAAACCAAATGGCTATATGAGGGCTTTCTAGCTTCTTGTGGTAGGTTCAGAATAGGAAACTTAGAACACATTGAAGATCATCTTATATTAGCACATTTAGTATGTGCAACAAATGGAAACAACAATGATGCAATAAATATATTTCCATTGAAAGGAGAAACTTGGGCCCTCCTAAAAGATTGAGGCAGTAAAAGTCTCATCTATGAATTTGTTGAGGTCTTGTCAAACTATAATGAAACTATTGGTGTGCATGTTGCGTACTTGGATAAAACAAAAGGATTCACTTGCCTTTTCCATGGAGTCCCATTTCTAGTTCCAGCAAAGGGTATGTTTAGATTCTCTCATCTAATTCCTTCTATGAAGATGTCAGGGATGGAGAGGAATGATGTTCCTGAAGGATCATTTTGAACTAGACCCTACCTCCTTACCTATTGCCCAAGTAGATGTCTCTGCTTCATCCATAGACCAAAGTGCGAAAGCTAATTTCATGGACTCTGTAAATTTTGTTGAAAATTGGGTTGCACCAATACCTAATCAGGTTCGTGAACATGAGTTTTACAGATTTTCTACTGAGAGATCACCAGATAAATTTCAAATTGGTCAATGTTGGGCAATTTACAGTGATGAAGATTTCTTGCCCCGGTACCATGGGTTGATATAAAAGATAGATCTTCTCCCTCTGTTTGTGTTGCATGTGGCATGGTTTTATGCGTGTCCACTCCCTAAAAGTACAATACAATGGCATGATAAAACAATGTCAGTTGGTTGTGGATTATTTAAGTTTTTAAGTAGTAAGCTAAACAAATATATTTTAACCAACAACTTTTCACATGTAGTAGTTGCAGAACCTTTGAATAAGGGTGTATACAAGATCTTCCCCAAAACAGGTGAAGTTTGGGCAGTATACAAAAGCTGGAGTGCTCAGCTGATGAAAGGTAGTAATCTAGAAGATTTTGAATATGAGATTTTTGAAATAGTGGAGGTTTCCAATAATTATGTAGATGTGAAGTTTTTAGAGTGGGTAAAAGGATTCAAGTCTATCTACAAGGCTTGAGTGGAAGGAGAAAAGGCTGACAAAGTAGTGAAAATATGTGTATCAGAGAATCTCATGTTTTCTCATCGAATTCCTTCTTTTCGCCACACAGAAGAGAGGGATGGCAGCTTGCGAGGTTTCTGGGAGCTTGATCCAGCAGGAATGCCTATGTGTTTACTATGTACTGATTAAAGCATCAAACTTTTCTTCTCTTTATCTTTTACCAAAATGGAAGCGTTCTTGTGGATTTCTAAAACTCAATTATGTCTCAAAAGAAAGTGTGATTTCAAATATATTATTGAGAACATATTTTACTAAAGTGTGTTTAATAAGTTTAGATTTTTTTAATATATTCCATATTTGCTTATACTTATCTTATTAATGATTGTGAGTTGGTAATTTAATAATTACCAAGTACGTCACATCCTCCCAAAGGAATAATTCACAATTACTTAGTGAGGATTTTCCTTCATCTTCCAAAAAACTCTTGGCAATATGAAGTGCACATGACATAGTTTCTATGAGCAACTGTCATTCTTACTGGAGGACATGTTATACCTCGGAAATCCAATGACCTAGGCTAGAGCCTCACCTAATGAATAATGATTAAAATGGTGTTTCCATACCTAGACTAATGTAATCAACTTAGTTTAGAAGTATTGGAGCCTAAACGTCAATAAATGATCATGACGTCTAGAAACTAGTGAAATCGAACTAGTAGGTGTTCTTAGGTCTTCTGAAGGTTTGGGAGTGTCTTATGAAGGGTAAAACTTGTAAAAAATACTTCAAATAGATAAAATAATGTTTTTAGGGTCAAAACGTTCAGGTGCGACCCCCCAAGGACCATTCTAGGGGTCCTTGAGGAGTACCCAAACATTTGGCCAACAAGTTGCCCAAGGCAGCAAGTTTTGTGCATGGATGGAGCATGTCCGCGTCGCAGAATGGATTTACCAAATTGTACTTGTTCCGCGACAAAAATTCCAAAAATAAAAGTCAAGTTTGACTTACTTAAAAGGTCCAACTAAGTGAGGGGTATTTTGGGTATTTTAGGGATGGGTATATATTGATTTTAAGTCAGTTTTACCCCACTTTTACCCATCCAAAACAAATCCCCAAATTGAAAACCCAATTGCTCTCACCTCTCTCTAAATTCTCTCTCTACCCAAACCTCCATTGAAGGACATTGAAGCTTCAAGAAGAAGATCAATTCTCCATTTTTTCTACTCAATTTCGTGGCTAAGTCTTCATTAAGGTATGGATTCTTTCACTCTTGGGATTCCTTTCCCCAAGAGGTCCCTTCAAAGATATTTTCAAAATCTCCCAAAATCAAATGTTTTTCTCTACACATGGGTCTTCATTGAAAAACGAAATTTATGAATCTATTATGATGAATTCTGATTACTTAGGATTTTTTAGGTGTATAATGATGGGTAATTGTTGTTGTTCTCTTGAATTTCCGTTGGACCCATGTTCTTCCCCAATTTCATAAATCTTGGATCTTGTTTGGTGAATTGGTTGAAGATGATAAATATATCAATTGTTATATTGGTGCTAATTGTGTTATTACTTCATGAATTGCCTTATATTATGTATTGTTTGGGTTTTGACCTAATTCCTTAAGAACCCATGAATGTCTCTCTTCTCTTAACCCTAACTCTTGAATTATATTGATTAATGATTAGAGTTGACGTAATTAAGTATGTTCATGTATAATTGCCTATTTTATGATGACTATAATTGATTTGGTGGGTATATATCATGGATTTGGGATGAAGTCTTTAAAGGGGTTTTCTTGTAGGCCATCGGTAAGATCTTCAAGGTCATGAACATTCTATTGTAGTGTTGTTGGTCTATCTTTGGTAATGTTGATTAATTGAAGTATGAATGATGAAATTATGAATGTATGATCATGCTATGAATATGATGGTTGTGATATGATGCTAGGTGTGCTAATATGTGGGATTGAAGGTAATCTCATGTACATCTTATGACTATGTTATGAAGTAATGATCTCACGTGATGTTGGGTTTGTGATGAAAGGGCTTTCTCATCCTAAAACCGATGAGCTATGAACATGTTATATGAGGGGTTAAACTCCTAAGACCTATGTTATCAATTAATGTTAAGAAAGACTTAAAGATACGTAAAAAAGGGAATTTAGCTTAGCACCGAGTGAACTTGACAATGAGAGGTGTTCCTTCACAAAGGAATATAGGTTCACCTAATGTTCTCATAAGGTGTAAACTACAGTGATAATTAGCATAATAACAACCTCCTAGTTTCTTAACTATGTGCCCCCATAGGAAAGCTTAGCTAGTGGATCCACCTAGATGTTATATGAATGTATATGTCTTACCTTGGCAAGTAGGAAACCCTCCTTTAGGTATGAGGGGATGACACCGGATTACATGTAGCTCACATGGTCTATGTCGGTTATGGCGAAGTTTCCCGAATATGAACACTGACTAGGACTACTTAAGAGGTGTTAGTGTAGGTAAGGGTATGGGACTTTACCTATACATTGCACAAGTGGACCTTGAGGGAAATTCTAGGGAGGGTTCTTTATGTACATATGATATGAATGATGTTGGTTTTCACTTGATATACATGATGTTGGTCTAAATTGTTATGCATGATATTGACTACACTTGTTATGATGATGTATAAGGCAAAAGACAATGCTTATGATCTATTTATTAGTTTACTTGGTTTATGTGGGGTTATGGGGCTTCACATACACATTGCACTATTAGACTTGGATTGGGGTCATGAGTAAGGTATTGTGATGTATTGATGAAATGGACTCTAAATATGAAATGTTGACTATGGTTCTATTATGATGGTACTCTTGAATATGAATATGTCTTGTTGGGGTGATATGGTCTTGTATATGGTTCTTTGGAATGTGCATAAAGGCTTTTAAAAGTGAACTTAGCATGCTTATAACAAAATGTCCCTTTGTGCATGTTTTCAAATGTTTTACTTGCATATGTTTCCATACTTAGTTCATGTGGTTTGTACTAAATCATATCTCTTCTATTTCTACATAAATGTAGGTACAGGCTATTGAGGTGATTCAAGGCCATTTCTCAATAAGTTTGGATTGTTTCCCAAGTTGGTGAGTCCTCAAGTCCGAGGACAAAACCCTATGATTCTAGCTTTAGTGTTTTGCTTATGTTGAAAGACATTGTTCTATTTCTCCTATTTCAAGGACTATGTTTTATTCATTTTATAAGACTTGTAATGATTTAAGGGTTAAGTCCCAATTTTTCGTAGTCTTATGTTTTAGATTGTGACGTGAGACAAGTTAGTTCTATTTTTGATATATGTGAAGTGAAGTTGAACTTCAAATGAAAAGTTTAAAGTTTTCCAATTTTTATTCTATCTATGATGCAATGATGAATGCTAAGGGCTTGTCTAAGGCCTCTTCATTGACGAAAACGCCGGTTACGAATAGGGGATGCTCTTCGGTCATGACAGGACATTAGCTCACTTTGTGACCAGTGTCTTTAACATTACCCTCATCAATGAATTTGTATGTGCTTCTAGAGTCGCTGAGTACGTATGTCCAGGTTCCTATTCTTCACGGTCCCTTGACAAAAATAGTGTTTACCCTCGTATGGTTGCCTCAGAGTGCACTTAGGCACACAACTTCTTATATCTCTTGTTCTATATCACCTTCATTGATTATATACAGAGTGATATCCTCAACCTCTGTATTAGCTAGGGCTGGCAGGGGGACCGGGTTGTCCCGCCCCGGCCCGCGTCCCGACCCGCCCCATGTCCCGCCCGGCCCGTCCCCTTTCTTTTAGGGGGCTTAAGGGGTGGGGGATGAGGGGACCGGTCAGGGGCCGGTTCACCCCTGTGGCCCGGTCGACCCGGCCCGGTCCCGGCCGGTTCACGGGATCCCCCCCCCTCCTTTTTTTTTTTAATTCAATAATTGTTACCGTTTTTATCCGTTGGGGAAACGGCTAGTGGGCCCCCCCAATTGATTTTTGCCACTTTTTATGTTCCCAAACACCCCCTACCACCCCCCACTTTTTAATTTTTTTTTAACCCTCAAGTTATAATAATTACACTTTAACCCATTTTTAATATTATAAATACCCTATCCCCTACAATTTATTATAAAATCATCTATTCTCATTTCTCTCATCTATTTTTCTATATCCTCTCAACTCTCAAATCTCAAGTGTCAATCTTAATTTCTATTTCATTTTAATTCTCATATTATAATAATCCATATATTTCAATTTTCAATTCAAAATATTCATATTATATCAATATATATAATTATATTATCTCATATTTGTTATCAAGTATTGGTTGGAGTGTATTGGTTGGAGTTTCAAATTACAAGTTACAACAAACCACAAGCTTCAACAATCGGTTTAACGTCTGCTATTAACGCAGACGTTTGGTACATTCGTTTCATAATATTTATATTTTATTTTTCGTCTTTATTTTTGTGTTATTATTATTTTTATATTACACTTTATAGTTTATATATAATTAAGTATGAGTTCTAGCAAAAAAAATAGCGGTAAAGGAAAAGAGAAAGCACAAGATAACGAAGAAAGTAGACTTTTTAAATTATTTAATTTTGGTAAAAAAAATAGTAAAGAAAAAAAGAATAGTAAAAGTGGTGGTACTTCATCTAAATCAACGAGTAGAGTTAGATTTAACATAAATGATTCTACTTATGTTGATGATACTCCTTATGATATTGATTCAAATGTTCAACTCGATCACGACGATTTAGAACGACGTTATGGTAATATTAATCCTAGTGTTGATGAAAATTCAGGTGAAGAAGTAGAAGCTGATTTGGGAGAAGAGGATTTGGAAGAAACACCTACTAGTCCGGTGACAGAAGTTTCAAATGAGACTATCAATTTACCGGAGCAAAATTTTGGACATCCACCCCTTATACCTCCCACAAGGGAGAAGGTGAAGTATCAACGCCCTAAAACTTCTATTGTGTGGCAATTTATGACTTACGATAAAGAAAATAGTGTTGCTATTTGTAATAAGTGTAAACAACCTTTTAAACATAAACAAGGTGGGGGTCAAGGTGGAACGGGGGGATTAAATAGACATTTGTTATCTTGTGTGCCGATTCAATATAAAGAAGCTAAAGCATTAGCCAATAGAAAAAAAGGAATTTCAATTAATGAATTTGATATTACCGGTAATGCATCGGTAGGGGCTTCTAACATGGTTCAAGGAACATTAGATCCTTTTAACCCCGCTGGTCCAATAACACAACGTAAATATAATAAGGAATTAGATCGGGAAAATTTAGCTAAAATGGTTTCTGTTTGTGGTTTGCCTTATAGTTTTCCTTCAAATCCAGGTTTTATTGAATATATTCAACAAACTTATAATCCGGATTATAGAGGTTTTTCAAGAAATACTGTTAAATCTGATGTTTTTGAATTTCAAGGTAAACATTGTCAATTTCTTCGTTGTATATTTAGCATATTAGATAGTAGAGTGTCTGTAACTTCGGACATGGGTCGTAGTGTTAATGTAAATGATTATTTAACTATTACTGCACATTGGATTGATCATAATTGGAATTTGCAAAAAAGAATTATAAGTTATAAACTATGTATAGAGAAAAAAACTGGTGCATATTTAGCTTCAAAAATTTTAAATGTTTTAGATTATTACATGATTATACATAAAATAATGTCTATCTCATTAGATAATGCATCTAATAATACAAACGCTGCTAATATGTTAAAAGTTAGATTATGTCCAATTGACAATAATGCTTTTCATGTTAGATGTGTTGCACATATATTAAATTTAGTTGTACAAGATGGTATTTCATTATTTGATTGTGGTAGCGTAAAAATTGAATATGCCGTTGCTTGGATTTTTCATACAAACAGTGCTTCTAGAATTAGGGAATTTAATGAGCGTTGTTTACTATGTGAATTGTCACCTAGAAAAATTCCAAGACATATTAAAACAAGGTGGAATTCTCTTTACGAAATGCTTTTGGTTGCTTACAAATATAGAAGACCCATACAAATGGTTTTTAACGCTCATAATGCTGACCCATTAGATAGAATTTGTGATGAAGATTGGGAAGAAACTAAAGAACTATTACAATTTTTAAGACTTTTTTATGATGCTACTACCATGTTTTCTGGAATTTATTATCCTACTATTTCATCCGTATTAATAAATATTTGTGCTCTTACCATTCAATTTTTTAAATATAAAAAAATAGATAAATTTAGAGTTGCAATTGAAGGTATGATTGAAAAATTTAAAAAATATTTTTTTCCTATTCCTCAAATTTTATTAACGGCTACTTTACTTCATCCTGCTTATAAATTACAAGGTGTGCAAAGCCTTGTTGACACTTTTTATGAAACTTTAGAAATTTTACCGGAAGAAATTCCAAATTGTGAAACGTGTAAGTCTAGCATAAAAGTAGAAGCAAAACTGTTGTATGAAAAATATAGAACTACGGAAAATTTTCAAGGAGAAGTTGCTCAAACTTCTAATGTTGATATTGATTTTTCAATTCCAATTTCAGCTTATATGCGAGGTATTCTTGGTCTTAATTCTATTAACCGTGATGATTTTGAAGAATATCTTAATCAATCTTTAGAAATATTGGAAATCAAAGATGGCAATGAAGATTTATTAGGATGGTGGAGTAGGCGAAGCGATGCATTTCCAACTTTGAGCAAAATGGTTCGTGATGTTCTAGCTATTCAAGCTTCATCAGTTGCATCGGAGGCTGCTTTCAGTGCGGCAAGGTTTCAAATTGGTGATCATAGACATTCTTTGGCGGAAGACAGTTTGGAAACAACAGTTTATTCAGAGACTGGTCCAATGCCGAAAGGAGGAATAACAATTTGCCAAAGTTAAGTAAAAAACAAGCAAGTTGGATCAAAACACAAATTGAATGTAGTGATGATGAATTAGAGGAACAAGAATTTCTAGCAACTTTGCCAACACCGGAGGATATCACTATCGATATGATGCGACAATTAGAATTAAATTTTAAAGGAGAAAACAGATATTTTTAGATTACATTCGAGAACTAATTGAAACAGAACCCTTCCTAGAAGGTGGCTGCGTAAAATTAGTTACTCATCTAGTATCTGTAACAAATATTAGTTTTACGTATGAGAACTTATTGAAACAGAATCCTTCCTAGAAGGTGGCTGCGTAGATTAGTTACTCAACTAATATTTGTTAATTGTAACTTCTAAGTTCTATTGAATAAATATGAAGGTTTTAACTTTTATTCAAGTTTTTTTTATACAATTATTGTTTTGCATTTTAATTTTAATATATACAATTAAATATATACTAAAGTACTAAACTAATTAACTAACTAAAGTACTAAACTAACTTTAAAATACTTAATTTAAAGTTTACAATTTACATTACTTTAAAATATTTAAATTACAAATTTAAACTTCTCAAATTTGAAATTTAAAACTTTAAAGTTGAAATTTGAAACATCAATCTTGAAATTTGAAAATTCAAATTTGAAAATTTATTTTGATATTTGAAAATCAAAAATTAAATTTAAAATTTATTAGCTAAAGAAGTTTAATTTCAATACAAATATATAAGTATTTAAAAATAAAAAAAATCTCCCATCCCGTCCCGACCCGTCCCGTCCCTTCACGTCCCGTCCCGTCCCCCAAAATCCCATCCCATCCCGTATATATAGTGGGACGGGATGGGACCTATTTTTGTCCCCCCAATCCCGGTCCCCCCAATCCCGGTCCCCCTCCAAATCCCCTCTAACCGTCCCCCGTCCCGTCCCCCTTCGTCCCGTCCCCCAGTCCCCGTCCCCGTCCCCTTGCCAGCCCTAGTATTAGCCTATTCTACTTCCTGATTAGGTTCAAGATCTTCTATTCCACAGTTCAGTTGTTTCCTCTTGCATTGATGGCCAGGTCTATCTAAAAATAACTGATTGTTCCTCCTCTATTCATAAATATCAAGGCTCAACTTGTAAGTAGTAGCAACATACTAGTGCTCTTAACAACAACTACATTTCTAACATGTTTGAAGGTATTTTTGTTCTTCCACGGGGTAGCTTCAATAGCCCTCTCTTGTGTTCTAGCTTGCTCAATAGAAAATCTAAAAGATTTGAGCTTAAAAATCATTACATCAAACCTTATATTTTCTTTTAAACCCCCCATAAAACTGGAAATAAATTGAGACTCAACAAGAGGTTGATTTCTCACCAACATTTGAGCCTTAAGATCTTCAAATTTGCCTAGAAATATAACCAAAGATTCAGTTTGTTCGAGCCATTTAAATTCCTCCATTATATCATCTAAGTGTTCCGCATCAAATCTATCACATAAATCCTCTTTGAATTCGGTCCAAGTCACCACACCCCTACTCAAAACTAATGAATGGTACCATGTTTCAGCTAAACCATTCAAGTAAAGAGCATTGGCCTCTAATTTTTCATTCTCAGATGTTCCTGTACAGGTTAAAACCTCTTACATTTTTAAGTCATACCTTAACTTCCGGGACTTCAAGGCTGGGTAGCTCACATTCAAGAGGAGGAATGGAAACCATCTGGATCCTGTTCTATCTATTATGCTAAGCTGGAATGGGAAGGATGTCATCTCCTTGTTGTTGGTCACTTGGAGCTCTAGGATACATGTATGGTTTAATACATCTCTAAGAAAAATAGGAAAGAATAGAATTAAGTGATGGTACATGCACTAAATTAGGTACATGATTAACTAGATATTATTGTCATTTTCTTAAGGCAAAATGTAAGTCAAGTTGGTAGAAGTCCACTTCTCTTCAGAGAGAATCATTTAATTGAGAAAGCAAGTAAAAGTGAAGTAAAAAGTCAGTTTCTCTACTTGTTTTCAAGAATGAATTAGAGTGACTAAGAGTGTTGCTTCTCCCGAATTTCCAACTTGTTCAATTTTCAAATATCATTTTTCACTTTAAAATATTTTCTTACAAATTTCATAATTTTAAATAGCTAAACGGGTGGACAATGTGCTATATAAATTAGAATGGAATGAAGTTTTTTTTCATTTTATTGGGGAATCTTTTTATTTTCTTTTCTCTTTTTCTTTTGCTTGGGAAAACTTTTTCCCTCAATAGTTCATACTCACCATTCAGCAATTACTGTTTTTAAGAGGGTTCAACATTAAATAGAAGAGCTTTATAATTTGAACACAACAGAGTTTTTCAATTTCATTGTATAGCCAGAATGTGTTTGTAATATATATATATATATATATATATATATATATATATATATATATATACATACATAGAGAGAGAGAGAGAGAGAGAGAGAGAGAAAGAGAGAGAGATATTTGAAGGTTTTGGATACACCAATATTATCTTAACTACTTCCTCTGTACGTGTATTCCATATTGATTATTATAAAAACATTTTAAAGTAATAATATTATTAGAACATGTGTGATGAGTTACATATAACTTCTGGAGGCAAAAAAGAATATTAGTTGAAACTAATGAATAGATTCATAAAAAAATTAAATCAAAGAAGTCCAATATAAAGAAAACACATAAAGTAATCACAGAAGAAAAAAATATAACATACACATCATTTTAAGACTTTAAGCATAACAATATATAGGGAAAAATTACATAAGTTTTCAAATTCTTCTCGACAAGTTCTTCCATGACCAATTGAAATAAAGAGTCTTCTTCATCGAGTCAAATTAAATTATGAATCAAGTATCACAATAATTATATAAGCGCTTCATTGCTTTGATTATAGAATGAAAAGGATGACCTTGGGTAGGGGTCTCATGAAATTAAAAATGAATTTATATAGATAAAAATGTTTAAATACCAAAAGATATCTTAATGTTTCAAATTAAATATTTGAAGGTTATGAATATGAAAAGCATGAAATTTATGAATATTAGAAAAAATAGCAATTGAATAGATTGTTAGATATGAGTCATGAAGGTGAATGGTTAAAACAAATAAAAAGTAAAATAATAAATAAATGAATAAGAGAAAAAGATTTGTCAAAAATGTCTTCTTCTTTTTCTTGTTTCAATTTGAGAACTTGTTGAATCTGGAAAGAATAACAACATAAATCAACAAGGAAAGAACAAAAATATACTTTAATCTTGAAATAAAAAATATACGTATCTATACAAAATTTCTTGATAGGCAACATATGGTAGAATCTAAACATTTATTATTATTTCCTACATTAGGCTCTTCATTGTATTAGTGACTGTACAAAAACATATCAATTTAATTTTAAAATGGAAAGCAATACTCTCATAAAAGAGTGTCACGTCACTTTGAAAAATATAAATTGTGTGTTGTATATTAAAGGAGAGAGTTGTACTATTAGGAATTTGTGGTTGAAGTGTTGAAAATTGTCAAAATTGAGAAAAGGGACAATTTAGATATATGCTTGTAGATGATTAGGGAAGAAAATTAGGAATTGGAGACAATATTCACTGTAATTAATAAGAATTAAAGAATAACAAGACACCAAGATTTGTCGGTATGAAAAATCTAATACTCATAGAAACATGGAGCAAGCTAACTTCTTCACCTTTTGGAAAGTTCCACCTTTATTTGTTTCGAAATTCGAATGATGCTGAAGCAGACAAATCATAAACTTGTTTTCTTAGGCTAAAATGTCCAATAATTACTATAGATAGTTGTAATAGTATTAGTATTCTCCCCCTCCCCCAAAACCTTGATAGCGGACAAACATATTTACCTCTATTATGTATTGATACATATTAGTTACTAATACAGTATATCCCTTTAATTATACCCCAAAAAATAATTTTAAAAGACAACTATAAATTTAAAAGATATAACATTATTTTCTTAGACACCTCTTTATAATAATAGTCAAAATTGGTAGTGGACAAGGTTGCTGCTCTCCAGGAGAAAATGATCAAGGATAATGACGCAGCAAACTCCACGCTTACTCTTGTTATCAACTCCCTTTCTCATCAGCCTCCCTCTTCATAGTTTTTTCCCATGTCTTTCTTTTTGTGTGGATAGTGTCAAAGGTTCTCATATCTCAGTTTAACTTAAATGTATTGACTGCTGATTTTTGTTATGCTTATAGAGGTTCTTATATCTCAGCTTAACTTAAATGTATTGACTGCTGATTTTTGTTAAGATTATAAAATGGAATCGTGTTTTGTTGTAGCTAATTTCTATTTCCTTCTGTCTTAATAACTATGTTGGTGTTGTCTTTGACTGTGATCTTGCTTATCAATCTTACTTGTTCTGATGGTTTACTACACTATTTTTTTACGGGAAAAGGGTCAAAAATACCCTTCAACTTTGATTTATTGTTTAAATTTACCCTCGCCGTTAAAATAAAGTTAATTTTACCCCTCGCCGTTAAAATAAAGTTAATTTTACCCCTCCTGTTACTAATTTCACCAAATTTACCCCTCATTAGACGGATTGACCCAAATTGACACGAATTTACCTCTTTGACATATTTAATGGAGATTTGGGAGAATGGATAAATGGGTATAGGAGATTTGGAAGAATGGGGTCGAGTTATTTTAAATGATCGGGTTAATGGATTAAAATAAGTAATAGTTTTTTTAAAAACAATTCGGGTCAATCCATCTAATGAGGGGTAAATTTGGTGAAATTAGTAACAGGAGGGGTAAAATTAACCTTTTTTTAACGACGAGGGGTAAAATTAACTTTATTTTAACGGCGAGGGTAAATTTAAACAATAAATCAAAGTTGAGGGGTATTTTTGACCCTTTTCCCTTTTTTTATAATGCCAAAAGGGGGAATCAATTGGGGTGTTCACATGGTTCTTAGGTTGATGGTAGCGACAAGGGGAAGGAAACAACAAATAAATTAGGAGTGTGTCCACTCGATAGGGGGAAGAAAATTCCAGGCAACAACTTATGGTTTGTCATCATCAAAAAGGGGGATAATGTTATTTGTAGTTTTGATGATGTAACAAACTTAGGGACCTTGTGAAGGAACCTGGTCCATAGGGTAATAAATTCTCTCTACTGTCAGGCTTGAAAAGGTACAAGTGGCTGGTGCACAGTCTCAAACTGATGACTTGAAAAAATGAGGTACCTTGTGAAGGGACCTGGTCCTTGGTGCGACATACTTCTAACTGCCAGGTAGAAAAAGTACAGTTGGTTGGTGCACAGTATCCAAATGTGGCAGAAAGGACAGAGACCTCGACCAATGACGTAGTCTCAAAGGTTGTGACTATTCTTCATTAACCTAATGTCCAATAGTTACAACCTTAGTTTTTGCAACTTGAAAAAGCTTTCAAGAACTCTTGCAAAGGCTGATCGACATCCTCAAGATCAAACTCAAACCAAATAGAGCTGAAGCTTAGTGGTCTTAGGATTTATTCTTCTAAACATATATTGTAAATCCCATCCAAAATCTATAAAGGAATCAAATAGTTGTTTGGTGCTACAATTCTAAATTAGTTAAAGGTAACTGATTTAGTGGGCAGTGTTGTATCTTCCTAGGGAAAATCTAAATCATCTACAATTAGGTGTTTTAATGGGCAGCATTTTATCCACTTTGAAAAAGTCTAAGTTATCTACAGTGATAGCTTAGTGGGCGGTGTTGTATCCACTTAGGCTCATCAAGTAATAGGTAGATTACTTGTGCATGAGATTAATAACTTTTTCTCACATTGGTGGTAGTTGGGTTCACTTTTACTTGAGGAAGATTAGTGAAACAGTTGAAAATCATGTGCAACAGGTCGTGGTTTTACTCCCTTGAGCAAGGAGATTTCAACGTAAACTTCTTGTGTTGTGTTATTATTGTTATTTACTTTACAATATTTGTCGGGTTTAGTCAAGGGACCTGGTCCATTGACTGGTAGTGGACGCACGCATTCTATCAATTGGTATTAGAGCAGGTGCTCTCTAGCTGGTTAACACCAAGAGATATACTCATGTCAAGGAATGGGTGCTCCATTGAACCTATAAGAGGGACAATCATCAACACGACTTCCACGTTTCAATGTCCAGTTCTAAAACTAGTTGAATAAAGGATGCACGATTATCTGTTGGATGAAGACATCGAGCTATGGGACATAGTTTAGGATGGACCCTTCATTCTAATGACAGAAGTGAAAGAGGGTGAAATAGCAAAAGTTGTGTCGAAAACTCGACATTAGTACACGAAACAGCGAGAAAGAAGACTAAGAAAAGCTACAAAGCAAAGAAGTTGTTGGTGTGTGGGATTGGTGCTATGGAATACAACCATATCTCTACATATGAATCAGCGAAAGATATCTGGGGTTGCTTGAGAATTGCTCATGAGGACACATAACAAGTAAAGGGATCAAAGGTGGACATGTTGACCACCCAATATGAAATTTTCACAATGAAGAAGGGAGAAACTATTCACGATATGCATACAAAACTCTCATCCATATACAATGAGTTATAAATTCTGGGTGAACCTATCAGCACAAGCAAGAAGGTTAGGAAAGTACATTGAATCCTCCCTAAGTCTTGGGTAAGTAAAGTTGATGCTATTAATGAGGGTAAGGATCTGAAAGTCTTGACAATTGATGCACTCATTGGGAATCTCAAAACCCATGAGATGAACAGAAATTAAGACATCTCATAGAAGGAGGCTAAAAAGGACAAGTCACTAGTCCTCAAAATTTCATCAGGTGAAGCAAGTAGTGAAGAGGATGACATGGCCTATATCACCAAGAGATTTTAGAAAATTGTGAGAAAACATGGATGGTTCAGGAAAGCAGGATATCTTCCTCGAACTGCAACTGCTAGAGACATCTATCACAAGTGTGGAAAGGTTGGGCACGAGAGATTGTCCATTGGCCAAAGCTAAAAACAAAGAGCATTACATACATGGAGGCGAAAATGGCAAAATGAGGAACCTAGTCCTTAATAAAAATGCAAGGAAAGTTGTAGTTGATCATGTCGTGAAGAAAGCTCTTGCAGTATGGGGAGACTCATCAAGTGAATTAGAAGAGTCAGAATACCCTAATGATACCTCCATGGTGGTTGTTCAAGACGAGACAAATATGTTTGATGGGATGTTTGCTCTCATGGAAAAATCAGATGATAAAGACGATAAAAAGGTAACCCGCTTTGACATTAAGCAAAACTTAAATACTTGCTCTGTTTTAAGGTTGAGGAACCTAGCAAATGTCTTGATTGACTCTGTTATAGAGTTAACCACTGAAAAGGACTCTATGAACAACAGTCTTAATGGTCTAAATAAAGAAAAGGGGGTCATGGTGCTTCAGATGTCTGTTCTTGAGGAACAAGTAATGGTTCTAGAATATGAAAAACTAGAATTGAGGGAGAAATCAAATCTAATGATTGAGAAATCTGGAAAAAAAAGGGGGAAGTCACTAATCTGCAAGCTGAGTTAGAAAGCAATCTAAACACTGTTGAGACCAGGCTTGCCTTAGCCCTGGAAAGAAATGACCAGAGGGAGAGGGACCTGATCCGTCTTAAGGAAGAACTTCAAGTTTCCTTAAAATGGACCATCTCCACCAAACCGCTCTCAAACATTACCAGTCTAAGCAACTATAATAGAAAGGGGTTAGGCAGTCTGAACATTACTCCTGCTTACAACCCCGCCAACAAATATTTGTCTGTCTCAGACAATTTACTTTGTCTTCACTATGGCCAAAATGGCCATCTGAAAAGGGAACGTCCTGCCTTGAAGGCTTCACAAGAAAAATTCTCTGTCTACTCTAACAGAAGAAGGCTCAAATAGGGGGACCAGGTCCTACTAGCAATAAGCCTAGATAAGAAACTGCTAGAAAGAGAGGACATACTCAAGTTCGTAAGGCCTCAAACTTGAAGAGGACAAATCTGCCCTATTGGGCAAAAACCACTCTCATTACACCTTTGTCAGTTTATGGGGAACTCAGATTTAAGTAGGTTCCCAAGTATAACAAGTAATGTTCGTTGCAGGTGAGTGAAGGAAGTAGCATCAAGTGCCCGTATATAGACAACGGTTGCTCAAAGTACATGACTGGAAACACCAAAAACTTCCTTTCACTCAAGGCACTTCAAGGGGGAAGTGTCTCTTTTGGCGATGGAAAAAAGAGGTATATTCTTTGAGTTGGAAAAGTTGGAAAATCTCTTAAAGATTCCATTAAAAATGTGTACTATGTAAGTGGGTTAAAGTACAGTCTCCTGAGTGTTCCCAATTTAGTGATAAGGGAAATGAAGCAAGTTTCTGTCGGACAAATGCATTGTAACATGTTTGTCTACAAAAAGAGTGATTCTGATGGCCATAAGGAGGAAAAACATATATGTGGCAGAACTACAATCAACTCATGGAGACGATCTGACATACCTAAGTGCTCAAAGTGAAAGTACTGACTTATGGAATAGGAGACTAGGTTATGTGAGCTCTTCTCTACAGAACAAACTGGTTTTTTAGGGACCTAGTCCGTAGTCTGCCAAAGCTGAAATTCAGTGATAGTAATATGTGTGATGCATGTGTTAAAGGGAAACAAACCATATCCTCATTCAAATCAAAGAAACAGGTCATTCTTCATGGGTCTTTGAGTTAATAAATATGGACTTGTGTGGACCTGTGAAAATCTAGAGTCGAAGCGAAAAGAAGTACATCTGTGTGCTTGTGGATGACAACTCAAGATTCACGTGGACTATGTTTCTCAAGTTAAAGTCTGAGACCGATGATGTGATGATGATCTTTTTCAAAATGATTCAAACCAAGCTAAACTGCTTGATTGTTGGGATAAGGTTCGACCATGGAATAGAGTTTGAAAATGAAAAGTTTAATGCCTTCTGTGCAGAAAATGGCATCAACCATAACTTTTCAGCACCCAGAACACCTTGACAAAATGGTGTGGTGGAACAAAAGAACAAAACTCTAATAGACATTTCCAGAACCATGCTTATTGAGTCAGATCTTCCTCAAAACATCTGGGCTGAGGCAATCAATATTGTGTGTTATGTGACAAACAGGTTTTTGATTTGTCTCTCTTGACCAAAACACCCTACGAGCTACTCAATGGTAAGAAACCAAAGCTGATCAAAATACCCTTTGAGCTACTCAACGGCAAGAAACCAAAGCTAAGCTACCTAAGGACTTTTAGGTGCAAGTGCTTTGTGCTAAACAATGGAAAAGACAATCTGGCAAAATTTGATCCCAAAAGTGATGAATGTGTCTTTGTGGGGTACTCATTTCAAGACACGCTTATAGAGCTATCAACAAAAGAACAATATGCATTGAGGAAAGTGTTCATGTGGTCTTTGATGAGAGTGGTGATCTGAAGAACATAGATATGAAGGATGATAATGATCTGTTGGAGCTATTCAGGATACAAAACAATGAAGCTAGTAGGACTGAAGTTGAGGTGAATATAGACTCTAATGTTTCTGATCTTGGTCCATATGAAAAGGTGAAAGAGGATGACCAAACTACTATGGGACATGGTCCCTTTAACGGTACAAGTAAAGAGGAAACTCATCCTTATGTGAATGATGATTCTGAAGATGAAAAAGAACATATGGATCAACCACAACCCATGGGCTTTAGATCCGGATGGAAGCATAGTTCATCTCACCCCCTTGAAAATCTCATCTCTCCACTGAATTCTGGAATGCAAACCAGGTCAAAAACAAGGAATTTGGTTACATTCCCAACATTCATCTCTAGTATGAGCCTAAAAATGTGAAAGAAGCCCTGATGGATGTTGACTGCTAATCTCTTTGCAAGATAAATTGCATTAGTTTGAGCAAAGCAATGTGTTGTACCTGGTCCCAAGACCTGCTGACAGAACCATCATAGGGACCAGGTAGGTGTTTAAAAATAAGCTGGATGAAAGTGGGGCTATCAAGAGAAACAAGTCCACACTGGTTGTTCAAGGGTATAATCAGGAAGAAGGCATAGACTATGACGAGATATTTGCTCTTGTTGCTAGAATGGATGCTATCAAAATCCTCATAGCGTTTGCAGCTTTCATGGGTTCCAAGTTGTTCCAGATGGATGTCAATAGTGCCTTTCTGAATGGAGATCTAAAGGAAGAAGTACACGTTAAATAGCCATCTAGATTTGAGGATGCCAATCTGCCAAATCATGTGCTCAAACTCAACAAAGATTTGTATAGGCTGAAGCAGGCACCTAGTGATTGGTATAAAAGGTTGTCAACATTTCTACTGAAGAATGGATTCAAGAGGGGCAAAATTGACAACACATTGTTTTTTATGAAAAAAGATCAAGAATTACTCATCATCCAAGTGTATGTGGATGATATCATCTTTGGAGCTACCTTTGAGCATCTGTTTGAAGAATTTGCCACTCTAATGAGAAATGAATTCTAAATGAGCATGATGGGAGAGTTGAACTTCTTCTTAGGTATGCAAATCAAGAAAACCTCCAGTGTCACCTCAATTTGTCAAGGGAAGTATACAAAGGAGCTGCTAAAGAAGTTTCATATGGTAAATTCTAAGCCTATTAATACCCCCATGGGTATAAACTCAAAAATGGGAGCAGATGAGGCCGCTCCTTTAGTGATTCAAACCATGTACAGAGGTATCATTGGATTTCTATTGTATTTGAAAGCAAGCAGGACAGACATTGTATACAATGTAGGAATGTGTGCACGGTTCCAAACATGCCCCAGGGAATCACATCTAAAGGCAACTAAGAGGATCCTCAGGTATCTAAAGAAAATAGGGGACCTGCATTGTTTTATCCTACATATAATTCTTTTAAACTTGCGGGATATGCAGATGCTGATTTTCCAGGATATCAAGTGGACATGAAGAGCATTTCTAGAATGGTACATTTTCTTGGATCCTTACTCATCTCTTGGGGAACCAAAAAGCAAAACTCAATAGCTCTCTCAACAGTTGAGGCTAAGTATGTAGCTTTTTCTTCCTGTTGTGCCCAACTTCTTTGGATAAAGCAACAACTTGAGAATTTTGGAGTCCACATCAAAACCATTCCTCTCATGTGTGACAATACCAGTGCAGTCAACATGGGAAAGAATCATGTACAGCACAAAAGAACAAAGCATATTGATGCCAGATATCACTTTTTGAGAGATAATGTTGAGAAAGGGAACATCATCATGAAATACTAAATATCAGATTGCGGATATCTTTACCAAAGCTCTCAGCAAGGATCAATTTGAGAACAACAGGCTGAAGTTAGGGATGATGAACATGCACTAACCTAATCTCATCAAGAAGCCTCTAATTCCTATTTTGGCTAAGAATTGGAGGGCAGGTATCCACAAAACTTCTAATGCATTGTTTAAAGTAAGATCATCTATGTACTTGACTACTGGTATACACCCATGGAAAGCACATGAGCAAAGAATGGCCAGGACCATTCAGGAATTGTATTTCATTTGCAGTTGAGGACCTGGTCCCTCCCAAGGTTAGCACTCTTTACATTTGTTTTAAACTGTATAATGACAACCGTACAGATTGCCACGTGTCGATCATTGGTCCTTATAACCGTTGTCCCACCACCTTTAATCCAAGCGACGCGTCTATTCAGGGACCTGACACATCTTTTCAAGATTTTTTATAGTGACCTTTCTTCAATCTATCTCCTTACATTTCAAAATCTCTCTCTAAGTCTAGCATCAAAACCCTTTCTGTCTCTCTGTCTCTTTCTCTACCATTTCAGTCTCTTCTCTCAAACAATATGTCTCAATCTCCATCTTCTTCAGAGAAAATGCTATACTCTCTAAATGAGATAGACCCAGTGGTATTTTATACCTCTTATGAAGTCGTATCTCCATCCAAACTGTCGACCATTTCTTCGGTCAATATTGGTACAATGAGTTCTCCTAATCCCTTGTCCCCCATCGACCTCAATAACCCAGCACCTTCATACCAACCTGTTCCCTGCTCTAAGAGTTTGAAATCATCAAATTTAAGCTTGCTCACCTACTCTCATCAAAGAAAGCTAATAAAATCACCTATCCATCATGAAACAAGTGGCCTCAGAAGAAGAAGTAGTCCACATACTCAATTCAAAAGATTTGAATATAAATAAAGGACTTCATATCAAGAACAACTCTCACACTCACAAATAAAACTCACATGTATGCACAAATAATCATAGGTTTGCCATTATGTACATCTCCACTAATTAAGCATGCTTGAATAGAATCAAATAGGACTTTAACGGGTTGTAGTGTAGGCTAGGGGACAAGTAGGAAAACTATATAATAGTGACTTACACTTTCTTAAGAACTTTGCACTTTAAGAATTTATCACCCATTATTTTCTTCTCTTTATTTTCAGCCCTCTCTTCAACAATTATTTCACAAGTAATTCTCATCATCTCAAAAATATTTCTACCATTTTTTTAAAAAGTTTCCTTTATAATAGCCACCCCCAACTTACGTATTTTACATGTGTTAAGGTGCATGATGTCCTTGGAAGAACCTGGGACATCATCAAGGTAACTTTTTTTGTTTATCTTTTTTTTTTCACATCACATTCTTTCAAAGAGGGTTTTTAAGTATTTTGTAGCTATCATTGATTACCTTTTCACTCAACCATCCTCATCCCTTTTTCTCAGCATTGATAATTAAAATAAGTCTATGCTATAATGCTCAAGGAAGCAAGGTGCAAAAACTAGGAATTCAACAAATAGTCAAGGGCAAAATATGGCTACCAACAAAAGGCTATAGCTAAAAAAGGCTAACTAGTGATATAATATCTGAAAAGGCAAAAATTACCAGACAAATCAAAGAAAGTCTATTATCATCTCCGAAATAAAGCATCGTTTTTTATTTCGCTTCAATAACATGCAGGGCAAGTTCTAGACTAAGATGCAAAACATGGAATAAATAAAATCTCAACACATGGCACAAGTATCAATCAAGATGGAACAATTTCACTTATAAGAGAAACGTGATCATAACAAACTACAAAATAAAATAAGTTTTATACAAAGTCACAACCATGACTTTAGGTGTCAAAATGTTAACATTTTTTAATCAAACATTCACAAGAAAGTACTACTAAAAAAATTAGACCTAGATAGCAAGTATCACATCACTTAAAAGGGTCTTTTCTTTTTTCAAAAAAAAAAAAAAAAAAAAAAAAAAAAAAAAAAAAAAAAATTTTTCCTAAAAAAAAAAAAAAGACATTCGGTTCAAAAGGACTATCCTCGGGAAAAAAAAAACAAAAGCCAATGAAATCATCCTAAAAAATAAAAGACTCAATAAAACAATAAAAATTAGGAATTTATTCATCCACCCCCACTTAAAAAGATGTTATGTCCCCAAAGCATCAACCAATAAAACAATAAAAACTAGTAGCATATTCTCTCAATTTTCATCAAGGGTCGTACGCACCCCATACTTAAGCTCCAACTTCTCCTGAGCTTCAAATTTTGGATACTCGGAATTTTCCAAAACATGTAAGAACAACACAGGAAAAAATGATACTAAATAAAAAATAAAAATAAAAATAAGAAGTTACACTATTGATTGGGTTGCCTCCCAATAAGCGCTTAATTTAATGTCGCGGCACGACACAAATAAATTCACCACTTTTCCTTCCACTTTGAACTTATGAATTTTACCCCTAATTTAGCATCTATTTTTCTACTCCTCTCAAGGGGTGGTGGTAGGTAGATAAAGGAACCAAGTAATATATGTCGCATCTTGCACTTCTTGGTCCTAAAGTGAGGAATGTTGGTTTGTCTACGTGGACTAAAAAACTTTAGAATATAGGGGCCTTGTTCCTCATCAATACACTCATCCATTAGTTCAGATTTTATAGAAAAGTGTCTTGAATGAGATTCAAGTTCCCTCAATTCTAAAGCATCATTATTTACAACATTCTCACTTTTTTACTCTTTCTCAACATCGATATTAAGGAATAAAATATAGTTGAATGGTTGAAATTCCTCTTTTTGCTCCACTAGTTGGTCATTATCCAAGACAATTGATAATTGGGCTTCAAACGCCTCAATATTTTTGTTCAAGTGAGCCTCTAAGTCATGAATATCTTAACCAAATTGATCTATTTCTTGTGTGAGATGAACTCTTTCTTCAATCAGTTGGGTTGTCATGTATATCAGACCATCATGGATAGACTCTTGAAACTTTAGAAGTTGAGTTTGTTCTTATAGCCAAGATTGACTCACTATCTCTGCTTCTTCGTAGCTTTCTTTTTGTTGGGCTGCAATCTCTTTTGATTCAGCTAGGACTGTAATTTTTAATTGAATAGCATCAAGCTCATAAATAAATTTCATGATTGTTTTGTGCCCTTCTGTGCATCCAAATATTACTCTAGTGATTTTTTAATTAACTTTATCCAAACATGTTTGTACATTTCATAAGTGAAACTTGTTTCGCATTCTTCACTTCATCGCCCCTACCAACATCACAAATAACAAAAGAATCATAATAGGGGTTTGAGGGAAGGGAATCAGATTTTGGACAAGCATTCCAACGAATCTATTGACGATCACATATACTACATAAAGGACTTTCATCACCCAACCACGATTTATCTCAATCATCCATATTAATAAGAGTACAAAATTATTCAAAGAAAGAAAATAATAATAATTGTTGAAAAAAAATTATTTAAAAAAATAAATAAAAAGAAAAAGTATAACCTAGAAGAATAGTTAATTTCAAAGTCCCCGGCAGCGGCGCCAAATACTTGTTGCTCCCAATTGCAGACGCAAGTGTACGTGGTCGCGCAAGTAATATAGTGGCTCTTAAAAGAACCAGATTATCGATCCCAAAGGACTTGTGAATTAACTATTTTTACTAAATTATACTAATCTAATTATTTATTTAAGTGTGCCAAAAGAAAAGAATGCAGGAATAAAATGATAAAATTACTTACAATAGTTGGAAAATCCGAGGGCTGCAGCATATATTGGATTTCATGTATCATATTTTTTATGTAGAACTAATTTTAATTGTCAAGTTACTGATTTATAGGGTTAATTGTATGAGTCACTCTACACACCTCTCATCGTCTACATCAATTAGATATCTAACTACATCGTAGAGCGGAGATAAGTAAACTAATTGGCGAGCATTTATATTTCATCTTATTTCGTAACCAAGCAAGTTGTTCGTCCGGGCATCAATCCTAAATACAAATCACCTCAATCTAATGGGTCGATCGATCTCTCTATATTCTCTATTCTATCTAACCTTTCCTATCTCGATTTTAAGATAAGACAATAGATTTATCTCATGGTGATCAGACACAAAATACTAAAACAAGAATATAGAAGTAACTTATAATGACAACCAAAAATTAATTCAAAACGCCATGAATAATCAACATTCAATCCGTAGCTACAGCCCCAGAACAAGGGTTTTAGCTACTAATATCTAAGAAAACAAGAAGAAAAAAAGAACCCTAAAAAGTATTGACGACTTTCTCTTCCAAAGTTCCCGCTAAAATTGAATCTCTCCAATAATTATTTGTATGGACTATTTATAGATATAGTTTAAATAAAATAATTAATTCCAAAGCAAATTAGAAATTCAAAACCAAGCGGAATAAGGATTTCGTACTCTGGTTCGCCGTCAAACTCTTTGCTCCCTTCATAATCTTCCACGTGGCAGAAGAATTGCAATGCTGGATTCTACCCATCTTTTCAATATATATAAATATTAATATAATATTCAATTTAATCCATTAAGTTGTTTGCTTGATTTCTTTCATCAATCTTCTATATTTAATTCGTTTTAGCTCCAAACTTTTTCAACTTTACATCAATTTGATCCTACAAATAAAATACACTATTTAGCACAATCCATAAAATTAATGCTCAAAAAGGACAAATATAAATAATAAATGTGAGGCAATAATAATTAAAAATATGTATTTTTGGTCTCACATCAACAACCGTCCCCTCAAATGGATGGTTCAAAGAATAATGGTTCCAACACCCACAAAAGGAAAGGAGAAGGTTGTTGAAGATACACCTAGAAGGAGTACCTCCACCAGAGAAGTTACTCAAAAGCTCATGGGTGATGCCATGCAATCCAACAAGTTAACCACTAGCTGAGAATTGGCGGAAAAGACAATCTGGTGAGGCAGCTTTTGAAGTGCTTGTTGGTAATGTGGTGGAATCTCGGGAGAAGGTTCTGAAAAAGAGTGTTTGCGAAAAGCTTCTGTTGATAAAAAGCAAAAACCATCTAAGAAGGCAAATAAGGGAAAGAGAAAAAGAAAATCTAAGACTTCTGTGGGAAAAGGCTTGTCTTGGACAAAGGAAAGGATTCACAAAAGAAAAGGGAGACATCAAAGAGGAATAGAGAAACCTCTCCGGCTGACCAACAAATATCTAAAGAGGGACCTGGTTGGTCCCAAATGGAATCTGGAGTATCATACAGGATTCAAGCAGACCATCATTAATAATTTGCGTCTGAGGAAGGCTTTGGGTGGAAGGCTGTTCAACATGGATATCATTCACAAACCAGGGATGGACTCCTTTCATGATCTTGTGGATATTCAATCTTGGAGAAACCTGTTTGAGATCAAATCTCTTATTCTTCATGAGGAAGAGGTGAGAGATTTCTACTACAACATTGACTTTGTTAGTGGGCAACCAAAGTCTGAAGTTGGACGAGGACTTGCTTGGAAAAAATTTGGTTGTACCTAGGGGTGGGATCAGGTCCGTTGTTGGAAAAACCTGCAGTGTAGAATTTGTGAAAGAATGTTCAATGATTCTTAACACTCGTCGTGATGGGGTGCTGAAGGAACTCATGAAAGGTGAGTATCAGTTGGTCTTCAAATTTGTCAACAAAGTTCTTCTTCCTCGATTTGAGAAAAGGATTTTGGCCTCTACAACTGATTTATTCATCATGGAGTCATTATTCAAGTTTGAACCTTTGGATCTACTAGAATTCATGATGTAACACATGTACAAAACAATAATAGAGCATAAGGGCAAACATGGCATGGGCTATGGATACTTTTGGACAATGGCATTCAAGATTTCAACATCCCTGTGGGAACATGTGAAATTGGTACTGCCAAGCAATTGTTTACCCTAAAAATCTAGTGGAATGTGAGTGTGTTGAAGGAACGGGAAATCCACTAAGGTATATCAGTTCATCAAGGAACATGACACTTGAAGTATGAATTGGACGCGATGAGTGTGCGAGTAAGCAACAAAGATGCTGAAATTGCTATGCTTAAGGCAGAACTGCTCAAGGCACAAACTGAGGTACCTGGTACTGAATTCGTTCAGGAACTGCAAAAGTAAAATGATGATCTTCTTTCCAAGGTTGCTGCTCTCCATGAGAAAATGATCAAGGATAATGACGCAGCAAACTCCAGGCTTACTCTTGTTATCAACTCCCTTTCTCATCAGCCTCCTTCTTCATAGTCCTTTCCTGTGTCTTTCTTTTTGTGTGGACAATGTCCGAGGTTCTCATATCTCAGTTTAACTTAAATGTATTGACTGTTGATTTTTGTTATGCTTATGAAATGGAATCTTATTTTGTTGTGGCTAATTTATGTTGCCTTCTGTCTTAATAACTATGTTGGTGTTGTCTTTGAATGTGATCCTTCTTATCAATCTTACTTGTTCTATTGGTTTACTACACTATTTTTTTATGATGCCAAAAGCGGGAATCAATTGGGGTGTTCACATGGTAGATTGATGGTAGCGACAAGGGAGAAGGAAACAACAAATAAATAAGAAGTGTGTCTACTCGACAGGGGGAACAAAATTGTAGGAAAGAGTTTATGATTTGTCATCATCAAAAAGGGGGAAAATGTTATTTGTAGTTTTTGATGATTTCTCAAACCTAGGGACCTTGTGAAGAAACCTGGTCCATGGGGTGATAAATTCTCTCTACTACCAGGCTGGAAAAGGTACAAGTGGTTGGTGCACATTTTCAAATTGATGACTTGAAAAACCCAGGGACCTTGTGAAGGTACCTGGTCATTGATGCGACATATGTCTCACTACCAGGTGGAAAAAAGTACAGTTTGTTGGTGCACAGTCTCCAACTATGGCAGAAAGGGCAGAGACCTCGACCAAGGGTGTGGTCTCAAAGGTTGTGACTATTTTTCATTAACCTGATGTCCAATAGTTACAACCTTAGTTTTTGTAACTTGAAAAAGCTTTCAAGAACTCTAGGAAAGGTTGATCGAAAAGTGAAAATTCATCCTCAAGATCAAACTCGAACCATATAGATTTGCAAGCTTCGTGGTCTTGGGATTTATTCTTCTGAACATATATTGTAAATCTGATCCTAAATCTATAAAGGAATCAGATAGTTGTTTGGTGCTACAATTCTAAATTAGTTACAGGTAACTGATTTAGTGGGCAGTGTTGTATCTTCCTCGGGAAAATCTAAATCATCTAAAGTTAGGTGTTTTAGTGGGCGGTGTTGTATCCATTTGGAAAAAGTCTAAGTTATCTAGAAGAGATAGCTTAGTGGGCGGTGTTGTATCTGTTTAGGCTCTTCAAGTAATAGGTAGATTACTTGTGCGTGAGATTAATATCTTTTTCTCACATTGGTTGTAAGTGGGTTCACTTTTGCTTGAGGAAAATTAGTGAAGCAGTTGAAAATCCTCTGCAACAGGTCGTGGTTTTACCTCATTGAGCAATGAGGTTTCCACGTAAATTGTTTGTGTTGTGTTGTTATTTTATTTACTTTGCAATATATGTCGAGTTCAATCAAGGGACCTAGTCCATTGACAGGTAGTGGACGCATGCATTCTATCAACCATACAGAGATCCTGACACGACAAAGAGAAAAATCGAGGTGTATGATTTGTGTATTGATTCTTAGAGAGAATCGAATCACGTAGATCAACATTTCCCCTCGATGTACTATTTACCTTGTTCTCAAATATTTTATAAGGATTCTTGTCATTGGTTTGCAATTCCGAATACATAAGGCATTGTTTCAATTCTCTGTTTTGATATCAGAACATAGGTATTTCGCGTGATGAAAATGCCTAGTAATTGTTATTTCTTTGGGAGAACATGTTATGCTCTCGTGATTTTAAGTTAGTGTCTAACGTTGATTCATATCCGGATTCAGAATCAGATATTGATCCAACGCAAGATTTGATGGATATTTGGATAATGAGGGAATATGGTGTGTATGAATCTTGGTTTAAGAAATACACAATTGGACGTCTTCCTATTGAATCTCCATTAGGTGCTTGGAAGCATCACTTATTGATTTTTCAGAGTACAACTGGTTATCTGATATTCTATGATCTGAATTCTAGAAAAACATGAGAATTTAGTTTAGGTGGTTCTTCGTGAAGTTTGAGAGTTGCTTCTTACAAGGAAAACTTGAATTCTATTCTGAGAGGAACGGAACATAGTAACCAAGTTTAAAAATTCTAGAGAAGGTGTAATAGCTCTTTGATTTTGAGTTTTGACAAATTCGCACCTTATTAACAACATTCTGCCATGCCAATGTCCTTTAGGTGATAATGGATGACGACTATAATAAAAAGGACATTTAGTGGTAATGTTTGTTCCCACAAATATTTAGTTGTAAATAAGTTAATGTCATTGAATTTTGAGTTTCTAAAGTCTTCAGTGGCATTTATATAGAGTGTGAGTTATAAATATAAAATATCCCTATTTATTATTACTAAATCTCAATGTTTTAAAAGCAGGGGCGTGAGGCGACACATTTTATACCGTACAGGGCGAGGCGTAAGTCTCGAGACACCGGAGGTAAGTCTCATGGAACTGCGGGGCATAGTCTCATGCATATTCAGTTCTATAATTTTATTACTAATAAAATAAAAATAAGTAAATCTTTAAATGATTTATGATTTAATAATCAATAATGAAGAAAATAATAATATTATAATTATTATTTAAGAAATATAATTACACCAATAATAAAAATATGATGTAAATAAAAAAAGGTTAAAAGTAAATTTAAAACACCCAGGCATACGCTTTTTCATCCAGAACTTACGTTTTTATGCTCGGGGCTTACGCCTCGAATTTTAGGATTTATGTCTTATGGATCTACGTCTTTAATTTACGCCCCGAAGCATTTTTGGTACGTCCCGCCCCAAAACTCGCCTTGAGACTCGCCCAAAAAACATTTTTGAAAACAGTGTTAAATCTTTTCTTTGTTGCCGTGGATGCAAGTTATTCACCTATCCAAGTCTGATCTTCATTAAGGAGATACCTATCAAAATAGATATCCTTATCAAGTAATGTGTTTTAAAAGTTGTTAAAACACAATGATTTTTGTATTTATATTTAAAATATTTTGAAAATATGGTGATTAATAAACCATGTACAAGGAACTGGAAAGGTATTGTTGAAATTTATGCATTCAAATGATATTATCATTGATGTTAATCTTTCAATGTTATATCTTAGTTTATTAAGAAGTCAGTTTGTAATACATGTATCTAGTTATTTGTACAAGACCCTTGAAGTAGTATAAATAGAGATATAGTTGATGATGGTAAGAATCTCAAGTAACCTTAAGTAGCCTAATATAACTTGAGCATTCTCTAAGAAAAATATTCTCCTTCTGTATTTTCTACAAATTAGTATCAAGAGCAGTTTTTCGTTCTTAATATGTGTTAGGTGAAGAAAAAATTATGGCATCCAAAATAAATGAAAGTTTTGATTCTTTAGTTGTTCTTACCCAATTTGTTTGATGGAAATGAATTTGAACCTTGAAGATAAGAATGAGAACGCATATGAAAGTTGAAGGTTTGTGAACTATTGTTGCAAATGACTATGAAGAGCCAAAAGAAGATAGTGAATTAATAGCAATAGAGATGAAAAATCTTGATGCTAAGTATCGTCAAGATGCAGAAGCCTTTGAGCTAAATTCAAATGGGAGTCTATTACAACCCTCAAAATGAACTAGGCAAAATTAGAGTCTATCATGTGTTCTATGAGTTAATAAAGTGTTAAAAGTAATGAATATTAGCATTAGAAGTAAGTTTGAAGAGTTGGGAAGTCAAACGTCAAAGAATGACCAAGACGTCCGAAAGTTAGCCTTAATGTGTGCTAGTGTGTTCTAGTGTGTATTTACATATTTTACGTGTTGTTTGGTGTCCAAATTGATAGAGGAGGGTCCTAACACCTAGATGAAAATGTTTAGGGTTGAAAAATCCGGATACGACCCCTCAAGGACCATCCTTAAGGATCCAAACCTTGGCAAGAAGCTGCCAAAAACAGTCCAAACGAAGCCCCACTATCAACGCCCCTTTGATCAATCAACGCCCCTTCGTTTGGGGGCGTAGCCCCACACTTAGTAGTGGGAGATTAGCCCCTTTCATGGAGTCTCTGACCAAAACCATGGACCAGCAGGACGGTTCCGTTGGTTTGTCGACACTCCGTCACTTGTGTAGGTGTCTCAGCCAAGGTGGGGGTATTTTAGGAAATTCACCTAAGGTCCTAATTAAGTCATGGACGGTTATTTTGGATATTTTATGGTATTTTAAGGTATTTAATACTTTAAAGCCTAGACATAGACTTCATTATTCAAAATCAAACCCCAAGATCAAAAGAAGTTTCTCCAAAACCTCCATGGGAGCTTGAAGTGAAGTTGAAGCTAGGATTGAAGTTATTCATTGTTTTCTCAATAAATTTCTTTGGATTTTTTCAATTAAGGTATGGTGATTTCATCCTTTATTCTTCTCTCATTCAAGGATTCAATTCCAAAGGCTTTTCAAAGATGTTTCAAAACCTTGAAATCCTTTTTGAATTCTAAGTATGGGTTCTTGCATAAAAAGGTTTAAATCAATGTTATGAAGTACTTGATGTTAATTGGTGATTTTAAGATAAAAACTTTCATGAACCCATGTATTCCTTGAATTCCTAATTTTGGCTCTATAATGGGTGAATTGATCATGGCTTGATATTATTGAATTCATGTGTAAATTGTATTGGGCTATTGAAATATGTATAGATCATGATAGAATTTCTAATGACCTGCATTATAATGATGATATCTATATTGTATGTGGTTGGATCATTGATATGGATTGATTGTTGGTTTAGTATTGTGTACATTGCTATTGGTAAGAGCTTTTGTAATGTGAAGTGGTTGACAAGGCTAAGGAATGGTGATGATAATGATTGGAAGGTGGTGAGTTGACCTAATTCCTCTATATTGTATAGAATTAATATTGAATTGTATTGATTGGTATGATTCACTTATGGTGGCGGTGCTTAATTGTTATAATTGCTATGAACATGGCCTTGTCGGCATTACTATGTGAATTGTGCTATTATCATGTTATAGCTTGTATAGATGATCAAGGTGAAGGATGATATTGTGTATGTGTATGTGTGAGGAGAAAGTATGGTTCCTGTAAATGATTATATATGAATAATAGACTATGATGAATCTCTAAATGTTGATAGGGTATCTTGTTAGGTAGAATTAGTTATCCCGACATAGTACTTGAATGTTATTAAATATGTGATATGATGATGTTGTGTCTTGAGTGGTAGACTTAGGTCCCTCTTCTTGATGCATGAAAGTTATGTAAATGTGATCTCTTGACTTGGTAGATTTAGGCACCCTTGTCATGTACGTATATGAATGAATGAAAGAATGAAGTCTAGGATCGGTAGACCTAAAGGAGGTGCCCTTCTCTAAAAGACTTATATGGAACCTTGAATATGAAAAGTAGTTTAAGTATGTGAAACCTTGAATATGAAAAGAAGGTTAAGTATGTGAAACCTTGAATATGAAAAGAAGGTTAATAACAAGCCTTGAAGTGAAAGACCGTAATGGTGCCCTTCTTGAGTAGAATGATCAACTTAGGGGTAGGTTGGCTGGAACGACATGAAACCATTTCTAAGGAAGTCATAAGAGTTATCCTAATAGTCCTTGGTTGGCAGCCCTAGTGGACCCATCCTTGGAAGAAAAAGTATTATGAGTTGGTAGGGCATAGTGATGGTACTTTCTCTAATACAGCTAGGGAATGATTACTCTATGAGAAGGCAAAGAACCGAGTGAATATGTTTGTGGTAGTAGCTCTACTTTAGACGAGACTAGAGTACAAAAAAACTGTTGATATCCCTTAACCATGTGCCAACATGGGATGTGTCCTAGTTCTACCCTTGGCAAGTAGAACACCTTCCACAGTGTGGGGTCCTTATGACATCGTATTCCATACCTAGATAGTAAGGTCTATGTCGGTTAATGTCTATTCTCATCATATGGGATGTATACTCTAGTTATTTGATAGGTTCTACAACATGTGGGTAGTGAAATGGGACGTTATCTATACATTGCACGAGAAGGCTTTGAAGATGCTAGGTGAGTTCCCTAGGTCCTCCAAGACCATTATCTGAAGTCCTCTAATTGTTTAATTGTCTCTTAAATGGCTTAATAAATATTGTTGACTTAGTTAAAGCATGATTAATTGAAAGGTTCTTATTTAGGGTAGCTTTGAGGATTGCTTAGGTAGACTTGAAGAGGGTGTATGGGCGGTCTCTTCATGTCTTACTTAGGTGAGTCTTAGAGTAACTTAGGTGGATAGTATAAATGATGAAAAGGTAATACTCTTACTTTGGGAAGTCTTGAGAATCACTTAGGTGTGTGTGAAGGAGTTGTATGGGCGGTCTCTTCATATCTTACTTAGATGGGTCTTAGGATAATCCTTGGTAGGAAGTTTAAATGCTTAAGTGTAGTCTAAATGATTATGGTTGTCTCTTATGAACCACTTGAAAATGTCTTATATGTATATATTGACTTGAAGATGGTTTTATACTTGTTTTATGGGATTTATATCAAAAGAGCATGAAAGGCATATCTTAAAGTAAATGTTCGTTTTAGCATGATTTTCTTGCATGTTCACCATACTTAGTGTATTCAATGTGCTAATTCCATATGTTGTTCTATTTTTACAAGTGTAGGTGGCAAGTGAGGATTTTCTTCGAAGTGAAGCTTGGGAATAGCATTCTCTCAAGCTTGGTATGTCCTCATATGTTTGAGGACATGGCTTATGTTTTTAGTTTCCTTTTCTAAAAGACATTGTAATAGACTATAACTATCTTTTCAAATTTATGTAAAGGATCGTGTCCCCAAGATATTATATGTGTCTAAGATGGCTTATTAAAGAGACTTAGTCTTTCTTATATTTCTATAAAAGAGTTTGACTATTGTGATGAAAAGTTTTAATTTCGTACTACTTTTCATATATATATGCGATGAATGATGTCTAAGAGCTTGTATAAGACCTCCGAGAGGTCGAATACGTCGTGCTACTCTGGGGTGTTCCCTGATCGTGACAGAGTCTCTGGAGCATATTTTGCAAAAATTGTTACTTGAAGACCGCAAAGCAAGTTTGAGAGTCCTTGGAAGCTAAGGTGTATGTTGATAAAAAGGTACACAATATAAATTTTCTAAATCTTAGAAGAGGGTTCCAAAATTTGAAGATGATAGAATCCGAAAAAATCGATGAAAATTGTCCAAGAGATAAATATTATTAACGAAATGAGAAATTATGGTGATAAAATTTCTGACTAACAAATTGTGAAAAAAAATCTAATTAGTGTCACAAAAAAGTATGAGTATATTGTTGTTATCATTGAGGAAACAAAAGATCTTTCTAAGTCTTCCATCAAATAGCTAGTTGGACTATTTCATACACATGAAAATCGAAGATTTTTTTCCATGAAGATTAACCTAAAGAGACAATTTTCTGGTCAACAACCAATGAAAATTCTAAAAATTTCTCAAAAAAAATACAAAATCCAAAAGAAAAAAAGGATCGTGATAGTTCTTCTAAGAAGGTTGAACAAAAGGTGAGATAATCTATATTCTTTGTAGTATTTGCAAAAAGGCTAATCATAATGCAAAAAAAATATTGGCATAAAAATAAACCTCAATGTAATTTTTTTAAAAATTTGTCCACATTAAGAAGGCCTGCAGACACAAGCAACGGGAGCAGGAAAATTTATGTGAAGGAAAGGAGCAAGAAAAGGAAAAAAGTCTTCTTTCTACTTCTCAATATGATGCTTTAGCAAAAATCAATAAATGGTATATTGATAGAGATTGTATCAATCACATGAGTGGAGATAATTTTTCTTTTATTAATAATAGCATCACTCCTAAGTGAGAATGAAGAATGGAACCTTAGTTGATGTAAAAGGTATAGGTACTATTTCGATCAATATAAAAGGGAGCGGTAAGCAAATTCATGATGTTCTTTATGTTCCTGACTTGGAAGAAATTTTGCTTAATGTTGATCAACTCATGAAAATTGGTTATTCTCTTGTGTTTAGAGAGATAATTATTGTAAGGTTTATGATAAAATAGAACCAAATCAAGTCATTATTGAAATAAAGATGATAAAGAAGAATCTTTCCTTTACAATGCATTCAAAAATGAAGTTATAGATGATTCATGGCTTTGGCACAAAAAATTTGTCACTTGACTTTTTATGGTTTGAAACTTCTCAAGAAAAAAGGCATGGTGAAAGGCCTTCCTGGGATACATAATGAGGTGAATCCATGTGAAAGTTATACTTTTGAAATTAATTTATACGAATATCTGCAGACCAATGAAGACTCCATCTATGCGTACCAAAGATATTTTTAATCTTTATTTATGATTTTTCAAGAATGACTTGGATTTATTTTTTGGAAAAAAAAATCAAAAGCATTTGCTACATTTAAGAGATTTAAAACCTTTATGGATAAACAAAAAGGTTGCAGCATCAAAACAATTCCAATGATAGAAGAGATGAATAAACAAGTCGAGAATTTGCAAAATACTTTTTAAAAATTGAAGGTATTAAGAAACACCTTACAACAGGATACACTCTCAACAAAATGATTTATTTGAAAGAAGAAATAAAACCATTGTTGAATTGTCTACAACGGTGATGAATGAGATATGGCTATCGAAATGGCTTGTTAAGATCTCCCATCTTGATATCCGTGAATTTTTCAATTTTAGTCATTATGAATCTCCTTAAAATTGTTAGTGAAAATTAAATATTCTCTTTATGGAGATTCAAGTCCATTGCAACACTGTTTTTCACTGGTTCAACAGTAGTCCTTCTTGACTTGTTCCCTTCAGGATACAACAATCTAATCACAAAGTATAATTCAACAAACTCTGGACAAGAGTTGAGTCTAAAGCTCCACAAAAGAACACCTCCCTTTAACTAATAAGAACTCTCCTATTGACAAATTTTTATGCATTTTATATTTTTCTTGTGTTTAAAACAAATGAAAACCACAATTATAATAGTTGTGGAAGCCTTCCTAGCATGAATAGAAAGATAACGGGGCAGCAAATAAGGATAATAAATGTCGTATAGATTACATATGTTAGAAGACATAATGGAGGAATAATAATGAGATTTCAATATGGATAAGTAATGGGACATAATGGAGGAATAATAATGAGATTTCAATATGGACAAGTAATGGTCATCTACGACCATTTCACATTCCGTCAGAAGCCACAATGTGGTCAACAAAAACCTCAACGTTCTCAACATTGAATCACTATTAAAGAATATTGACAATTAAGACAAAAAGAAGTAATTCATTATGCACCATATATAGGCAATTATCCCTGCTAACTTCTGACATGAGTGAAACAAAGGGATAATTAAAAAACTATGAAATGCTCACATAACCTCGTAGAACCAACAATGTTGATATGCTGACTACAACTTGTTGATTCATGAACATCAAGAAATGTTTCCAGTTGGTCTCTAACACTACCATTTTCAAGAAAATGAGGTTTCCATGTGTTGTTCTGTAGTTTAGCAAATGAAATCTGTAAACATACATTGGTTTTGATAGTAATCTTGTTGAACAAAGTTCCTTACAAAACTCCATTTTCTCCATAACATAGCAAATGGAGTTTCTCAAGTGTTAAAATCTATGCTAATTAACTCCAAAGAACCTATGTTATATGTGGCCTTATATATCTTGAACACTGGAATGTTTTTGGACAACAAAGAAAGTTTATATCTGCATAAAAAATCTCAAAATATCCAAGAAATTACATTAGTATATATGTGCCACTCCATCCGACCTTTTTGTTCTTATCAGAAGTTCTCGTCTGTGTATCTTATGATAAAACCTACATGTTTATCCAATGGATTACTAATAATAGATGTAGAAAGAATAAGGTGAAACAGCTGATTAAAACTGTAAAAATACATTTAAGTCAGCCATCCTTCATGTGGAATAAGCCAACGTTTTACCTGCCAGTTTAGAGTAACTTCCTTACCTTACAGCTTTTCTTTCTAGTGACATACGCACATCTAGCTCAAATGTGGTTCTCCTTGTTCTTATATGGCCAAAACTTCATAATTATCTCAGAATATGAGATATTAGTATTTTAGTATGCAAGAAATATGGTTCATGTGCTGATGTTTATAGTTGATCCTATTCGAATATCAAGAGAGCTACTCACAGTGACTCAAGGGCCTGTTGTCTTGATCACTTAAAGTCACCGATATTCTGACAATGAGTTGGAAGGCGAAATCATGTTAATTACTTCAGGTGATATTGTCTAGTCTTTTGTTGGTTGGTTCTCACAGAGTAACTCTGTTGCCGTTGTCCTATATGAACACATTCAAGAAGATGTAATTACCATCACAGCTCCCAGCAAAACTTGAAAGTATTCAAAGCTTTCTCTCTTTTGAGATCTTTAGTAGTCTTTTCCTATCTGTACTAAAACATAAACATCTGGGATAATTTGCTTTGTATGTTGGAGTGTAGCAGAGAAGAGATTTTCCCCATATCATTCTTGAGCGAACCTTTATTCCAATACTTGCTCAGTCAAGCAGAGGAAGGAAGAATTTGGCTTTGATGATCCCATGGGCGGCATCACAATTCCCTGCACCGAGGATTTTGCTAATCAGAATGATCTAGAATCCAGTCTTCTAAATTGGCATATATAACCCATTCAATTGATGATATTATGGCCACTGCCATCTTGGTAAAATGATAATTACACTTAGTGGTTTCAAATGGAGTTAGCTGTACTTGGTTAAAGGCTGAGGCATAATTCAGGATGAACTAGAGCTGTAGCATTGTGGAAGTGCTGAGTCTAAATTAGTAACTCCTAATAAGATATACAATCTATGCTTCTCTTGATTAACTCAAATATCTGGCTACAATAAGGTTTTGGCTGACTCGTAATTTAGTGAAGATTTTGTAAGACAGACACAGACATGTTGATATCATACTTGAGCCAGCCTTCATTTCAAGACCTGTTAAGTCAAGCAGAGGAAGAATTTGGTTGCAATCATCCTATGGGTGGTATTACAATTCCCTGCACAGAGGACATCTTCATTGGCATCACACCTCAAATTTAGGATTTAAGTATATAGTTGAGATCGTTTTTCTTTTTTTACATTTCACAATTTTGTATACCAAAGTAGGAGATTCATCTTGTACAGTTTGGTGACATTGAAGTTATATGACGCTCTTGGTGCTTTTTGACTCACAAAGAATACAAATTAAACACTCTTCTCTCCCTAAATGATTTATTTAGAAAATTATGTGTTATTGTATATCCGACTCTCAGAAAAACTATACATCATTAGTACAACAACAAACATATTTAATGTAATCCACAAGTGAGGTCCGGGGAAGGGTAGGATGTACGCAGACCTTATCCCTACCTTTGTAGGATAAAGAGGTTGTTTCCGATACATAACTAGAGCATAAAAGTAAAATCCTTTTGGTTTTTGATATTTTTCATAAGCTTAATGATATATATATTTCAAAATACTAACAGCTCAATTAAACAAAGCACCAAAATGACACAAGTAAAAGAATAAGATTAGAGAAAGCTAGGCTATGGTTAAGAGGCTCTTTTTATGTGTGTTACAAGTAAAACTTGCTGAGCCATGTGGACATTGGATATTCCTCAAAGTATTATGATCCATATTATACATAAATAATCCCCTTTTATCCCAATAAAATACCATTTCACCATCCAGGAAGTGTAAAGGCTTTATTTGCCAAGACATGTGCATAACTACTTCCCAATAACTATAGTGAAGGAAACGCATATTGCGATAAACACCTTGGTTATTAAATACAAGTTTAACCTTGCATTTTTTGGTCCATAACCATTTTTCATAGTCCTCCAAGATCCATATATCCATTATATTATCAAAAATAAACAATTGACATAGAGACAGCGACTCATCCTTCACTAAAAGTGACATCGTTTGATGTATTTTCCATGAGCTACAACTTCCGGGATGAGGCATATTTGAGAACTCTTATTTGTCCATATCAAGTACCATGATTCCTTTATCACAAGGAGGAATATCCGGTTTCTCTAAATCTCTAGCCACAAGCAAATGCACTGCTCCATTGACAATTGCAGGAGACACATATGGCAAAAGATTATGAGTGGGACAATGAAGTTTCCTCCTCCACGTCTGTGTCCTGACAGAGTATATGGAATACTCCAACCGATAATTTTCTTCTCGTGCATAAATCAGTTTGAATTGTCTTGTCAATAAACAATAATAAAAAGCACACAATTTGCCAGGATCGAACTTATGTTGTACAATTACTTCCTCTTGTGTTATTGGATTGAAAATGACATACGTTGGCGGAGAATACTCAAAAGTGAACAGAACACCTTCACAAGAGTATCTAAGACGAAGTTTCTGCTTTCTATCTGCATTGATCATAATGTCGTGTTTGAGAAGTACTTTTGTGAACATCTTCTTCTCCTCCTTATTAAGGCTTTCATCAAATACAAAAAGGTTCTGGTCAATAGTAGTAGCAAAACAATGGTAGTGTAGGATTAGTAGAGGTCTAGCTCTTTTGAGATGTAAGGTGGAAAAATACCGCGATGAGATCAATGTCTTAGACATTCCAACAAGGCAATCTGCTGGAAGTCTACTAAGGATTTCGATGAGAACACAATCAGGCAAACGTCTAAATAATTCTTCATCATTATCATATCTACGACACAAAAGTTGTGTAATCCAACTGAAACATTCAAATGCCATCTATCACCTATATACAAATTAAGCATAACATTACAAAACAATATGCAATTATCCAACGTATAAAGAACTCATCATAAACATACACAAGATTGAAATTCTTTCATATGAAATCACAAATTTTATTTGAACCAATCAATTCCCTTAAAATGAAAAATCTAGCTGCAGGGGTCGATTGGTTCATGAGATCAGGTGAAATGTTCGAGATTAAATTTATATCTTCAACCGTATGAAATATAAATTTAATCATATATCCCGAACTTAATAGTCATGATTATAATCACAAGATAACTTTGTTTCCGAACCAAACACACTAAAACAGTCATGACTATAATCAATGCTGTATTCGAACTAATATCAATCAAAAGTTTTTTAAAAAAAGTATATCTTATATCTTCAACCGTATGAAATATAAATTTAATCATCCCGAACTTAATAGTCATGACTATAATCACAAGATAACTTAGTTTCCGAACCAAACACCCTAAAAGACTATAATCAATGCTGTATTCGAACTAATATCAACCAAAAGTTTTTTTAAAAAAGTATATCCAAACAGTAATTCAGAGTTAGAGTAATACCGACAGTCACATAGCAAAAGCGAACTAATAAAAGACGCAAACCCTCGAAACATAAATCTAAATTATTTAGGACTCGTTACAACTCTAAGTAGGATTTGAGAGTTTTTGGCCAAAAACATCCTTTAACTATACCCAAAACTTAAACTATATCCTTAAAGTATCATTTGTAGCAGAAAACATCCTTTAATTATACCCTAAACTTAAACTACATCCTTAAAGTATCATTTTTAGCAGAAAACATCCTTTAAGTATTTATAAATGAACAACTTTCATCCTTATGTTAGATATTGTCAAAATAACTAATGGATCTTACGAAAACATGAACAGTAAACGTGACTATCAACAAAAGTTATTCTGCATAATTTCATTACTTGCTACAAGAAGTTCTTGGAAAATATAAGAAATCTTAGACATTGTTGCTTATGGAAACTAAAAATGCTTGGAAGATGTGCGCGTACATAATTTGCCTTTTACGTAACCGAAAGAAGTTGAAGATTAATTATTTTTATCTTTTTCTTAACCAAATAATTCAATAGATTTTTAGGTCAATCTAATATTGAAGTGACCAAAATATTGATTATGTCTCGTATTTGAGTTTTATTCTACATTATTAGAAGCGGAAGTCTCCAACAAATGTCGCTTCTAGCATATTCAATTGAGAAGAAACATATTTAAACTAATAATATTTTTAATTAAAATTACATGAAAAGTGAATTAAAAAAACGATCAAATTAAAAGTTTTGCACAATTCTTAACTCAATTACGAAAAATTTTACAATAATATTCCTGACATATCTAAAAATAATAATTAGAAAGGGACGACTTAATTTTTGTGGGATATATAGGATAGTTTTACAAGATATTCAAGTAGAAGGATGAAAATTGCTCACTTTAAAATACTTGAAGGATGTTTTATGGTAAGAATGATACTTTAAGGATGTAATTTAAGTTTTGGGTATAGTTAAAGGATGTTTTCTGCTAGAAATGATACTTTAAGGATGTAGTTTAAGTTTGGGGTATAGTTAAAGGATGTTTTTGACCAAAAACTCTAGGATTTGAAGACAATAATTAGTTGGGAAATTACATAAAAGTACGGTTATTTAATTTTATCTCAAAAATTTAAATATATAGGGTGTGTTTGGTATGGAGGAAAATGTTTTCCATGGAAAATGTTTTCCTAGAAAATGTTTTCATGGAAAACAAGTAGATTTTGGACTTATTTTCTCATGTTTGGTTGGTGAGTAGAAAATATTTTCCGAAAATGATTTTGTGTTTGATTTATGAATGAAAAATATTTTTGAGAGACATCTTTTATTTTTACTAGAGTAAAAAATAATTTATAAAATTAAAAATATTTTTTTAAAATAAAATTTTTACTATTTTTTTTGGGTGGTGGTGGTGGTGGGGTGGGGTGGGGGTAGTTGGTGGGGGCAGGGGAGGGGGTAGGAGTGGAATTTTTTTTTGAAGTTGATAGTATTTTTAAAAAATAAAATTATTTTTTTGGGGGAGTGGGGGTGGGGCTGGCCGGGGGACGGGGGGCGGAGGTAGGAGTTTAAAAATAAAAATTTGAAGTTGAAAATATTTTTAAAAAACAAAATTATTTTTTTGGGGAGGGGGGGGGGTCAGGGATCGGGTGAAAAATAGGAGTAATATGAAATTGAAAATATTTTTTTTAAAATTGATGTTTTTCCCAAAAAAAAAATGTAATTTGAAATTTGAGGAGAGTTTTGGAAAATGTTTTCCTTAATTTTGAAGGGAAGTCATTTTCCTTAATTTTGAGGAAAATGAGTTAATTTGGAAAACATTTTCCAAAACTTTTGTCCCAACCAAACATGAGAAAATTGGAAAACATTTTCCTTCATACCAAACACACTCATACACTAACTTAATTAGTCAACAATAAATATAGTCATATGGGGAAACCATATAAATAGGACATAAAATAGGAATAATTATGGGAAACTTACATAGGTATACTATAACAAAAAAATATTTACCAGCAATAATATTTTTTTTTCACTTGATCACTTTTAATTTATTTATAATACAAGTTTAATTCATATTACAAAAGAACAATTTTTTATTCACATATAATACAAATTGTAATGATAGATAATTCATTATCACACATTTTAATACACTTATAATACAATGTGTCAAACTTTTACCAAACAAACATAATATATTTTTAAAAACAATTATAATTCATATATATTGCATACATAGTTCACTTTTAATACATATTGCAGATTTAACATAGTATTGATATAAATGGTAATAAATAAAAAGTATTGCTAAAATCAGTAATTATTTATTAAAATGTACCAATTTATGTAATTTTTCCAATTAATCCACATATATATTTAAGAGCTTATATTATACCCTATGCATCTACTAATTATTTATAATTTTTAATATAACAAATTAATTACGAGTTATAACAGTTCCGAGTTAATTAGTATGGAACTAAAATTATTTTATTTATTTATTTAATGCATGTAAAAGAAGGTAAAAGATGTATGTTTTAAGTGGAGATACCGAGGAAATTCAATTACTATCATTTTGGAAGGAGTTACTACCAAATCAAATAACTATAATTAAGTTAGCAGTTACTGAGGAAACTAAATCACAATAATTCAGGAAGAAGCTAATGAGGAAATCATATTACACTGTTTTTTTTTTCTTTCAAAAAGTTAAATTAATTTCAACAAATAAAGATCCGGTCAAGTATAATTAAATGTTCCTATAGATTCATGACAAATTTCAACAAATAAAGATCCAATCAAGTATAATTAAATGTTCTTATAGATTCATGACATATGTACAATATAATAACTAGTATATATACCTTCGCGTTGCGCGGGATATTAATTTTTTTATTATTTTAATTTCAGAAAATATCAATTGGTCAACTACTTTTACATGTTTATCATATTTTAATTTTATGTTGTATTAATAAATTAATATATTTCATGTTGACAATTTATTAAATTAAAATTTTCACATGAAATATTCAAAATATCATATGAGTGAAGACATGATTTATTTTGCATATGTTTTTGTTCTAATAAATAGGTTGAATTTTTTTTACATTCTTCAATTAAATTACTGTAATATTTTTGTAATAGAAATAGAAATATAATGTAAAATAGAACACACACACATATATATCACCGAAATTAGTTAATTACAAATAGTGAATCAGTTACTTGTTATGTTATTTTTTAAATTATTAACTAAGATTTTATTTGCTATCGAGTAGCTTACAATTTTTCTAGTAGTATAATATATTATTTAATGGCTGATATTTTTTTTATCTTTTCTTTAATAATTCCTAACTAATTAAATGGACTATTATATATTTCAGTTTTGACAAAATAATTTTCAATTATTTGAACCTTATAACAATAGGTCTCTTTTGTACCATTTCTTTTTTAGAGTTTATATATATATTTTTGGTTTCTAAATTGTAGAAGTTAAAGATAATTTATTTATGTTAAGAGTTAAGTATAGTAACCGTTTACTTATAATGTTATAACATGATCCCATATTCCTATTACTTTGTTTCCAAACTGCATGTCCACCTAAAAAAAAACATAATCATAATCATAATAATAATAACAATAATAATAATAATAAATACTATAAATTCTATAATTGATTTTCTTAAAAAGATTTAACTTTATCTTATATTCCCATTTATATTTATGTTTTGTAAAAAATAGAAAAAAAAGACAATAATATTTATCAATACAAAATTCAGGCCATAAACGTAATGCTTTTTTCCTTTTTTTTTAAGTATTTTTTTATACCAAAATTAATGAGGTTATTTAATTATTTGTATGCCGTTTATATAGGGGTAGTTATCCATTTTTTAAAATAACTAAAATTAATTTTAAAATAATTCTTCTTGTAATATATTTAGTTAAGAATATGTACTATTCAAAATTCATGATTGAATAACCAAACTTATATGTTACACGTTTTTATTTTTTTAACCTTTACTTTGAAAAAAAAACATGTTCATCTTTCTTTTTATAATAATAATTGGAGATAAATTAATTAATTTAATCACACCATTAGAGACCAAAGCTTAACATGTAATTGCTATTAAAAAGGGGCAAAACAGAAATCATGATTTGCTATTTTATAGTAATCATATTTAGTGAGTTTGCAAGTAAGTTTTAATTTAGTTTTATTTTGACAAAATTTGATTTTATTAATTTGTGTAAGTTTTAAAATGTGTTAATTTTAAGAACTGCTTTAAAATTAACGTCTATTTTTCAGCTCATTTTTCTTTTTGTTTTATTTTTATTATCAGATTATTATTATTATTATTATTATTATTATTTAGTGATATTATTATTATTATTATTATTATTTAGTGATATTATTATTTTATTATTATTTGTTTTCTTTTATTAAATATTTTTTTATTTCTAATTATAGATTATTAGTTTTAACATGTTATTTGTTTACAACATTTTCGTGGAAACTAAACACTTTAATTGGGTAACTTTTTAAAAAAATTTAAAAAACTAACGTGAATTTAAATATTCGTGATATGATGTAGTTAAAGTTTTCTTATAAAGTGCATGGTTAATAAAAACTCAAATAGTCATATTACTCCTACAATTAGTGATACAAACCTTTAAAAAGTATAGTGACAAATTATAAAAATTAAATTTGCTGAATAATAACATTGATGAAGATAAAAAAAATGTTTTATTACCTTACGAAATGAGAGTTTGGTATTACAACGCTTTTGTGGCTACTCATTGGAAGCCTTTATTTGAATATTGTGAGAGAGTTTTTGAATGAAAGAAAACACAAATGGTATGAATTGATACCATTAAGGATAATGATAAGCATAAACGAGTTGTTGCTAATTTGCAGGATGTGGATAATGATCAAGAAAATATTTAAGTATTTATTATTTATTATTTATTGTTATAATTTTAGAAACGAAATAAATTAATAATGATTCTATTGATTATCTTTTTACGGAAAAACTCTTTTAAAATTTTGTTTTAAACCCTTTTTTATGGTTATAATTTAAGTGATTTTTTTGTCATGGATAAAATATTTATTATTTACTATTATAATTTTAAAAAGGAAATAAATTAGTAATAATTTTATTGATTCAGTTTTTTATGGTTATAATTTTAGTGATTTCTTTGTCATGCTGGCAATTTTATGTTATATTTTTAAAAAATAAGTTGCATTTTATTAGGAACAAATATATTCAATGTTTTATTTATTTTAAAAAGAAACAACTTCAACCGTTTTTGAAGTGCACGAATTCCAAGATTCTTTATAATTTTTGTTTTAAAATTGTTATTTTTAATTTAATATTTAAATAATTAATCATTATATTTATTATTTAATATATCAGAAATTATATGGTGCGTACATGTGTGTTATTTTCTCTCGTATTATATATAGATATATAGATAGATATAGATTATTGTCATTATTATTATTACTATTATTATTATTATTATTATTATTATTATTATTTATATTTATTTTTCTTTAAATGAGGAGGTTGTGAAAAGATGGTTAAAATTTTAAAAATATTTTTCTAAAAAAAAAAAGGACGACATACTTTACTTTTGTAGAGCTTTTTTTCAAAAATAAATAATAAATACATATTTTCAGTTATTGTTTTTTCCTTTAAATGAGGAGGAAGTTGAAAGATGGTTAAAATTTAAAAAATACTTTTCTACCAAAAGAAAGGACCACATACGTTACTTTGTAGAGCTTTTTTTAAAAAATAAATATTTTCAGTTATTCCTATTTTTTAAAATTATTTAAAAATCATTTTTATTTTTTTTATAAATTATTTAAAAAAACTGATTTTTGTGGTGTTAACACGTTATCTCTCCTATTATATATAAATAGGAGTATTCGAAACTTGAAATTGCATCTCTCTTGCATTAGTATACAATTTGATAAAAATCTTCGATAATAACTTAAACAATATCTCAAAATAAAAATAAAAATTCAAATTCAATGAATTCACACATCAATCATCCTAAAAAGAACAATATCATAAACAAAAATGAAAAAAAGGATCAACTAAAAATTAAAGAATAATCAATATTATAATTTTAAAGTGCAATGTTTACTTATATTTTGTTTTTATGTTATATTATTATTATATTATTATTTTTTAATTTTTATTGTTATATTATCATATGAATTTTTTTAATTTTTTTATTTGACTAAATTTTCCTTTTACTAATCTGTTTGGCTACATAATATTAGATTTTACTATATAATATTAGATGAATCAAGTTTTTTTTTTTATATCTTGAAAGTTAATTTTTACATATTTTTATTCTTTTAAAATAGTTAAATATCATATATTTTCTTGAAGTAGAAAAATAATAAATAAATTATTTAAAAGATTTCCAGATTTAAAAGTTTTTAAATTTTAAATTTAAAAATTTGAACAAATCGTGTGGTCAATTTTTTAATTTAAAATTAAATTTCGTTAGTCCTCTATTAATTTTGTTTAGTTTTAAAGATAGAAATTTACCTTTTACCTCTTCTATAATTATAGAAGGAAGGAAAGAAATGAGGGTTAGTGGTTGACTTTGTTATAGGAATTTAAAAGTAGAGATGATCACATATTTAAACAAATTGAGTTTTTAGTTCGCCTTTTTATTCATTTTTACGTTTAAAATTTGAAATTAAGTTTGTTAATTTGAACGTAATGCAATATAAACCCATTTAAAAGAAGGGATAATTGTATATAATAGCAAACTAATAATCTAAAATAAATAGAGTAGCTAGGTTTTGATTTAATTGTGCTCCATAGCAAACGTTTGAAAAAAATTGCCAGGCGCCTCTCTCCCAATATCTCGCTCGCCACTCTCCTCCAATCTCTCCCTCGCTTCCTCACTTTTTATACAAACACAAGTGTATAAAAATTGTTTCGAATTGTATAAAGTAGAGAAAATTGTATAAATACATATATTTTTGTTCCCCTCTTCCAGATCTCGCTCGCCACTCTCCCAAATCTCGCTCGTCACCCTCGCCTTTCTCACTTATAAAAACAGAAGCGAATTGTATAAGTTGCGTTTTTGTTTGTATAAAGCGTGAGAAAATTGTATATACACATGCAAGTACATATATTTTCGTCTTATACACTTATAATTATACAATAAAAATACTCCCCTGCCCAGTTTCTTTTGTCTTTCTCTCTTTCTCGTTTTATACAAATTTCAAATTGTATCTAATTTCTCTCTTTCTAGTTTTATACAATTCGATTCAATTGTATATTCCCTGCCAAGTATCTTTTGTCTTTCTCTCTTTCTCATTTTATACAAATTCAAATTGTATATAATCGTTCTATACACTTATAATCATACAATTCATTTTATACACTTCGTTTTTATACAGTTCTCTGCCCAAGTGTCTTTCTCTTTCTCGTTTTATACACTTCGTTTTATACAATTTGCTTCAACTGTATATGTATAGCGAATTATACAGCTTCTATGTTTGCTATGGAGCGCAATTATGCAAATTTTGCTATAGCATACAAATATGAATTTTTTATTTGCTATATGTGAAAGTTGCCCTTAAAAGAATCATGAAGCAATTATTCCATTCACATATTTATAAAAATTTAATATTTAATATTTTTTGTTTCTTTTTTCTTAATTTATTTTTTTATTCTTTTTTATTTTGCTTAAGATTAAAATCTATATCTATATATATTATATATTATATATTATTATATATATTATAGGAGAGGTGCAAAGCGCCACGTGGCGACGCCATAAAAAACTAACTTTTAAAAATAATTAATATATTAAATATATGCAAAAGGATCAAAGAGTAAATTAAAATTTTATTTAAATTAATTTAATAAATTTACGTAATGTAATTGTGATATAACCATTTTGTAAGTTTTAAAATTTTAAAATTTATGTATAAGATAATAATTAAAAAAATTGAAATAAAAAACGTTGTGTACAATGATTTTTTTTCAAATAAGTAAATCGAAAACTACCTACACATTAAAACAAATCTGTTAAATATAGATTTAAGTAAATCGAAAACTACCCACACATTAAAACAAATCTGTTAAATATAGATTTACTTTATTTTGATTATTTAATTTTTTTTAAATTTAAATTTTTCTAAATTTATATATATATATATATATATATATATATATATATATATATATATATATATATTTACAAAATTATTTTTAAAAATTAAATATTACAAAATTATACTTTTGCAAACAAAAAATAAAAGATTAGTGCGTTCAGTTTTTTTTCCTTTAAAAAAAAGAGACACCCACGTACCTTGCCCCTATTTACCAGTAACTCAAAAGAAAATCCTTTAACCGTTTATAAAAAATAAATAAATAAAAATTAAATGTAAAGCAGTTATAACTTCTCAACGTTTTCTCTTAAATAAATCAACTGTCTACTTTTTTCAATCTTTTTTCAACTTTCTCTCTTTGTTCTCAAATTTCAATAATGGAGAGGAAATGACTTTATACCTAATTTGATGTAATTCATGTTGATCTACTAAACATGAATCAACGTTTTTAATTGCAGGTTGGTAGAGGTAGAATGTCAATTAGCAGTTTGATAGAGGTATGATGTCAATTATCTTTGTGAAATTTATTTTAGCATTAATCTTTAAACGGTTCTTAATTTAAAACTTCTTTCCTTCATTTACACTCTAACATTAATTGATATCTATTAAAAAAAATCAAACAACATTATTGAAATTATTTCGAAACAGTTGAATTGCTCAAAATTTAATCTTTTATATCAATACCTTTTATGGAGTTGTTTTCAAATAGTTTTGCAAGGGTTGGATTTAATTTGCCTCATATTTTCATGGATTATATTATAATGCATTCAAGATATATGTAATCATCAATATTTATGATGCTTAAAATAGTTAATAGGACTTCACGTTTGATGTTTCAAAATAGTAATTACACCTTTATTATTTATGAAAAACTTAGGTGGTAATAATCTGAAGGGAAAATGGTTTTTTTAATCCCTGTGTTAAGAGTATATTCTTATTTTAGTCCTCGTGTTATCTAACTTAGCATTATTAACCTTCAATTATATCAACTAAGTGATTTTAGTCCTTCAACTTACAGATTCACAGTGAGTTCACTGCTAAAAGGGATAGTTCGGATATTTCCTTTTTAATTCTCTCTTTTTGAAGAACAAGCTAAGTCTTCCCTATCTCTATCTAGAAGAACAAGCCCGTCGATTTGAACTACAATTTCAAAAACCAACTTGATAGGCATTAACCCTCCCTCTCACACCGACGAACGATAAATCATGCAACGAATGATTTTTTTTAAAAAAGTATTTTGTTTTCTCAAGCAATTACTTTAAAATATTCGAATTACCCCTTTTAGCAGTAAACTCTCTGTTAATTTCTTTTGGATCTGTTAGTTGAAGGATTAAAATCACTCACTTGATATAATTAAAAATTAATAGTGCTAAGTTAAATAACACAAGAATTAAAATAAGAAATTAGCCTTAATATAGAGACTAAAAGTGCCGTTTCCCCTAATCTGAAAATTAAATATACTATAAAACCTTTATTTTTATAAACGTTTTTTTCTTATATTTTTTCATAAGTAGATAGATTAGTTTTAAAAGAAGATCCTTTGTAAATTTTATATAAATGAATACGTTAATAAAAAATAATTTTAAAACTCCCCATTACTCATTCACTACTACACAATCCTAAGTTTAATAAAAAATCATGAAATACGGAAAAAAATCAAATAATTTTTTTAAAAAAATTAATGAATTGAAAAAATAGGAAAGAAAAAAAAAGATCAAAATGGTACATAAGTTGCATAAGCCTTTTGTTTAAATTAAAAAAATTAAAATGTGTTAATAACATTTTATTTTTCAGTATTTCTTTTAAATTAAAATAAATTAAAAAAATCATGTAATAAATAATTGTGATTATTTTAAATAATGACGTCAAATTAAATTATGTTTTAAGATATTTTTATACCGTACCTTTAACCATATCATCATAAGTATTTAAATACTTGTTCGCAACAAATTTTTGTAAGAGCGGAAAATTAACTGTAAGCAAAATAAATAAAAGAAAAATATGATTTTATTAATGAATCGTTGTGAGTACAATTCCGTTGTTCTCTTGATTCTCTCTCCTAAGTTTCTCCGCGATTCGGGGGCCTTCAGTAGCGTATTTCCCGAATTGTTGGATGATGTAGACCTCCTTGAGATGTTGTCGATCTCTAAGACGTCGGAAAGCGCGTCGTCGTTGTAGGTCGATCTCCGGGAAGAACTCCGTTGATCACTCGTTCGAAGAACTATTGATGTTGATGTTGTAGTTTTCTCCAATTTGCTGAATACTTGTTGAAGAGTTTTTCTGGATCCCTTTGAATGTCATGTCTATCTCCTATTTATAGTTGTAGGGAGTGGACATGAATTATTGTGATATCTATTTATTATATGAAAGTAAATAAATAATGATTACACTTAGCTCTTAATAATTATATATCAAGTATGACATTAGATGGAACCTATCGAAATTAAAATTACAATTTATATTTATATATAAATTATATGTATTGAAATATTTTTTAATTTTATGATCTTAAATATGCTATATAAAAAAATTAAAATTCAGAAGTTATTTTCTTTTTGAAATGAAATAAAAAATAAGTTCATATAAATCGAAAAGGAGGGAGTCATATATTAAAAATGAAATATATATGAGTTATTATTGAAATGAGCTTTCATATATATATATATATTTTTTTTAAAATCGTTTGGTTTCCATCTATTAATTTGTGCATATATGTGGAGTTTTAAAGATTTGAACATTTTAATATAGAAATATAATGATTTGAAAACTTTAATTCTTCGTTTTAATTTCTAATTTGTTACATATTTGAAAATTACATAAAAAAAATAAACTTAAAAACGCAATGTAACAATTTAAGATAGTTTTAGAAAAACATAGTTAAAAAAAAATAATGAAATTTGGTTGACTCCCTTATTTTTATTGAAATTAAAAAAAGTTGCATATATTGTTTGAAAATAACGTAAGAACTAAAAAGTACTATGAATCACAGTAAAATGACAACTAAAAATATATGAGAATCATAAAAGAAATTTCGTTTACTTTCCTAAAATCGCTTGTATCACATAAAATTAAAAAAATGGAGTAACATATTATTCGAAAATAACATAAAAGTACATAAATTAACAATTTAAAATATTTTTTTAGAAAACACATAAATAATTTAGTTCACTTTTTCAAATTCATTTGTGTCACATAAATTAAAAGAAAATAAACTAATATACATTGGGCCTGCGCGCCAGCGAGCACATGATATATATATATATATATATATATATATATATATATATATATATTAAATGAATAAGACGCCGTATATGTTGTCGTTTATTTTTCATTCATCTTTTTACTATAATTCAAAATTTTAATTATTATCTCATAGATAAATTTTAAAACTTACAAAATGGTTATCTTACAGTTACATTACATTAATTTTTGAAATTATTTTAAATAAAATATTAATTAATCTTTGATACTTTTGCATATATTTAATATATTAATTATTTTAAAAATTCAGTTTTATTGTGGCGCTGACACATGGCGCTTTGCACCTCTCCTAATATATATATATATATATATATATATATATATATATATATATATATATATATATATATATATATATATATATATATATATATATATATATATATATATAGAGAGAGAGAGAGAGAGAGAGAGAGAGAGAGAGATTTACGGTTGAGATTTATTTAAACTATATACTCATTTTAATAAATAAAAACAACAAAGCTGTCAATTATTTTTATTTTTTGAAACTATCAAATAAAACAACTAAGTGTACCCTAGCTAATATTTTCAAGAAAAAAATAAGAATGGCGGGAATATGTGAACTTTCCGACTTTTTTACTTGGCAAACCTCGTACTTGTATTAGATTTTTTAAATTATAGTAATTTTAAAGAATCCGACACTTTTGAATAATCTGAATAAATATATTTTTATAATTATTTGAAAACCTCCAAATAAGTTTTTTTGTAATGTATTGTCATGTTCTTTAGTTGAATTATTATTCAGAACTCAATGATGTTTTTAAGTTTGATATATTTTTGGAGATTACTTCAGAATTTGGTGAAAGCATGTGTGAAATTACTTTCGAAGAAGTTTGGCGGGTAAAAAGTCAGGAAGTTCACATGTTTCGTCAATCTTAAAAAAAACTTGAAAATGATAGATTGGGTACACTTAATTGCTTAATTTGATAGTTTTAAAAAATAAAAAAGATGACAGCTTTGTTATTTTTATTATTATAATGCGTATATAATTTAAATGAAGCTGAACCATAAATTATCATATAGTACACATGTCATGAATCTATAAGGCTATTGAATATTACTTGACCTAATTATACTTGACCGAATCTTTATCTAACTTTAACATATCTTGTAATCTCAAACCTCTCTCCATAATCTGCTTCTTAAAAAAAATCATAATTGTCTTTGTTTCCGTGTTTATAGATTTCGATAATACGGAAAGTTACAATATTGTCATTTAAATTAGTACTACAAAACAACCCGACAAAAAAAAAAAAAAACAAGAATATTGTCTCTCCTCCATTAGACGATTTTAACTTAGATTTTGCACCAGAAACACATCACAAAAAGGTAAAAAAATTGTGAAGGGTGAGACATCACAAACAAAAAAAGCCGAAGTCTAGTGTGGATGTGAAGAACGATTTGAAGGATTCTAAATCTAAATAGGGAAAAGTTGTTCAAAATGTATTAATAGTTCTATTTTTTTTTCTTCATATTTGATGATTTTTATTCATTAAAACTTGAATGTTGTGTTTTATAATTTTACTAGGTGATATATATTCTAAACACATATTTGTTGTATGGATATGAATGAATTAAACTGTGCTCATTTATTTGCAAAATAGATATAAAAATAGCATTTATTGGTAGAATGAATATAAAGTAGGTATTAAAAGTAAATTCTTATTTTAACAAAGCCAACTTTATACATCATTGTGAATTATTGTTGGTGGATTAGAGTATAGAGTAGGTATCAAAATCCTAACCCATTCTCAGACGGTATAACATTAGCTCGCGATTAATTAAGCTTGATCCATCACTTATTATCAATTTATATATCAATTTTACACATTGTGTATGAATTATTAATGATCAAGAAATCTGTTTTAATACCATTTATATACTTTATAGTATATGATATATCTTTTGTAAAGCAATCTTCATAGGTATATAATGAATTGAAATTATATAGAGATCTGTTTTAAGATAATAAATTGAAATTAAAAAGAGTAGATATAGAGACACACACACAAAGTAATAGTAATAGCAACTTCCCTTAAGAGGAAGAAGAAGAAGAAGATTTGAGCCTCAGTTTCATATGTTGAGATCTTGTCATACTCAGCTCGTCTAACTGCACTACAACAGACATATAACTCTAGCGTTAGTTTGGATTACCTCTTGTTGATCTTTTGTGATGTCAAAAGATTGTGGATCGAAAGGTTTGTCAGTGGTATCCTTTTCTGTGAGTCCAGGAATTGGCTTTGGCCCTTTCTTGATAACTATCCAAGCCTGAAGATCATCTAAGGTAACGCAAATTATGAATCTATTGTTGTTCATGTTGTATTCTTAACATACTTAGAATAAAACTTTGAATAACTTGGTAAGATAACAAAGTTTAAGAATATTTTCACAGAAAATTAAAACTAGTAGAGATACTAGAATCAGAAACAAATTAGAAAAAATAATATATGAAATATTTTTCTTAAAGAAGAATTGTTGTTAATCTGTGTTTAAATAATCTTACTGATTCCAACAAACTTTGCAGAAACACGAAGTTATCAAAGTTTAATGAACCGGTGAAGAACAGAAGAACATAAATTAACTCACAAATCTAAAATTTGTAACACATACCAGAATTTGGAAAAACAGGAAGAAGATCAAGCCCACTGAATGCACAGTGTCCCCTTAAGGAAATTATTCCCCTCTAGTATCCGAGGTTTGATTTGGAATATGTCCTCCCAGGGTAGAATGATCTCAATTACCAGTGTATTAATACCCAAAATGCTGGTGTCAGCGAGCCACTCAACATCAGTAAAGTACACTTAGAATAGTAGATTTAGTAGTAAAAGAAGAAGTCCATAAATTCTATATTTAAAATGAAAGAAAATCCCTCAATTTATAAAAAACAAAGGATAGTGCGAAAAGGTTCTTATTGTGCCTTACCGGAAAGGTCACAAACCTTTGAAAAAGTCACAATCTTTCTGAAAGGTCTTCACCTTTCATAAAAGTCACAACTTTCCATAAAAGTCACAATTTTTCATAAAAGTCGCAACTTTTCATAAAAGTCACAACTTTTCATAAAAGTCGCAACCTTTCATTAAAGTCACAACTCTTCATAAAAGTCGCAACTCTTCATTTTCCATTCACACCTTTTAAAACCCAACAATCCCCCGCATGAATGGGGAATGACTCCAAGACAAAGAAACGGACAATTATGTGTACTTTACAAGCAAGAATTAATTGCATCTGGATAAGTAGGTTTCCCCTTGGACTTTCCGTAGTGTGGCGGGTAAAAAGTCAGGAAGTTAACATATTTCGTCAATCTTAAAAAGAATCTTGAAAATGTTAGATTGGTACACTTAATTGCTTAATTTGATAGTTTTAAAAAATAAAAAAGATGACAGCTTTGTTATTTTTATTATTATAATGAGTATATAATTTAAATGAATCTGAACCATAATTTATCATATAGTACACATGTCATGAATCTATAAGGCTATTGAATATTACTGGACCTAATTATACTTGACCGAATCTTTATCTAACTTTAACATATCTTGTAATCTCAAACCTCTCTCCATAATCTGCTTCATAAAAAAAATCATAATTGTCTTTGTTTCCGCGTTTATAGATTTCGATAATACGGAAAGTTACAATATTGTCATTTAAATTAGTACTACAAAACAACCCGACAAAAAAAAACAAGAATATTGTCTCTCCTCCATCAGACGATTTTAACTTAGATTTTGCACCAGAAACACATCACAAAAAGGTAAAAAAATTGTGAAGGGTGAGACATCACAAACAAAAAAAGCCGAAGTCTAGTGTGGATGTGAAGAACGATTTGAAGGATTCTAAATCTAAATAGGGAAAAGTTGTTCAAAATGTATTAATAGTTCTATTTTTTTTTCTTCATATTTGATGATTTTTATTCATTAAAACTTGAATGTTGTGTTTTATAATTTTACTAGGTGATATATATTCTAAACATATATTTGTTGTATGGATATGAATGAATTAAACTGTGTTCATTTATTTGCAAAATAGATATAAAAATAGCATTTATTGGTAGAATGAATATAAAGTAGGTATTAAAAGTAAATTCTTATTTTAACAAAGCCAACTTTATACATCATTGTGAATTATTGTTGGTGGATTAGAGTATGGAGTAGGTATCAAAATCCTAACCCATTCTCAGACGGTATAACATTAGCTCGCGATTAATTAAGCTTGATCCATCACTTATTATCAATTTATATATCAACTTTACACATTGTGTATGAATTATTAATGATCAAGAAATCTGTTTTAATACCATTTATATACTTTATAGTATATGATATATCTTTTGTAAAGCAATCTTCATAGGTATATAATGAATTGAAATTATATAGAGATCTGTTTTAAGATAATAAATTGAAATTAAAAAAAGTAGATATAGAGACACACACACAAAGTAATAGTAATAGCAACTTCCCTTAAGAGGAAGACGAAGAAGAAGATTTGAGCCTCAGTTTCATATGTTGAGATCTTGTCATATTCAGCTCGTCTAACTGCACTACAACAGACATATAACTCTAGCGTTAGTTTGGATTGCCTCTTGTTGATCTTTTGTGATGTCAAAAGATTGTGGATCGAAAGGTTTGTCAGTGGTATCCTTTTCTGTGAGTCCAGGAATTGGCTTTGGCCCTTTCTTAGATAACTATCCAAGCCTGAAGATCATCTAACGTAACGCAAATTATGAATCTATTGTTGTTCATGTTGTATTCCTAACATACTTAGAATAAAACTTTGAATAACTTGGTAAGACAACAAAGTTTAAGAATATTTTCACAACTAGAAAATTAAAACTAGTAGAGATACTAGAATCAGAAACAAATTAGAAAAAATAATATATGAAATATTTTTCTTAAAGAAGAATTGTTGTTAATCTGTGTTTAAAGAATCTTACTGATTCCAACAAACTTTGCAGAAACACGAAGTTACCAAAGTTTAATGAACCGGTGAAGAACAGAAGAACATAAATTAACTCACAAATCTAAAATTTGTAACACATACCAGAATTTGGAAAAACAGGAAGAAGATCAAGCCCACTGAATGCACAGTGTCCCCTTAATGAAATTATTCCCTTCTAGTATCCGAGGTTTGATTTGCAATATGTCCTCCCAGGATAGAATGATCTCAATCACCAGTGTATTGATACCCAAAACGCTGGTGTCAGCGAGCCACTCAACATCAGTAAAGTACACTTAGAATAGTAGATTTAGTAGTAGAAGAAATTTCCATAAATTCTATATTTAAAATGAAAGAAAATCCCTCAATTTATAGAAAACAAAGGGTAGTGCGAAAAGGTTCTTATTGTGCCTTACCGGAAAGGTCACAAACCTTTGGAAAAGTCACAATCTTTCTGAAAGGTCGTCACCTTTCATAAAAGTCACAACTTTCAATAAAAGTCACAACTTTTCATAAAAGTCGCAACTTTTCATAAAAGTCACAACTTTTCATAAAAGTCGCAACCTTTCATTAAAGTCACAACTCTTCATAAAAGTCGCAACTCTTCATTTTTCATTCACAGCTTTTAAAACCCAACAATCCCCCGCATGAATGGGGAATGACTCCAAGACAAAAAAATGCACAATTATGTGTACGTTACAAGCAAGAATTAATTGCATTTGGATAAGTAGGTTTCCCCTTGGACTTTCCGTAGTGAACATATGTCGGATATACTCGGTCAATCGGTAGATGAGATATCTTTGAACCGTCGAGCTTTGGTGTATACCTAGACAACCATATATCACACAATTAATCCTTTACCGTTTATGGTTCTTACGGTTGTGTTCGTTTCAGCCATGAACACCTCCTGGTTTCATGAGTGTATAGAAAGATGAGTTTTTGACAGTCATCTTCTTCGAAGCGGCTTACACTTCACACTCACATAGGTGATTTCTAACCGTGTTATCGCATAGATACACTATTTGGTCAACTCTGCCAAACTTAGCAAATCATTAAAACCATTAAGCTTTATTAACTCATTAACAAGCGTTAATGTTGTATCCTTGTCCCTGAGCATTGTCTTCATCATGAGAATGGATTGAGTTTGTTGACAATGCTGAACCGCCATTCACAACTTTGTTTTTCTCCTTGAATCTAGCTCTTGGGATCTCCAGTCTACTAGATAGAGTTACCGCCATGATGACTTGTCCTAAGACGTAAATCCATTCCCTTAGATGATCTTTCAATTTTCTCTCTAGTTAGACCTTTTTGTAAGTGGATCCGAAACATTATCCTTTGACTTTACATAGTCAATTCTGATAATTTCACTAGAGAGTAGTTTTCTAACGGTATCATGTCTATGTCATTTATGACGAGCCTTTCCGTTATACGTCATGCTCCGTGCCCTACCTATTGCATCTTGACTATCAAAGTGTTTGCATACCAATGCCAATGGTTTGGGCCAAAATAGAATATCTATCAAGAAATTCCGGAGTCTTTCAACTTATTCACCGACCTTATCTAGAGCATCTAGCTCAAAAATCATTGTAGAGCTAGCGATACATGTCTCTTTTGAAATATTTCCAAGAGACTGCTACTCTACCAATAGTAAATACATATCCACTCGTGGATTGTACTTTATTTGTCCGATGATCCAATTTGCATCACTATATCCATTCAATACTGCTGGATATTGTTATAATACAAGGCATAGTTTTAAGTATTATTTTAAGTACTCCAAAACTCTATTTATTGCCATCTAATGAGTTTATTTGGGATCACTTGTGAACCGACTCAGTGTATAATAGCAAATGCTATATCTGATCGCGTTCACTTCATGATATACATCATACTTCCCAATACTCTAGCACAATCCAATTGTGAGTCACTTTTGCTTTCACTATTTTGAAATGCAAAGCTCACATTTATTGGAGACTTGACAATATTGACATCCAAATATTTGATAGTCAAGTACCTTTTGAACGCAATGAGACAGTGAAAATGCTAAACATTATGGAGTTCTAAGAATTCTTATATCTAAGATCGCATCAACAATTTCGATATTTTTCATTCCAAACTTGCTTTCTAGCATACGTTTAGTAGCATTTATGTCATTAGTGTCTCTATTAATGATCAACATATCACCAATATAGAAACAAACAATGACCTTCTGATTTTAATGTGAAAACATTTATCACTTCCATCATTCTTAAATCCATTTGCCAACATGGTTTTTGATCAAATTTCTTATGTCATTGTTTGGGTGCTTGCTTAGTCCATAATGTGACTTAACAAGTTTGCACACTTTCTTTTATTTACCAGGAATCACAAAACCCTCGGGTTGTTCCATGTAAATTTCTTCCTCCAATTCTATATTTAAGAAAGTTCTTTTCGCATTCATTTGATGAATTTGGAGGTGATATATCACAACTAATAATTTTAGCATCCGAATGGATGTAATTCTAGTTACTAACGAGTATATATATTGACAAGATCAAAACCTTGTTTTTGTCTAAAGCCTTTGACACAAAGTCTTGCTCTATATTTGTCAAGAGTTCTATCCACTTTCATTTTTCTTTTGAGGATTCACTTTGAACCCAAAAGTTTATTTCCTGGAGGAAGATCAACGAACTTCCAATAAGATTGCTCAAGATTGAACCAATCTCACTATTGACACCATTTGTCCAAAAGGATGAGTCTACATAAGACACAAGAAATGCTACAAAATCGTATTTGAAGGAAGTATATGTCCCTTGACATATACTACGCCTCTAAATCTCTTTATTAAGTACATTCTCCTTTTTTTTCCAAGGTCGTTTAGACCTTTCACTAGACTACTCAAGTCTAATTTTACAGTCCACAATCTTAGGTCCTATTTCAATCCTTTTATGAATAGGAACTTGGACTTTGGCTCGACGCCCCCACACTTTGAAATATTTCAAGTTGGATTTCCTTCCTTTCCATTTTTCATATGGAATAGATTGTGTCCTGAACAAAAAAAAACTTTATCAAAAGACAAAACTTTTTTTTTTGTTCCCTTTGCAGTAAGGATAGTTCCTCCACAAAAGTTTTGTGGTCAACCCGAACTTATAAATAATGCATCCATCATTTCTTTCAACGTTCAGTTTTTTATTAGATTGAGATGAATTGGGCAATAGTTTGATGGATAATTTCATTTTCCAAACATATTTATGCACAAGGAGATTTATACTCTCCATTCTTATCACTTCTTATCTTTTTCCAAATTGATTTTCAACTTCGATACTACATTTTTTAGACATTTCTATTGCTTCATCCTTACCATTCAGCAAATAGACATAGTCCTTTTTAATGCAAATTGTGAATAAAAGTTACGAGATACTTTTTCCCACCATGAGATGGTGTTAACTTCATATCACAAATGTCAGTGTAAATCAATTCTAAAGGATTAGAATTTCTTTCAATAGATTTATAAGAATGCTCAACAAACTTAGATTCCACAAAAATTTGACATTTTTTATTTATTGCACTCAAAGTTAGACAAAACTTCTAAGTTGATCAGTTTCAAGGTTTTGTAATTGACATGCCCCAAGTGTTCATGTCACAAACATTGACTCAAACAAGTAAGAACAAATAAAAATATTGAGTTCGAAAAGCTCTTCGCGAGGTGGCTTTTTTCTCACTAATATTTTGTTCCTATTTCTTACATTTTGTGCGATACAAATATTGTTTAGAGTCATCACCTTGTCAAATGTCCTTTTAAGGACCTTTCCATAACTTTCAATTTAATTGTTATAGAACTACCAATGAACAAAGTTTTATCGGATTCAATAAAGGCAATATAGTCCAAATGTTACTTTTACAAAAACATAACAAATGATTATTCACCAATATTCATGTCTATGCAAATACTTTTATTATAATAGACATATATTTTCATGAAAAATCACAACATTTTAAGTGACTTTTTTCTTTTCTAAAAGAACACAATTATTTTGAACAAGTATATGTATAATTTTGTTGTTTCATACTAGTCACACTATATTCTAGTAATAGAAAAACTCAACAACCACAATACCAAATATACTCCAAGAATTTAATGGATCTAACATAATACAAAAGTATCACTGAATTTCATATATTTTGCTCCAAAGTTAAATTAGACACCAAATCTAATCATAAGCAAAGAACCACCACATTTTAAATGTGATCTCAAAAATATTTTCAACTATTTGAAAATAGTTTTTCCACATACTTTCCTAGACTTTCAAAATGTCATTAACAATATGAAACCTCTTTTGGAAATATTATTCTATAAAAGAATTATACTCCTTCAATTCTCTTTGACAATGTTTACACAATGTCAAAGTTCATTCCATAGAGGCATAAAATCACAAACTCTAAGTCACTGGTATTTTTCCTCTATCACAAATAGACATACCACTTAGTATTCTAAATACTAACAATAAGGACAAAAAGGAATTGCACAATTTATTTCTATATAACATTGATGTTTATAGAAAATCAAATGTACAACATTGACTTATTATGTGAAGTTTTCATATTCTTCCGATTACATAGTCCAATTTATCTAGAGTAGGAAACCACAAAAGTTTTTAGTCTACAAAAATCAGACACACTAACATTTCACATGGAGTACAAAACTACAAAAAAAAAAATTTCCCTTCTCCAAACAGAATAAAACATATTCTTAGACCATCACATAGAAATGTTTTTCTTTTCAAATAGTCTTCCAACTATAACATTTTAAACATACTATTTATCAAACAAAATATGCTTATCTTATTTTGCAAACTAGTAAATTTTAAAGGCAACACTATTTGCCAAAACAAAATTCATTTAAAAAATATATGATTTGCAGAACTTTTCCAAATACACACATGATAAATATCAAAATTGTTAACCTTTAGAAACTATTTTCCTCTTTAGATAAATAATAAGAAGGTTACCGGATGTAATCTTTAATCGGAATACCACCAATTTTTTTCTGGTACATTCTCACTTCGACCTTGCTAAACAAAGCAACAGATTATGGAGAGATAATGCATTTATCTTCTATTTCCATGATCAAATTCTCTCAATCAGTAGAATACAAGAAATACTAACAGTATAGTAATTTCTTTAAGAATGTTGTTCATGTTGTATTCCTAACATACTTAGAATAAAACTTTGAAGAACTTGGTAAGACAACAAAGTTTAAGAATATTTTCACAACTAGAAAATTAAAACTAGTAGAGATACTAGAATCAGAAACAAATTAGAAAAAATAATATATGAAATATTTTTCTTAAAGAAGAATTGTTGTTAATCTGTGTTTAAAGAATCTTACTGATTCCAACAAACTTTGCAGAAACACGAAGTTACCAAAGTTTAATGAACCGGTGAAGAACAGAAGAACATAAATTAACTCACAAATCTAAAATTTGTAACACATACCAGAATTTGGAAAAACAGGAAGAAGATCAAGCCCACTGAATGCACAGTGTCCCCTTAAGGAAATTATTCCCCTCTAGTATCCGAGGTTTGCTTTGGAATATGTCCTCCCAGGGTAGAATGATCTCAATCACCAGTGTATTGATACCCAAAACACTAGTGTCAGCGAGCCACTCAACAGCAGTAAAGTACACTTAGAATAGTAGATTTAGTAGTAGAAGAAGAAGTCCATAAATTCTATATTTAAAATGAAAGGAAATCTCTCAATTTATAGAAAACAAAGGGTAGTGCGAAAATGTTCTTATTGTGACTTACCGGAAAGGTCACAAACCTTTGGAAAAGTCACAATCTTTCTGAAAGGTCGTCACCTTTCATAAAAGTCACAACTTTTCATAAAAGTCACAATGTTTCATAAAAGTCGCAACTTTTCATAAAAGTCACAACTTTTCATAAAAGTCGCAACCTTTCATTAAAGTCACAACTCTTCCTAAAAGTCGCAACTCTTCATTTTTCATTCACACCTTTTAAAACCCAACATCTATCTTTCCAACGAAAGTAAGGAACCACGAATTTGATAATTTGTCATTTGATCTTTACTCACGTGTGGTTAAACACTTCAATTGTGAGACCTTATACCAATTGAAAATCAAGAGTGGGGTGAATTAAAAAAATCCTCAGTCGATTTCCTATGTTGGTCAGTTGACTTATCTGCCGTTTAGTAACGCAGATATAAAGTAATTATAAATGCAGTAAGTAAATGACAAAGAAAATTTTATACTGGTCAAAACACCGATGTGGTGCCTACTTCCAGTCCCCTTGGGTTTCAAGGGTTTTCTTAAGAGCTTGAAGTGAACTTGGGTAGTACAAAGTGATTTGACTGTAAGTCCTGTCTGATGTGTAAATCAGAGCTTCTACTTTCACACAACATCTACTTGTATAACCTACACTCAGATTGTTCTTTCTCTTTTCTTTTTCAATTGTATACTCACATGAATACAATACTTTTATGAAAGACAACAGAAGATGATAGTACAAGTTCAAGTGAAGTGTGTAGTCTTCTATGAGATTGAGGTAGGCTTAAATAGGTGAGGATAATTTGCTCTTCTTAAGGAAAACCCAAGGGATTTTTCATTCAATGAGATTGATTTGGATAGGATTGTAATCATGTCCATATCAGATATGTTCATGATGCCCTTCTTTCTTTGGTGAGGAGTCTCTATGCCTGAATTCCTTAGGTCTTGTGGTTGTCTTCCTTGATGTGTTGAGATGCGATCTTATCCTTGTCAATATTCATTGATTTCTGGAGATTCGTCAATCAAAGGAATCTATTGATCTTGCACAATCTAATTTTATCCTTGTCAATATTCCTTGATCCCTGATATGCATCAATCAGTGGGAATTAGATTGGAGTGTGATCGGCAATATCCATTCATTTCCTTCTATGTGATCCTTATAGCTTGATTTGATCCTGACAGTAATTCTACGTTGGTGTTCAACTGTTTCTGAATTTGACGACGAACTAATTGTTATTAATCAAAATCCTTGAAGGCCAGGAAGGCTAACAATATAAAGTCAATGGGAAATGTTTAAACTAGTGGTGTTCTGTCGATGGGAATGGTTCCGACAGGAGATTAATCATTCTGACTTGATGCATTGATGTTTATGCGTGATGGGCTTGTTACTTGAGATTGATGTTGTTGTATGTGACTGAACTACTTGACTTATAGGAACCAATGGCGGATCTAGAATTTTTACTGAAGGGGTTCGAAATATAAAGAAGTAAACACGTAAAAGTTAAAAAACGAAAAATCGAGTGACATGAGAGGAAAATTTTAATTTTAATCTGTCAAATTTAACTTATATTGTCATGTTGTGTTTAGGTTCTTCCTACTTTTACCCTGGTCCATCGAGCTTTAAAATTTCTAGTGTCTTTCCTTTTATTTTGCAGTATTCTACTTTTTAGATTTTTTTCTAAATTTTGAATTAGTGCACATTTAATCATATGTTACTTTAAAAATCATCAAGAGGTATAAAGATAGAGTTACTAATATTGTAGTGCATATCCCGAAGATAAATAAAAGACATCGTCGATTTTCTTTCGTTCATTTAATTCAATTTACTAAATTAATCATTTATTAAAAACCCAAATTATGAACCAATCAAATAAGTTTAGTTTAGTTTTAATCTCTTAATAATCGACTTGAAAATAGTAATAAAGAGAAACAATGAAATTATAAAAAAATTCAATTAATAAGATTTTATTAAAAGAATATTCACTTTTAAAGTTTTCCATTTGATTAATATTAATTTACTTTATTTTATATAATAGTTTTCTAATTCAATTTTAAATTTAATAACAATTCATCGTTTTCTTAAAGAGTTTCTTTAAGTTAGCACATGAGAAGAGAGTTATGTATAAATAAAATGAACCAATATAAATTAGGAGAATAAAAGAAAAAAATATAAAAAAAGAACATGTGACTGATAAATTTAAATAAAGATGAATTAAGAAAAAGATATAACATGAAAAGAAAAATTAAATTTTTTTTATAATAATATAGTTTTAGATTAAATACAAAAATAATGAGGCTTTTTATTGGGTATTCTAAGCCCAAAACACAGTCCATCTCAGCCTTTCAAAGCAAGAAAAAAATTTGAAACATGTTGCTCTAAATGAGAATCGAACGCGGAACATGCAGTTTAGCAATGAACCCCCTTGCATGTGAGCCACACTCCTCTTTTGATTGTTGAGGGGTGAATTTTACTATCTATATGCTTAAATCAGAAGGCTGCCTTGCACATATAGTGTAATTTTTAGACGAAGGGGTTTGAGTGAACCCCCCAAACTACACGTAGGTACGCCCCTGGTTGGAACACCAATCATGTGACTTATTAATTTTAAATTGTAACATGTACATAAAAAGAGTTATACTTTATAAGTGTTATTGTAGAAGAGGTATAAAATGCTACACTTTCAAAGCGTGACCAATAACAACACAAAGATCACGCTTGAAAGTGTAGCTTTATCAAATTAAAATGTTGTTAATAGCATATAACAACGTGGCTTTTGTACTTAAAAAGACACTTTATAAGCATAGTTACTATGACAACACTTAAAAAGTGTAGCCTGTAGCCTTTTTTTGTCACCCCGTAAAACATTGTCTAAAGACAAAAAGTCTGGCATTTTCTCAAAGTCCACATTTTTTTGCTAGTTTTGGCCACAATTATTAGTTGAATGCTTTTATGTTGAATTTCTATCGCTTGAACATTTTTATCCTTTTTCAATATATTATATTTTAATCAAATTATTTTGACTTTAAAAAAATGTAGGAGAAATACATAATTATATCAACATGTAAAGAAGAAATGAAACAAAGAATAACATTTGAAAGTTGCTTATTTGTAAAAGAATAATAAGCTAAACAGAAAAGGGTCAACATACCCTTAAACTATCTGAAATAGATCATATTTATCCTTAAATTATATTTTGGCTCAAAACTACCCTTTCCATCAAACTTCTGGGACATAAGTGCCCTTATTAGTAACGGAAGTTGTTAAAATGTCATGTGGATGCCACATTGCACGCCAATAGGGTTCCACTGTCACATAGACTAAAGGGAAAAGGGTCAAAATACTCTAAAACTATCCGAAATAGCTCATATTTACCCTTAAACTATATTTCGGTTCAAAACTACCCTTCCCATCAAACTATTGGGTCAAAAGTACCCTTCTTATTAACGGTAGTTGTTAAATGTCATTTGAATGTCACATTGCATGTCAATAGGGTTCCACTGTCACATAGACTAAATCCCTAAATCCTAATTACTCCCCCCCCCCTCATTTCATTATTTTCTAGAAACGATTTCAGCCCTTCTCCCTCATTTCACGGCTAGGGTTTCATAGTTTTTTTCGTGGTTGGGTTTCAAGGAGGATAGTCGTAGTTGTAGGTTGGTAATTTTTTTTTCTTATTTTATTATGTTTACGATTTCAAAGCATGATAGTTAGGATTTCACAACTTTCCCCTCATTTCGCGGCTAGGGTTTCTTAACTTTCTTCTTTAGGGCTGGGCTTCAAAGTGGATATTCGTGGTTGTATGTTAGTAAATCTTTTTTCTTATTTTGTTATGTTTACGACAAAGCATGATAGTTAAGATTTTATAATTTTTCTCTCATTTCGTGACTAGGATTTTATAACTTTCATCCGAGTTGGGTTTCAAAGTGGATATTCGTGGTTGTAAATCTAATAAAATAAGAACAAAGATTTACTAACCTACAACCACGAATATATACTTTGAAATCCAGCGATGAAGAAAATTGTGAAACCCTAGCCACGAAATGGGGAGAAGGAATGAAATCATATCTGGAAAATAATGAATAATGAATGGGGGGGGGGGGGGGGGGAGAGTAATTAAGATTTAGGGTTTTAGTCTATGTGGAAGTGAACCCTATTGGCGTGCAATATGGCATCCACATGGTATTTAACAACTTATGTTAATAAAAAGGATACTTTTGACTCAATAGTTTGACGAAAAGGGTAGTCTTGAGCCGAAATATAATTTAAAGGTAAATATGAGCTATTTCGGATAGTTTAAGGGTATTTTTTACCATTTTCCTTTTAGTCTATGTGGCAGTGGAACCCTATTGGCGTGTAATATGACATCCACATGACATTTAACAACTTCCGTTAATAAGAAGGACATTTTTGACCCAATAACTTGACGAGAAGGATAGTTTTGAGACGAAATATAGTTTAAGGGTATATATGAGCTATTTCGGATAGTTTAAGGGTGAGAGTTGTTTAGTTAAATCTTACTGATTAGTTATATATTTGATTAAAGGGAAACAACATAGATTCCCTCCGAACTTGTCCCGAAAAGTCAGTTACACGCTTAAAATATCATGTGACCTATTAGGGCATCTCCAACCCTGTCCACTATTTACTCTTCAAATATAAAATTCTCTATTTTTTCAGACAACTAACTCCAACCCAATCATCTATTTTACTCTGTAAAAAGGAATTTTTTTCTCTTTATTATTATATTATTATTATTATTTTATTCTTATTTTCTTATTTCATAATATAGAACATTTTTTCTTTTTGCAATAATCGCTCTATAATCTTAACGTAATACAAGATTTTATTTTTTTCAAATTATTCATTTAGTATAAAATTATATTTTATTCTAAAATTTTAAATAACATAAATTGCAATAAATATTATATATAATACATATTAATGAACAATTCAAATAAAAGTGAACTCATTGATGAAATATAATTGCATCATGAATATTGTATTATCGTAAAATTTATGTTAAGTTTTACATAAATACTTAACTTTCAACACTATTAAGTTACTCTCAAGAATGTTCTAACTTCTATCAATGTATACGGAGTTTAAAATGAGCATTTGTTGTCCTTAATTTTTATGTGTAGCTAAAAATTATTTAAATTAACAATTTTATCTTGTATCCAATTATTTCGTGTACTAATTTACTTCCCCTATTCCATTTTGAACTATTGCATCAAATAATTTCATGCTCTTTAAAAAGTGTAGTTTGATAATTTATTACGATAACATAAAAGTAGATTGTTTGAATTATCATGTAAATTTTGTGCTTACTTCATAGTGAAAATTAATTATAATCCAAATTAAATATCTAAATTTAAAAAAAACAATTAAAAAATAAATTAGGAAAATTGTTAATTCAGAATGAAAGTAGTATACTTATCAATAATATGTGTTTAGATGTTATATTACTTAGAAAATAATTACAAATATTAGAGACTTAATCAATACTCTTATATAATATAAATAATATTAAAGTAAATTCAAATTACGTATTTAAAGACACCATTTCTTTTAAAAAATAAAATGGAAAAATTATTAATTTGGACGGAAGTAGGAACTTGTTGATAATATATTTTTAAATGTTATATTACATTAGAAAATAATTACAATCGATAATGTATATAATATAAATAATATTACAATAATCAAAAAGTAAAATAGAGAGGTGTCATACCTCTCTATAATTGAAGAATAGAGAGTGGTTGGAGAATCCATTTTCTATTTTACTCTCCAAATATAGAGAATGGAGAGTAAAATAGAGATGGATTGGAGATGGTCTTAACACACTTTAACTATTCAAAGTGAATTTATTATCATCCTGAGACGTGTAACACCACTCTCTCATTATGTAGTGTATGGCACTCGCTGCCACATCAGTGCTATGTCAGCGTTATGTCATAAATTATAATTTTTTGTTTTCTTTTTTTTATTAATTAACTTTTTTTTTTTGTTAACTATATTTTACGCTAACTAATTCCTAATTAATTGTTTTAATTCTCTAATAATTGTATCTTCTTCATCACTAATCCCATCCATTTTCAATTCTCATTTCATCGATTGTTCTTCACCACCACTATATAACCTTCAATTCTTCTTCTTCTTTGTCACCCAACACCAAATATCACCACCACCATTATCAATATCAATTTTTTCTTCTTTCACCACATTCAATTACCTCTTTAATTGTTTGTCAATTACCTCTTTAATTGTTTGTCGCTCGCCACCCATCACCACCAAACCTATAAAGTGCTATTACCACCAAAACAAAAAATTGATGAACAACCAAAAATTCTTTTAAAAAGTCAAAAAAAAAAATGAAAAAGATAGGAACGATTAATCAATTTTTTTTTAGATAAAATACAATTATTCACTAACAAATTATTGAGAATTAACCTAATTGTGAATCAAAAAAAAATATACTTTAACATTGTGATAAAATTCGTGTTGAGCGCCTATTTTTATTTTATTTTATTTTTTTGCTACATCAATTTTAGGAGTACGAAACTTTTAAATAGTATAGATGGATAATAGATCACTATGATAATTTAACTGTCGTAACTGACTTTTTGAAACAAATTTAAAGAGAATTTATGCCTTTTTCTTGATTAAAAGAGGAGGTATAGGTATAAGAATCTCCATTCTTTGCTTACAATTGAGTCCGGACATATTTACTCCCATTCTTTAGATTTGATTTGTTGAAACAGGTATAGTTATAGATTTTGGGTTATCACATATCTGATAGGCAGAGCCAAGGCTACGAGTTTGGAGCTTCTAGATCAAATTTTTGGGAGTTCACTGGTTGATATATATATATATTTATATAATTTTGTAATACAAATATAGAATAAAAATTAAAAAAAAAACTAGCGGGTTCGCATGAAGCCATAAACCCATCTAGCTCTGCCGGGTTTCCATCTGGTCTAAAACAGAGAAGCTTCACTTGTGTTATTTTGATGCTGTAGAATAGTAATTTACAGGATTTATGTGTAGTTGATTCATTGATTAATTAATTGATTAGTACGGTTGAAAGGACCCTTCGTATGTGTTTTTTCAAATAGTGCACTCAAGGTGTTCGATGAAATGACTTTATCATGTTTTTTGAATCGAAACTCATCATGATCTCTAAGCATTGCATAACTCCTCCCCACACCCCTGAAAAAGTAAATTGTAAGGTGTTGCAGATTGGTTATTACATTTTAATTTTCCAATTCCATGGATTTCAGTTATGTGCATTTTAAATTCGTTTAATTGAAATCAATCTTGAAAACCAACCGGGCTTATATCTCTGTTTTTTTTTCCATAGGAACCAATTAAACCAAGTTGCATAATGCCATCTCTCCAAACAGTATTGCCTCCGGAACTAGCCAATAATGCTATCCGAGTTAGTATCATTTAACTGTTAGCTATTTGAATATATGCAGCCTCTACAATTGTTTGCAAAGTCATTTAAGTATCTTTCTTTCTTTTGCTTTGTCGCTTAGCTTTATCGTGAGTGTCTCCGACGAGCAAAATACATTGGCAGTAAGGTATGTTTTCTTCTTTTTGTTGCTCTGAAACTATATTAGTTGTTGTCTAAATGTGGTCCTTAAAATTCATATGCATGACTAAGTTGCTCAATCTGTTTATGTGATCTAAGATTCTGCTGACGGTATTAATTTCTTTACTTGTATCACATGTTATTAGTTAACTCCATGACATATTGCCCTTCATCACGCAATCGAGTGAACCCTATAGGTCTGAAGATGTACTTCCTCTGAAGAACAATGATGACTTTTATCTCCAAATGAATTTTTTTAGGTGAAAATCTGAATTTCACTTGTGAAATCATGTTCTCGGATTTGACTTTTACTTCAAAATGTAGTTTTCAAGAGCGGAAACAAGGAATATATTTTGCTTCATTTCTCATAGGAGAGATGACGTGTTTCAGCAAGAGAAGCCAAAAATGAAAAAGGTTGATGCCCATAACCTAAAACCTACCTTTTGGGGTCGGAAAGAGTGGTCATGATTACGTTGGCTTGTTATTTTACAGTCTGGGAAGAGGAGGTGAAGTGAGAAAAGAAAGGCAGTTCTGCCTTTGTAATTAATTGCAGACATCAAATGTGGTGCAATTGTGAAATTGGAGCCAGTGCCATATTCTTGTATTGGAAGTGCCAAAATTACTCCTTTGTTTACTTTGTATTTTGAAATTTGAATACAAAACAAATGTTGTTATACTAATAACACCGAGTACATTTTCTGTTGTTGAGGGTGTGGCTCTATGCCATTGGCATACGTAAGACATAATCCATTGATATGCGAAATCTGTACAACAATAAGTAATGACTTCAAGCTTTCCCCTTTTCTTCTGTTATTCAAATCCAGTTCTAGAAGGTCCAAGGATGAGTAGTTACCTTCATATTTGATGACATGCCCGTTTGGAATATGATACCTAGTTCTTGGAGAATCTACCATATCTTAAAAGAAGAAAGATAAGGTGGAATACTTGGATGTGGCTTGTGACTAAAGCCTAGGTTAAGTCACCTCTCTTTAGGCTTCAAGTTTATCTGCAGGGATGGGTTTCCCTTACTTTGTTTTTATTTTCATAAAGTGGATTTTCCTTATTTTTCTTCACATCTAGAGGAAAGGTAGATCTAGTTATTCTGGATTAGACGGGGGATGAGAGATCATTATTCGTGTCATTTACTCAATACTTGTCGGACTCGGGCTTTACCCCAAAATGACAAAGAAAGAAAGATTAGCTCATTTTTGTCTTTCATGGATTGCTGTTCGATTTTACATGCATCAGTAATAAAGATGTTAGTGTTGCATTGGCCTCATGCCATCTCTCTGAAGATTTGTAGTTTTTATCTCCTTTGTAAATAACTTCCTTCGACTTTTGAGAAGTGCCTTAACAATTTCCCAGATCTGCTCCCCAAAAAAATAAAGGAACATTTGTCATAAATTTGTCTTTTCTACCTGTTAAAGAGCTGCTTCACCTAACATTAGATGCTGAACTTTTAACTCGGACATCGGGCATGAGGAAAACATATTACGTAAAAAATCGTAGAATCAATTGATTTAGGTGTTTAGATCTGAATCTTAATCATTCAGATTCAGCCCATTAAGTACGTTTGCTTTTTAGTTCTGAATCTGAATCATTCCGATTCAGTCCATTAAGTTCATTTGTTTTATTTTTTAAAAAAGCTCTTAATGGGTCTGAAGAGGTCTGAACGAATCACATCTGTAAGTGACTCTTAACAACATTCAGACTCATTTAATAAATTATCAAATAATAAACCATCGATTCTCAACTTTAAACGTGTCTTTTTATCTCGTAACCAAAAACTTTCTTTCTCTCTTTTCTCAATCAAACACCATTTTTTTCCTCTTAAACTGGTAAGTTTTCATAAATATTTTCAAGTTTTTTTTATATTAATAATTTTCTTGTATTGACTGTGTCAAGAACACAGTTGGTTGTATTGGTGTTTATCAATGTTTTTTATATGAAAAAAATTATGCTCCAAATCATGATTATTAAAACTTTTTTTTAATCAAAAGTGATAAATTTTATTGAAATGAAATATTTGTGATATTTTATTGATTTCACATGCACATTCAGATATTGAAAACAAACAACATTAATTATTTAGTGTTCAGATTTAGAAACCACATCTTAATATTCAGATCTAAACACCTAAATCATAATATTCAGATGTGTATTCATATTCAGACCTCTTAAGGCCTCATTTGTATGCACTTAATGACGGTCTGAATCTTAATCATTCAGATTCAGCCCATTAAGTACGTTTGATTTTTAGTTCTGAATCTGATTAAGTTCATTTGTTTTATTTTTAAAAAAACTCTTAATGGGTTTGAAGAGATCTGAATGAATCAGATCTGTAGGTGACTTTTAACAACATTCAGACTCATTTAATAAATTATCAAATAATAAACCATCGCTTCTCGGCTTTAAACGTGTCTTTTTATTTCATAACTAAAATTTTCTTTCTCTCTTTTCTCAATCAAACACCCTTTTCCCCCTCTTAAACTGGTAAGTTTTCATAAATCTTTTCAATTTTTTTTTATATTAATAATTTTCTTGTATTGACTGTGTCAAGAACACAGTTGGTTGTATTGGTGTTTATCAAAGTTTTTATATGAAAAAAAATTATACTCCAAATCATGATTATTAAAAATAAAAATTTAATCAAAAGTGATAAATTTTATTGAAATGAATTTTTTGTGATATTTTATTAATTTCACATGCAGATTCAGATATTGAAAACAAACAACATTAATTATTTAGTGCTCAGATTTAGAAACCACATCTTAATATTCAGATGTGTATTCAGATCTAAACACCTAAATCTCAATGCAAATCTTAATATTCAGATGTGTATTCATATTCAGAACTCTTAATCTAAGAGTTGTTCCAATAACAAAAAAGATACAAATAAATTCCATTTTCAGACTGTCTTTTGAGAACTAGCTACTTATATAAGTTTGCCTGTCTGTGATTTGCAGCAACATAACACACAGCTTCTTGTTGGTATGGTGAGACAGCAGTTCAAAAAGCAAATGCATGAGACTGATCCTGATAAAATTCAGAAATTGAAGGATGAGTAAGTTTATTCCGTTTTTTTTTCTTTTTTTTCCCTTTTTGTTTTTCAATAAGACACATGTCTTCCAAACTGATGTGTATTTTGTAATGATATTAACTTGGATATTCACATCATGAACCACCTACTGATTGAATGATTCTTCAACAAATTTCTATCTCATCCAATATGGTTGTTTGATACTCCTCTTGCAGTTGAAAGTTACTTGTAGGACAACTAAAGAAGTTCTTTGACCTACTATTATTCCTTCTAAACTTCATATACTTCACTGCATCCTGATTCTACCTACTTAATACATTTTTTTGAAAAAAAATATACGTTCTTTCTGAAAAATAAATCCATTCTCAACGTCATCTCTTAAAAAAATAATTTTTCTGATAATTGCCTTTCTTTGGTGTTTCAGTGCTGCGAGGGGGCTAATAAATCACATGTTGCATGAATCTGAAAAGATGACTGGCCGGAAATTCAGCCAGAATTGTTGAATATGCCTGTTAGCAAACTGCTACAAGGAATTCCAAGATACCAGTCCCAATCTTGGTTTAAGATGTACTAAAAAAAGTTTTCGATATCAGTACTAAACCTTGGACAGAGTTTGGCTTTAACATTTGGCCGCAGACAGAAGCTTCATTCAGATTACTTTTCCATACCTTAGTGATACAGATGTGTCTAAATTTATGAAATATTTTAGTGATGAATAGTTTTTTCTTTGCAAAGTAGTTAAATGTTCTGAAACTGAAAATCATATGGTGACAACTTTCAGAAATGGTGAAACTTCTCAGGCAAAGTTATCATTGTCTGGCGCACACAATTTCTTATACTCGATAGTAGTACTTCATGCTTCATATTCTCTATTAAGCAAAAGAGCCACCTAAAATGCCAACATGGCGTAAAAATTACTTAGAAAAATCAGACGATGAAAAAATTGTACAAGAATAATGGTCTAAACTAAATGCGTCTATGAAACAATATTTGGTTATTTTTATACTTGGTGCTAGTTTTAGTTGAAACTGTGAGTTTTTGACAGATTTGATCGTCTTGCTTCCCCAGTTCTGGAACCGAAGGATCCTCCTCGACCAAGAGAAGGACTTTCCCCTTTTATTTCACTAACGCGAGGACTGTATACCTTGTTAGAAAGCCTTGGGCTTTGGATGCTAACAGAATCTCTGGTTGGTGTCGCATTGCAGCTTGTTACCTTTGAACTGCACATACGTCGAATCTCACCTCGACTTCTTGTCATTATGCCATCCATAATCTCCCCATCATCTCCAAATGAACCTTCATTTTCCTGCTAAAATGTTATGAAGATACTGACTTAGTACTAATCACTTCATAGAGACATTTTATGGCATCAAAACTTGTCGCACAAAGAGTTTATATAAATGATTTATACATTTTTATTTTAACTTCTGTTGATAGATACATAAATGCAGATGGAAAATGGGTGAAGCTTACTCTAGCCATGGTGCATGATGATAACGGTGGTGCTTCTTCATACTCCGCAGCATCTAATTCCTGAAGATGTGCTCCTTTGAAGAACCTAGGTAGTAGGTACTGTCTGACTGGAACTAAAAGCATGATCATAAGTGGGAAGAGAACGCCAGCAATGGGAACCCATGTTATCCCAAAACAGATCAGTAAGTAGATGCTCTGGAAAATGGTGAAGAACGCTACTGTCTTGTAAGGTACAGTTTCAATGAACACAGCATGACACTCTTCAATTACTCTGTCAAAAGAAAACAAAATGTTCATGAGATCACAATAATAATGTGTGCATTTTCGTTTACTGTCAAATACAAAGTGAAGCACAGCCGGAAAGCAAGTCTAGAAGGATGATAGCTGGAGTTACTTGTATCTTCGGCTAGGAGCTGTGAATAGTAACAGGATTCGTTCCCAGAACTGATTTCCTGGTAAGCTTTCAATGGCCATAAAGCCAAAGTATCCCCAAAGGACTGATGTCGGAATCATTTTGAGAAGAGGCATGGCGGCCACACATCCTCCCACCATGGTGGACTGAAGCAAGTTGCTCAACCTTTGCTCCTTCACTTCAACGGGCAACAAGTCATCTATCTCCTTCTCAACATCAAAGATTGTCTCATCAACAGGTTCATCCCTGTTGCCTATTCTTGAAGCCAATTCAATGGTAGACTCTTTTAACCCCTGTTCATGAATTAGATATTAATGGATAGTCCTACAATTTGCAAGATCTAGGAAAGGAAAACAGTTGTGTTTAATGAAAGATGTGAAAAGACTAGATCATACCCGAGATGATGGTTCTTGGTGAATCAGTGGACTCTGCATCTGTTGATAGGCTTCTTGCATACTTTCATACACTTCAGCCAAGTTCCCATTCTCAGTCATACATTTCCTTGCTTTTGCAACTAATCTATTACGAAGCAACTGCATAACAAAGAAGGTAAGTCAAAGGATAGCTGGTTCTCTTTCCCTCATATATGTTCAAACACCTGATACTTGCTCTCATCAAATGGGCATACCTGATGCTTCAGTGTGGCCAAACTCTTTGTATGCATTGGAGATTGTGGAATGACTCCATTTGCCGGGGGAATTCCTAGAAGACCACAAATGAGAACCTGGCATAACATCAGCAATAGATCATATAACTTGTTGACATTCAGTGAAGTAAAAGGCCAATTGATGGTAGGGAGAATCTAATTGCACACCATAAATCCCAGTAACAGCAGATCATAATGGTAGGAAGATGGCTTTCTAAGGTTAAACTCTTTTTGCTGAGCAAGTTGAGATGCCACGCTGTGATCAAAATAATACAGGACCGCTACCATTGTTGCTGGAATAAAAGCACCAATTATGTGAAGTACTGGGACGTCTAGCATATCCTACAAATTTGAAGAGTAAATAAATTGTCAAGAGATGGAAGATAAGTTTGCTAGATACAGAACAATTTAAAATGGTAGGCATGCCTTTATCACTGTCCAATTCTCATAGGCACCAGGTGACCATGGATTTGGACTGAAAAGTCGTCTTGAGATTCCGGTTGGAACATTTTTGCCAGGAATGTAAGAGACAGCTGTCCAGATTAAAACCATGAGTGGCACTCCGTAATCTGCTATGAAACCCCGAAGCCAGCCTGGAAGAGGGACAAATACTTCAACATCATGTCTAGAACTAAATGAACATTTCAATCTTGTCCTATTTAAATGAAAGCTATAGTAGTTAGTTTTACAAAAGAACTCACCAGAGCCATATCGCCAAGATCTTGCCTTTCGACTCCTTAGAGCTGTGAGTAGAAGACCAAACGACAAGACCAATGCAAACATACCATTTGCAAACCTCCATGAAGGTTGGAACTCAGGGAGATTTGGATTTTCTCTCTCTGGTACACGAAATTCATATACCAGTCCCTACAATCCACGATTATTCAAATCAATAACAAAACTCCATCATACTGTATTATCTAAACCTTGTGCAACTAAGTATGGTTTTTCAGCAACCTTACAAATGAACTAACTAACTATATATGTTTTTCTTACTTTTATTGCTTGCTGCATGAAAAGCATTGCAATTAGAAGGCCAAAGAGTTCCCCAGCAATACGTGTAAACCTATTGATAATGGAACAAGCTCCCAGGACAGCCAGAAGGAAAAGCAAAATTGCAGTCCAAACGCACACCCTGATGATGGAAATTAACAATGAAAAAAGGAATTGAAATATGGTATTTGGTGGATAGTTGAAAAAGGAAATTGTACAATACCACGCTGTCCAAGCTAAAAAGAGCTTTGGTCCGAGTTCAGGTCTATCTTTTGCAAAGTTGTACATGAATGTGTACATAAGCACAGTTGGTTCTGCAACTCCAAGAATTAACAGAGGTTGGCCTCCAATTATAGAGTGCATAATCCCACATAATGCAGTTGAAGCAAGAGTCTGAACTGCAGTTATCAATCCATCTGCAACTCTAAACTTGTCAAATCAACTCAATATATACTTATTTCTCTACAAGAAAAAGAACAAGAAGAAAACATACCAGTACTTCTTTCCAACTGCTCACCAAATGATATTACTGGAATTGCTGAAGCAAAAAATATATAGGTAGTTGGAGCTAAAATCCTACACAAAATCAAACTTGGTCAATGAACTAACTGCTCATGTAATATACCACACATTGAGGGGTAAAGCACCACACATTAAGGGGTAAAGGACCACACATTAAGGGGTAAAGGCTCTTGAGGAGACTCGAACCCAAAACCTCTAGTTAAGGATGACTTACGACTCCATGGCAACTTACTATCTAGGTAATGGCATAAGAAAGAAAGTATTGTACCTGAAGCCTGCGGTGAGACCACTAGTCCAATCTTGTTTAAAGCACATTAATCTGCCTTTGAGGTCATTTTTAATTCCACGAAATGGCACAAAATTATCTTCCATTTTACAAACAACTGATTCTCTTCTTCAATCCAATAGCCTTCACCAGTTCAATTCACTATTTGAGTAAATCTGATAAAATACATTACACACTATGACTATTATATTGAAGATCCTAAAGCATCCAAGAAAGTAGTATATACATTACCTTAGTGAGAAATGGTTATGAGAATTCCGCTTGAAAAGATCTGATGATAACAAAAGGGTAGAATATACAAAGCACCAAAATGCAGTGTAGGGTACACACTAGTGTGTCTGGTCAAGACTCTCAAGTACTCTTAATAGTAATAAAAAGGCAGAGAGGCTGCTTTTATTTTGCATGAGAGAGAAAAGAGAAGGGATTGACAGAACATGACAAGCTGGCCTCTTACCGTGTTTTTTACTCCTTTGTCCTCATTCTCCATGTCTCACGTCACCAACAACCACATTGTTTACCTTTCAACAATGTCTCCACACATCCATTAACACTCTTATTGACCTAGGTCTACGCTTGTTCTGCAATGATTAGGGAGGATAATACTTCCGTTATTCCTAATTATTTATCCATTTTTTTTCTTTTTGATTGTTTCTAATTATTTATTCATTTTGATAAATTAAGAAAGAATAAAAAATAAATTATTTTTTATCTATTATAAAAAAAATGGTCAAAAATACTATTAAACTATTCGAAATAGCTCATATTTATCGTTAAACTATATTTCGGTTCAAAACTACCCTTTTCGTCAAACTATTGAGTCAAATGTGTCCTTATTAACGGAAGTTGTAAAATGTCATGTGTATGTCATATGGCACGCCAATAAGGTTCTACTGTCACATAGACCAAATCTCTAAATCCTAATTACTCTCCCCTCTAAGGTTATTCAAAATCGAACCGAAATTGATAATCCGAACCGAAAAAAGTTATTGGTTTATCAGTATTGGGTTATTGATTTAGTGTTTTTGATAACGATTTTGATTTTTTTGTTATCGGGTTATCGATTTTTAAAGGTTTGAGGTTTTTTCTTAATGGGTTAATCGATAACCCGATAGTAAATTTAATAATTAGATTTATACCATTTTGTATATAATATCCTTGACTTAGAGTTTGATTTCCTACTTTTATTTATGGTTGTCTCAAACACTTGGTTATTCTACAATGTAAAAGTATTTGCTTTTGAGCAAGATGTAACTTGTGAACTCATATGCATGGTTTATTTGGTTTGTCATCTTGTTTCTAAGTGGTTTTCAATTTTTTTTTGTAAAATCTTAACGGTTAATCCGAAAACCAAATCAATAACGATTAAAAATCGATAAACCGATAATCGATAAGACAATATCTTAATAGTTCTATAACGGTTTAACATCTCAACAAACCGATAATCAATAAGTCAAACTGATAAACTTCAGAACCAAATCGAACCGACCGATACACAGTCTTACCCCCCTCCCCTCATTTCATTATTTTCCAGAAACAATTTTCACGCCTTCACCCTCATTTTGCGACTAGGGTTTCACAGTTTTCTTCGTGACTGGGTTTCAAAGTGGATATTCGTGGTTGTAGGTTAGTAAATCTTTTTTCTTACTTTATTATGTTTCCGATTTCAAAGCATGATAGTTAAGATTTCACAACTTTCCCCTCATTTCGGGTTAGGATTTCATAGCTTTCTTCAGGGTTGTGTTTCAAAGTGGATATTTGTGGTGGTAGGTTAGTAATTTTTTTTCTTATTTTATTATGTTACGATTTCAAAGCATGATAGTTAGGATTTTATAACTTTCCCCTCATTTGGCGGCTAAGGTTCCATAGCTTTCTTCAGTGCTGAATCTCAAAGTGGATATTCGTGGTTGTAAACATAATAAAATAAGAAAAAAAAATTCTTAACCTACAACCACAAATATCCACTTTGAAATCGAGTCACGAAGAAAACTATGAAACCCTAGCTGCGAAATGAGGGAGAAGGGGTGAAATCGTTTTTGGAAAATAATGAAATGAGGGTAAAAAAAGAGTAATTAATATTAAGGTATTAAGTCTATGTGGCAGTGGAACCCTATTGGCGTGCAATGTGGCATCTACGTGGCATTTAATAACTTCCGTTAATAAGAACCCAATAGTTTGATGGAAATGGTAGTTTTGAGCCGAAATATTGTTTGAGGGTAACTATGAGCTATTTCGGATAATTTAAGGGTATTTTTTACCCTTTTCCTTTTAGTCTATGTGGCTTGGCGTGCAATGTGGAATCCATGTGGCATTTAATTACTTTCGTTAATAAGAAGGGCTCTTTTGACCCAATAGTTTGATAAAAGGGTAGTTTTGAGCCGAAATGTAGTTTAAGGGTAAATATAAGCTATTTCGGATAGCTTGAGGGTATTTTTTTTAACCCTTTTCTGTATTTATTATACCACCAATTAATCACTTTGAAAAAAAGTACAACTTCTTGAAATTCTTAATTTTTTTAATTCATCCACTTCATAATTAATATGGATAAAATGATAAACTCAATATGTCATGAGAGGTGTGTCAATTCAAAAGTGTACAAGTAATTAGGGACAGAGAGAGTATATCACAGATCTTTTGGTAGAAGTTGAGCTTCATCCTCAACCCATTTCGATGTAGTTTGATGGTAAGCCTCATGGCTCCAGAGCTAGTTGGGCGTATGGATGTGATAACAAACTCAAGTGTAATGATTTCAAGATACTCGAGAGCAAGACTGCTTCCTTCCGTCATAAATGAGGATACGTTTTGTGTCATATCATGATCAAGCTAGACCTAACTTGTCACTTACTCCATGTGTGTTTCCCCAATTTGACCATACGTCTCGACTCAATTTTTACCTCATACAAATAGTCCCCCACTTTTTAGAAACATGCGTAACCACAATTCAAAAGTGGAGTTTATTTATTCTTGGTGAGAATGGATGTTAAAAAGACTTCTTACACTATCTATCAGAGGGGCGCTTTCTCACATTTAATACTCTCAGCCACATGTCCAATTCTAATTGAGCCTCATTTTGTGGTTTCCTCTTATAATAATAATTCTTCGATTATTTAAATTCATGCAACCTTTTGAACTTCCACCATTTTCTTCTCAAAATTCCCTTCTTCTACTCAACTTTGCTCTTCTCTTTGTTGATTAAGTCACGTTCAACATGTCTTTATGTTTGGATCTTTCTTCAGCATAACAGATAAACAATCTTTTTACCCAACATTCTGATGAGAATAGATAGTAGAGGGCATTCAATTGCTTTGTCACTACGAAGGGATGGCCTATCCGAGCAATTTTTCAGAAGGAGTCGGTGAGGAATCACTTATTGTCGATACTTTTCCAAAAGTTATCCTATTTTCCGGAGACTATTTAGGAGCATTGGTGTCAATATATGTGTCTTTAGTGCAGAAGAATCTATGCATTAGGCAAGAGTATGTACGGGGCAATAACGTTGATGTTATGTTGTGCTTGAGGGAATCTCGATAGCGTACCATATTAGTGACTCTTCCATGGTTTATAGTATCATTTCTATATCACCTTGGAAGTGCCTAACTCAGATAACTGTGGAAAGTGCATATATTAGCTGAAGTCTCCAATATTTCGCTTTTAAGGGAGGTGTTTATGAAAAACATAATGTTGAATGGTCAGGAAAACCTCAGAAGTTAGAATTTCAAGATCGGGATTTATGGAAGCTTATATGATCCGTATAAATTTTCACGGACCATAGACCCGTTCATAGATCATCTTCAACAAGTTACGCTTTTTTGTACCGCTCATGGAATGTTCTTTGGAGCATGGATGTGTCTGTAGACCAAGGTTATGAAACATCAAAAGTGCCAAGAATTTTCTACCTTTGACGGACAAACAAAGCGGGTCGTAGAAATTTTTATAGACCATTCCATGGTCAGTAAAAAGAAAACTATAGAAATTAGGATATCAACTTTTAGGGACAAGGGCACATGTCGTACTTATCTACGGACCATAGAATGAAACTTCAAGTCTCAAGGTTTTTCTCTTATGTATTTAACGGACCACTTCACGGATCATAGAAGGTTGTACAATCCGTAGATAGTGCTCGTAGAAGTCATCTGACAAGTCAGGAATATTTTATTATTTTTCACTCTTTTAATCTCTATATTATGTCGTTTTGGTCTATTTTAAGTGGGTATAACTGATAAAATTATGAATCATTAATAGAAGTCTTAATTCTTGCCATAGTATTTTCAAGAAATAATTAAACAATCTCAAGAAATAAAATTTTTCTTGATTATTCTTTTTTTAAGTTAAGATTCTTCTTCAAGATTCATGGAGCTTTTAATTAAGGTATATATAGATACAATGTTGGACTAAGTTTGTCCTCACACCCTACATCTAAATTCAGTCAATTGAGTTCAATCCAGTGTTTCACCCACAGTTTCCACAAAATTATAGATATGAATTGAGTTCCTTATTCTGCATCTGGAGCACTATTTTAAGAGATTTTGATATTTTATGTATTGAGATTCTTAATTTGTTGTTCATGCTTATATATTCATATGAACCCTACTTATTGAGATTTTTCTAAGTCTTTGAATAGTACTTCTTTTTCTTACATTGATTTTGAAATTTTAAAGCGAGTCTAAATATATTTTAAAGTGTTATTTTGAGAAGAGTTTTAAGGGGAATCTTAGTAGTTCTGAATGTATTATATTTTTATTTAGAAAGAAAGTATTATTTCAAGAAAAGTAACATAAAGAGTTCTCACAAGCATTTTCAGTGAGATAAAATAAGGTTTAGTTACCCGTTGCAAAGGTTATGTTATTGTTTTTACATTGAGCATAGAGAGTACTACTTTTCAGAAAGAGCATAAAGAGTTTTCAAAAAGATTTAGTACAACTCAGTTATCTCTTAAAGAGGGCCTTTGAGTAATTAACTCAACCTAGAGAGTATTTTAAATGAGAATACAATTATATTTTTGGAAATAGTATTGAGCACCAGTTTGGATAAGAGTTCAGATAACTCAGAATCCCATAAATTATGTAGTCAGTGTAGGATATGATCGTACCAAAATTTGGACGACCGCCTCTGAAAAGGCCTATTAGATGGATTTATGAGTTAAGTTGCGTCTGATACTCCGGAAAGTTATAGGATATTTCTCGTAACGTGTGCAAGAAGTTGTATCATCACGAGCCTAATATTGATGATTGTCGGTTAGAGAAAATCATGTAAAGTAAAGTATATATATATATATATATTTCTTCATTATTTGTTATTATTGCATTTTATGTTGTAAAGCTTAAATGATTATACTTCATGTTCATGCTTTACTTTCAGCCAGGTTACTTTAAGTTCTATACAATTCACTTATTCAGTTTAGTTATTTATTTTATTCAGCCCTATTACATGCAGTAAATTTAATGTATTGATATCATTCAACTTGCATTATTTCACTGCAGATTCAGGTATTCAAAATCATCAACATGCATTCTGTTGATCACATCATTCGCTCATCAGCTTTTGGTAAGAACTTTTTGCTTTTAGAGGACTCTAGTATTATGCTTTATTAGTAGTAGCTTTTTGCAGTATCGTGGGTCTTGTCCTGACACCTATTTTATATAGTAGAGGTTTCTTAGATAGACACTCTTGGATAGTGTTTCGGTATTTAGTTTCAGGTGTTTCATTTAAAACTTTAATTTATATTTCATACTCAGTACGTTTAAATAGTTTTAAATCCAGTAAAGTGTTTTAAGTAATTTTTCAATTTTGATATTTAGGTATGCTTGAGTTAGTGTTGTGTTTAGTAGTCAGTCAGGTCAAGAATTTGCTTGGGAAGCAACACTGATTCTCGAGTATCGACCACGTTCAGGATATAAGTTTGGGGCATGATATATCTTCTTACTTTTGCCCAACAAACCTCAAAAAAAGTTTGATGGAAATTACGTAAGAGGTTCAAGTCTTCGAAGTGGAGAGATATAGTGAGACTATTAACTCTCTCATGATGTCTCCATGTGCCTCGGCGGAAAGCCAATTCAAAGTCAGGGAGAAGGTCCACGTCCTCCAAGTGAAAGGATAAACGGTAAATATGTTTGTGTCACAACGCGATGTTAAGTTGTGCATTTGATGGAAGGCAATGTTGCGGAAGCCGAATATATATAGAGTGATAGAATCACAACTGCTATATCTGAAGGTAGCTAATAAATAATAAATAAGACAACAATAAAAGGAACACCAGAAATTAACGAGGTTCGGCAAACTTTTTGTTTTCTTTTGCCTATTCCTCGGACACAACCAACCAATATTTATTTCACTCCAAAAGAGTACAAGTGAAATACTACAAGAGAGAAAGAAGAACAAATGCCTTAGGAGATGAGAAGGCAAGTGAGAGGTGTGTTACAAATGAATTAGGAGCTACCTATTTATAGGAGTGAATTCTTCCTATTGATGTCATCCATGACATCACAATATGTCAAAATGTCAAGATTTACCTTGTGAAACCAATTTGTTGTTCACCTAAATTTCACCTACAAAAGGTGCTATCTTGACTTTTCTACCAATGAAGAATTATCCTCCTAACTACCATATCTTCTCATTAATCCATTTTTGAATCTTGTCAAATTTAACAAATCTCCACCTTGGCAAGATTCTCCATTTTCAACTTTCTCTCAACAACAATTTTGATTGTGTCTTCAACCTCAATCTTCAATGTTCAACAATGTTAATCAAGTTCATACAATGTTGAAACTTGACCGCAGTCACCACTTTTGTCAACATATCGGCAGGATTATCCGTAGTATGAATTTTCTGCATTATGACTCCACCATCTTCTATGATGTCTCGTATGAAATGATATCGGACGTCAATGTGCTTCGTCCTTGCATGATAAACTTGGTTCTTTGCTAATTGAATAGCACTCTGACTATCACAAAATATTGTGATTCCTTCTTGTCCAATACCAAGTTCTCTAAGCAATCCTTGAAGCCAAATTGCTTCCTTCGCAGCCTCTGTAATTGCCATGTACTCTGCCTCAGTGGTAGACAAAGCAACTGTTGACTGCAAAGTAGACTTCCAACTAACTGGTGCATTTGCAATAGTGAAAACATAACCAGTAGTCGATCTTCGTTTGTCCAAATCACCTGCATAATCTGAGTCACAATATCCAACAAGATATTGATTATCTTTCTGCTCGAAAACCAAACCAACATCTACAGTATTACCAATATACCGTAGAATCCATTTTACAGCCTGCCAATGATCCTTTCCAGGATTGTGCATGTACCTGCTTACAACTCCAACATCGTGTGAAATATCTGGCCTTGTGCAAATCATTGCATACATCAAGCTACCAATAGCATTAGCGTATGGTACTCTTGACATATATTCTCGTTCAACTTCATTCTTAGGTGACATAGCATCACTAAGCTTAAAATGAGGAGCAAGCGGAGTGCTAACCGACTTCGTTTTTTCATTCATACCGAATCGGTTTAGTACTCTCTTCAAATATTCTTTCTGAGATAAATAGAGTTTCTTTGAATGTCTATCTCTTTTTATCTCCATGCCAAGAATCTTCTTTGCCTCACCCAAATCCTTCATCTCAAACTCCTTTCTTAGTTGAATCTTTAGCTTCTCAATTTCCTCTTGACTTTTAGAAGCTATCAGCATATCATCAACATATAGGAGAAGATATATAAAGGAATTATCTTCAAGCTTGCGCAAATACACACAATGATCGTATTTGCTTCTTATGTACCTTTGCTGCAACATAAACTTGTCAAATCGTTTGTACCATTGTCTAGAAGATTGTTTCAATCCATACAACGATTTTTCAAGTTTGCACACCATATTTTCTTTTCCATCAACTTTGAATCCTTCTGGCTGAGTCATATAGATTTCCTCTTCCAAGTCTCCATGTAAAAAAGCAGTTTTTACATCCAACTGAACTAGTTCCAAATTCAACTGTGCTACCAAAGCCAACAAAACTCTAATGGAGGAGTGTTTCACAACTGGAGAAAATACCTCATTATAATCAATTCCCTCCTTTTGAGCATATCCTTTGGCCACCAATCTTGCTTTGTAGCGAACATTTTCTTGGTTAGGAAATCCCTCTTTCTTTGCAAATACCCATTTGCACCCAATTGCTTTCTTGCCCTCTGGGAGATTGGCCAATCTCCATGTATGATTCTGATGAAGAGATTGCATTTCTTCATCCATGGCATTCCTCCACTTATCTTTTTGTGAACTTTGGACTGCGTCTTTATAAGTGGTAGGAATGTCATCGGCTGCAATTGAGTTAGCACAAGCCACCATATCTGTGAGTCGAGCAGGTTTTATTATTGTCCTTTTTGGCTTGCTCGTTGCTATTGATTCAAGTTGTGGTTGAGGTTCTTGAGATGGAACCTCCTCTTCGACTGGCTCTCCTTCAAGAGGAAAATCTTTTGTTGTTTCCTCGTTTGATCCCTGTGTTGGGAAAATTATCTTTCCCTCAAACTCCACCTGCTTTGAAGCACCATCAATTTGTTTGGCTTCTTCAAGTGTTACCTTATTTGTCAAGGCAGATTCATCAAAGGTAACATCCCTGCTGAAAATAACTTTTCTTGTCTCTGGACACCATAAACGGTATCCTTTGACTCCAGAAGTAATTCCCATAAATAAAGCTTTCTTTGCTCTTGGGTCCAATTTTGACTCTCTTACATGATAATATGCAATTGAGCCAAATACATATAAAGTACCATAATCTTCAGCAGGTTTTCCATACCATTTTTCAAATGGTGTCTTCCCACCAATAGCAGCAGATGGTAGACGATTAATGAGATGGCACGCATATGTTATTGCCTCAGCCCAAAATTCTTTGCCCAAGCCAGCATTGGACAACATACACCGAACTTTCTCCAGCAAAGTTCGGTTCATGCGTTCTGCCACTCCATTCTGTTGTGGTGTATTTCTGACGGTGAAATGTCTGACGATGCCATTTTCCTCACAAATTTTCTGAAAAAGATCATTTTTGTATTCGCCACCATTGTCTGTGCGAAGACACTTGATCTTTCTGCCACTTTGAGTTTCTATCATCGCCTTCCATTTGAGAAAAATTCCCAATACTTCATCTTTTGTTTTCATCGTATACACCCACAATCTTCGAGAAAAGTCATCAACAAAGGTTACAAAATAGTGTTTCCCACCTAATGAAGGTGTTTTGGAAGCACCCCAAACATCTGAATGAACATAATCCAAAATACCTTTAGTATTATGGATAGCTGTTCCAAATTTAACCCTTGTTTGTTTTCCCTTGATACAATGTTCACAAAACTCCAAGTTGCAAGTTTTAACTCCTTTTAGCAATCCTTGATCTGATAAAATTTTCAAGGATTTCCCTCCAGCATGTCCCAAGCGCATATGCCACAGCTTGGTCATTTCTGCCTCCTTCTCGTCATTGGATGTTGTTGCCGCTGTCCCAATAACTGTACTACCTTGATAGTGGTACATGTTATTATTTCTTCGAATTGCCTTCATTACCACCAGTGCACCAGAGCATATTCTCATCACGCCATTATCTGCAATGACTTTGAACCCCTTTGATTCTAGGGCTCCTACAGAAATGAGATTTTTCTTCAAATCTGGTATATATCGAACATCTGTTAATGTTCTACTTAATCCATCATGGTTCCTTAATCGGATTGAACCAACACCATATGCGGTAAGAGGATTATTGTTTGCAGTGTGAATAACTCCACATTCTCCTTCTTGTAAATCAATAAACCAGTCCCGATTGGGACACATATGATAACTACAAGCTGAGTCCATCAACCATACATCAGATGATTTGGATGGATCTGTTGTAAATAGTGAGTAATCAGAGTCATCACAATCAGCCACATTTGAATCCATGACAGCCTTCCCATTATTTGGTTTGGCTTTGCTATTCAACTTTGGGCAATCTTTCTTCCAATGCCCTTTTTCTCGGCAAAAGGCACATTCATCTTTGCTGAGTCTCGATCTTGACTTGGATCTCCCTTTCTTCGTTCTCATATGATTTTGAGAACGACCTCTCGCAACCAGTGCTTCTGCTTCTCCGCCTTTTTGTTTTTCTCTCTTTCTTTGTTCATAACTGTATAAGGCAGAACAAACTTCTTTGAGAGATACTTCATCATTCCCATGCAGTAGAGTCGTTTCAAGATGCTCGAACTCATCGGGAAGTGAACTTAACAACATTAAGGCCATATCTCCATCCGTAAAAGTCACGTCCATATTTCGCAAATCTGTCGCCAACTTATTAAAGCTGGTGATATGATCATTCATTGTGCTACCAGGAATATAAGTGAAGCGTAACAGTCTTCTTTTCATGTAAAGTTTATTTTGACTGTTTTTCTTCAAGAATTTCTCCTCCAATGAATTCCATAATTTATTTGCAGATGTTTCCTTCGTGTATGGATACTTTTGTTCTCTTGCAAGGTAAGATCGAATGGTACCGCAAGCAACACGGTTGATAATCTTCCAATCTTCTTCTCCTACACCGTCTGGTTTCTTTTCTTCAATGGCAATATCTAGCCCTTGTTGAAAAAGAACATCAAGGACCTCGCCTTGCCACATTCCGAAATGTCCTGACCCGTCAAAAATTTCAACTGCAAATTTCGCATTTGACACAATTCTTGTCATAAGCGAAGATGCCAATGATGACGTATTATTGACACTTGATGTGGACTCATCATTTTTCTTGTCTCCCATTTTACTACAAATACTATTTACTAGCTAACAATGCAAAGACCAAAGTAAATCTTTTTCTGATGTGGAAGTTCAGACTATGCTGCAACCACAGAGCATACTCAGATAATACCTTGGCTCTGATACCAATTGTTGCGGAAGCCGAATATATATAGAGTGATGGAATCACAACTGCTATATCTGAAGGTAGCTAATAAATAATAAATAAGACAACAATAAAAGGAACACCAGAAATTAACGAGGTTCGACAAACTTTTTGTTTTCTTTTGCCTATTCCTCGGACACAACCAACCAATATTTATTTCACTCCAAAAGAGTACAAGTGAAATACTACAAGAGAGAAAGAAGAACAAATGCCTTAGGAGATGAGAAGGCAAGTGAGAGGTGTGTTACAAATGAATTAGGAGCTACCTATTTATAGGAGTGAATTCTTCCTATTGATGTCATCCATGACATCACAATATGTCAAAATGTCAAGATTTACCTTGTGAAACCAATTTGTTGTTCACTTAAATTTCACCTACAAAAGGTGCTATCTTGACTTTTCTACCAATGAAGAATTATCCTCCTAACTACCATATCTTCTCATTAATCCATTTTTGAATCTTGTCAAATTTAACAGGCAATCCATTGTTTCTTTAAAAAAATTTGTAGTATAGTAGTTTAGTTTCATTTTTTTTACTAATCCACAAATTTACAAAATGTTCAAAAGTAATTTGAATCTGAGCAAACAACGTATGGTAGATGGGAAACTATTGGTCGATATAATTTATTTTTTATACAAATAAGCATGGACGGGTAAGCTGAAAAATATGACGAGAAAATTACATTTTGTTGTATATATTAAAGTACATTTCAATCATATAAAATATTTTACGGATCAAAATGAACACTTTTATCAAGAACTATTTCAATCAAGTGAAATGATTTTTTTTTTCTTGATTTAATAAAATGATCAACGAAAATGAAATAATTATTATTTTAATATAATGATCAACTAATATAATAGAAGGGGAGTATAAACTAAAATTGGGGATTTGCTACTTACTTGGGTATGTCTGTCTAGTGTGAAGAAGATCTTAATTGTTCATTAATTAATTCATTATTCACACATTCCTAAACAACTTGTTATTATAAAAATATTACAGTGAGAGATATTTGTCGTTGTCTAAAAATAATAATGACTTCAAAGACCAAAACCGTAAAGCATTTAAAATAGGGATGGTAAATCTGGGGTCGGGATTGGGGGAGAGGTGGAGATGATTGTGGAGCAAACTGAAAACATATTTATATAATTTTATGTGGATTAATCAAACATAATAAATTATTTTAATAAACTTATGTTTATACAAATATATATATATAAAAAAATTACTTAATCGAAATAGAAATTCATGAACTTATTTTTAGTTTTTTTCTCTCATTTTATTTGTGCAATTATCAATTATCATCTTTTGCTGAAGTTTTAAATTTAAAAATAAGAAATTATTCGTTAATGAACCTTATTTTGGAACAGAAATATCGTTGATAAGATTTTATTAATACATAACTAATTAAACTAATTATGAAAAGTTATCTATCTACGATAAAACCTCTATAAATTAATATGGGTAGAACCATGAAATTTTATTATTTTATAAAGATATTATTTAAATGATAAACTACTATTTATTAATTTAAAAAATGATTTGAGATTTACTGAAGGTCAATGTGATTATATCAAAATTATTGTATCTTTCTAATTTATATATCATATTTATTGATTTAACATTAAAAATAATTTATTATGCATAAAGTACAACGATTACATTAAAATTATTAGATCTTGCTAATTTCAACCTTGTGATGCTGGGATAATAAGAACTTTCAAGATGTATTATCGTAACAGATTTTATCTTAGGATATTAAAAGGCTATGAAGTGGGACAAACTGATCCAACAAAAATAGACGTTTTGGATGCTATCAATTTTGCAATCCCTGCTTGGACAACAAATGTTCAACAATAGCAAATTATTTTCGACACTATAAAATTCGTTCGGAGAATGCAAACTCAGAAAATTTTGAATGAACCCACTTGTGAAAACGTCATTCATGAACTTGAAGTCATAATTAATGATCTCGATTACCACAATAAAATGGATGTCAATAACATGTTGGATTATCCAGCTGGAAGTGATACATGTTCAGAGGTCTAGAGTTTAGAAGAAATTGTGGATACCATTGAAAAAACAATGTTGATGATGAAGTTGAAGATGATACTATATCTGTGGAACCAGTTACACGTAAAGAAACACTTATCGCATCTAGAATCCTTAATAATTTTATGGTGCAGTTTGGAAAGACAACACTGGAGCTCTTGGATGCCAGAAGAAAAGTTAGAGATGAGCTTCAACTAGATTTAAATTTTAAGAAAAAATAGAACACAATAAAATCATATTTCACTGAATTTTCTTAGATATATTTGATCTTTTAAAGAATTATTAATTACTAATATTAATGGGACCATATATTTATATAGTGGTCTGCTGGAAATATATTATCTTATTATCTTATCGAAATTGATGCTTTTTTCATTTGCTCAAGTCGAAATCGGAGAAAAATATTATTTTAAAAAATTATTAATTTACCGAGTATGTGTGTGAGAGATTATAATTATCACCTTTATGCTATTTTTCGCTTTAAAAAATTATTTTGATTTTTAAAATATAAAATCAGAACCAAATCAAATTATTTCAGTTTTGCTAACATGTAAAACAAAGCAAAATCAAATAAAAATATGTCCAGGTTTCCTTTGAGTTTTTGTTAAAAAGGAATAGCAACCCCTTATCTTTATCACTTATTGAATTTTTATTTTTTTATCAACATAGAAATATTATTCCCATCATTGTAATTGGAGGAAATATCGAAAGAAACTTCTTATATTTTGTATTTTTGTATATTCAACTAAATCTTAACAACACATACATTCAACTAAATCTTGAACAACACATACATTTTCAGAAAAATAAATATGAAGAAGTATAAAAAAGAAAGAAAACTAATATATATGCAAAGGTACTCTCAATTGCTCATAATTAATTATGTATAATTCTTATTGATAATCTATTTGTACCAAAATAAGGTTCACAAATGAATAGTTTCTCATTTTCTAATATGAAACATTGACAAGAAAGATAATTACACAAATAAAATAAATGAGAAAAAAGAGAAAAAAGAAAGTTAATAAATTTATTATAGAGAAAATGGTCAAATACCCCTCCAATCTATATTCGGATTTTCAATAACCAGTCATCTGTCTTGTGGTGAGACACACGCGTTTGACACATGTATTTCAACAATTAAACTTTTGGAGAAAAAAATTTCTCCTTCTTCTTCAATCTTTTTGCAACCCTGTTTTTTTTTGGAGGAAAATATTAGGAGATACATTGTGGGTCTTCTTTCATTTATTTTTGTATCTTCCTCACAATGTGAATTCGTCGGGCCTCCATCCTTTTCACCGTTGTCATATGAGAAATCGTTGTTACCACCTCCACCTCCATCTTTATCACCTCCCCAATTTACATCGAAATTCAACACCTTAGCACATCTTTATCATCTTCATTTATAATATCTCCAAGTTGCACATGCTTTCCAACCCCATTAGTTTCCAACCCCAGTAATTTCATCATCTCCACTATCCTCATGATTTTTTTTCCTCCTCTAATTCTTTCTATTTATTTAGGTAGATTGATTTTGCAAGAGTATTACATGAGTTTGAAAAGTTGTTTGGAATGAATTAACAATAAAGAATTAGATAAAAATGGTGGTGGCAACAACAACTATGGCAGTGGCAACACCTATTTAGAGGTGGTGAATGATGGAGAGATTTGTTTTAACTTTTATATTGCTATGGAGAAGAAAAAAAATAAATTAGAAACATAGATAATTAAAAAATATATATATTTATTGAAAAAAGATATTAAAAATAAAGTTTTAGTAATAGTTTTTTATGTTCACTCTCTCAAAGAGAGTTAAATACACTCACATTGCCAACTAAACATTTAGGGAGATAATTATTACAGTTATAAGCCATTCAGGTGGGTAATAGAACTCCTGTAAAGTAAAAGTGTGTAGTTAAAAATCCGAATATAGATTAGGAGGGCTTTTGACCATTTTCTCTATACTATATAAACATATTTCTATTTATTTAATATAATTTATTATGTTTGACGTGAATTGTATAAATTCTCTTTTTCTTTTTCATTACTTTCATTTGAAAAAGAAGACAAATGAGATTCTATGTAATGAATAAAAAATATGGAGCCTTACACACATTTTGTTGGTTGTGCCTTAGGCACATTAATTACAAAATCAACAAGATCTTGAGGTAGGTGATGTTGTACTACATCATGTTGCCATCTTCCATCTTCCATGAAACCACTAAGATCACCCGGTCTGTCATCATAATAATAATCACTTGTCTGAACATAATATAAAGTGTTGAAGGAAGATGATGGAGCATGTCAAAGAAATAGGTTCGCCGAAGTTGGCTGACGAGTTAGAGTTAGAGTTACACTAGGACTAGACTACTGAATCCTAATTTATGTATAAGTCTATATTTTGTATGACTAAAATTGATGCAGTCAACTAGGATAAAGTGTAAATAATATATTTGTATTGTATTAGAATTCCTAGTATAACTAGTATATGGATCTTCTCCTATATAAGGAGTATGTAACTCAATCATTCAATTATCAATACAATCCTTGATTTCTCCATACTTATGTGATATTTATACGTGGTATCATAGCAATAAAGTTTTTTTGCTCTTAAACGTATTAGATCAAACCCAAAACAACCACAATATCAAACCGCAATGACCCCTTCTACCAACACTCTTTCGACCTCTTCACTTCATCATCTTATTTTGTCCTGCTCTATTAAATTTAAGCCAACGAACTATCTTATATGGAGGACATAAATCAACTAATGAGATTAACCTATCTCATCACAAAACCACCTAAATGTACCTGTTTCACTGGACAGACTACTGAGAAAGTTGTAGCACACGAGAAGGGTGCAAAAGACAACAACATTGTTGATGATTGGGAGGAGAAGGATGTGTTGCTAAGGAGTTGAATCTCACGAACCTTGACAGAAGAAAGCATGTACCTGATCGTAGGCTGCTCAACTACCAAGGAGATGTGGAAATGCTTGAAAGAACATTATCTTCGAGCAATAAAAGATAAAGAGTTCCAACTCAAACAACAACTGCAAAGAAAGAAGCTAAGAACCAAAACAATTGACGAATATATTAAGGAATTCAAAGGCATATGTGATAGCCTTGCAGCCATTCACAAGCCTGTAGATGAAGATAGCAAAGTGATTAATTTTTCTAGAGGTCTAGATCCTAAGTACAAGACCTTCAGGACTGTTATGATAGGTAAGACACCATATCCTACTCTTAATCAGTTTGTTAACGCTCTCTAGGGTTTTCAAATGAGGGAGGATGAAGAAGAAGTGCCCAACAAAATCATAACATTGTATTTTCTGCCCAAAGAGGCAATCTCAAGAAGAGGAAACAATAACTTCATTTCTAGAAGAAGAGGCTTCAAGCCTGTTGGACAAGGAACATGTTCTTATAACAGCAAAATCGGACCAGGTCCTCAGAATACTTCAAGTGGAAGTCATGAGAGGAACAATACTGATGTGTGTCAAATTTGTGATAGAAATAATCATAGTGCTCTTAAGTATTTTACAGTTGAGATTTCTCTTACCAAGCTACAAATGATATACCACAAGCATTCACTACTACTAACCTACAAAACATTATTGATGACACCTTGTATGTGGACTCATGAGCAAGTAGTCATATGACACATAACTCAGGTATCCTAAATTATCTAAACACTACAATGGACCACATAAAATCATTGTTAGGAATGGATCAAAGTTAGAAATAACGCATGTTGAAAACATATCCAGATCAGGTTTAAAGTTAAAAGAAGTTATTGCAGTTCCTAAGATCAATAAAAACTTACTCTCAGTTAGTAAGCTTGTAAAGGATAACTGTTGCACTCTGAAATTTGATGAAACTAACTTTCTTGTAAAGGAAAAAAAGACATGGACACTGTTGGCCGAGGAATCTTAAAGAATGGACTTTATGTTTTAAAAGATAACTATCTCTATGTTTTAACTACTGCACACGATTAGAACATGTCAGGCAACACGTGGCATACTAGATTAGGATACCCTAGTTTGAAGTATCTAATTTTTTTTAGTAGTAATAGTTTCATCAATATTAGTAGTGAAATAAAATGTCAATTGTTTGTTCTAGTTGTCAGTTGGGAAAGGGTTGTAAACTTCCATTTGGTTTGAGAAAGAACCTTTGTTGAAAATCCATTTTGACTTATGGAGACCTGCTCCTGTCGAATCTTCCAAACATATGAAATATTATATCGTTTTTGTTGATGATCACACGAGACATACATGGATTTATCCAATGAAAAAGAAATCTGAATTCTTTGAAGTCTTTGTAAAATTCCAAAAAATAGTGGAAAAACAATTTTCTATGGAGATTAAGATCTTTCAGTGTGCGTTTATCCAAACTGACTTCATCAAGCATTTGGAATTGTTTCACTGTGAGAAATAATGTCTTAACACACCTGAACAAAATTAAGTTGCTGAGAGAAAACATAGGCATATTGTGGAAACTGACCTAACTCTTCTACTCCATGCTAACCTACCTTTGTTTCTATAGGTTGAGGCTTTCCTCACTGCAGTATTCCTAATCAATAGACTGCCTTCCTCAATCCTAAAGATGGTGACTCCATTTGTTAAGTTGTATGGGGAATAACCTGATTACAATAGCGTAAAAGTGTTTGGGTGTAGATGTTTTTCATATATCATGGGTAGCAACAAGTTCAGTCCAAAGACTTACCCTTATGTGTTCATAGGGTACAACAACTTACATAAAGATGTTATCATCCCTCTAAAAGAAGAGTTTACATATCCAGACATATTTACCTTATGTGTCTCCAAATCAATCTTAGACTAACATTGATGTCTCACCTCACCTTGATACTTTTGTTGATCTTTCTCTAAACTGCAGTCACATGATAATTCTGATTCATGGGAAGTACAGGTGTCTAGTACACACGTTAATGGTGATAGTGATGCTAGTACTCATATACTTCTTGATTATGAAAGTACCATTGACCTCTCAGGATCAGATGTTGAGGAACAGGTTGAAAGTGATGATCCATACATTAGTATTGAAATTCAAGATGCAGATTTTGGACATGTTAGTGGCATTGAAGAACATGTTACACTTACAGGTCCAGTCAATGTGCATCATTAAACAAATATTTTAGTTAATGTACATGTTCACCATTAATCTGACAATGCCACACTCCAGTCAATTACTTTGGTTGATGTACGAGTTGAGGTACTTCCTTCACCATAAGGGCATCATATGATCACTAGACACCATGCGAAGGAACACTACTTGTCACTTGTTGCTCTCAACAACAAAGAAATTATGAGGGAACCAAACACTACTAAGGAAGCCTTTAAATCACCTCATTGGCTTGCAACAATGCAGGAGAAAATCAATGTTTTACACACTAACAAGACATAGATATTGGTTACCAAATCTCCTAGTATAAATTTGGTTGGTTCAAAATGGGTGTTCAAGACCAAATTAAAAGCTGATGGAACAATAGATATATACAAGGCAGTCCAGGGGATCCTCATGTTGAAGGCATAGACTTTGAAGAAACTTTTAGCCATGTGGTTACAACCACAACTATTAGAGTAGTTCTATCCACTACCATCAGCTCAAGGTGCAAAGTAAGAAAACTTGATGTCAAAATTGCCTCTCTCTATGGGTTCCCACAAGAGGAGGTGTACATGAGTCAACCTCCTGGATTTATTGATCCCAAGTATCCTCAGCATGTGCATCTACTTAAAAAGGCATTGTATGGTCTTAAATAAGGATCAAGAGCCTGATTTGATAGGTTTAGCATACATATCCTAAACCTTGGCTTCATCTGCAGTAAGGCAGATTATTCATTATTTAAATTGCAAGCTCACAAAGGCATCATATTTCTGTTATTATACGGATGATATTATTACCACATGTAGTAATCCATTGCTTGTGTCAGAGTTGGTTTGAAAACTTGGGAAATAATTTTCCATGAAAGATCTTGGTCCTTTACACTTATTTCTAAGAGTAGAGATTAAGTATTTTTATGGGGTATCCACTTAAGTCAAAGTAAGTATAATGTTGAGCTGCTGGACAAGACTGTAATGACTTTGGCAAATGATGTAGCCACTCCATTGCCTCAAAAACATCAGTTACATGAAGTTGTGGGAAGCCTGATTGATGTATCTTTATACAAAATAATAGTAGAGAGTCTTCAATACTTGACACTCACAAAACCGAATATTACTCATGTTGTGAATTTAGAAAGCCAATTATGCAAAATCCAAACAATGAACATCTTCACGAGGTGAAAAAGATTCTCAGGTACATCAAAGGTACTCTACATTTTGGACTCAGAATTATTTCACAATCACCATGTAGGTTGTATGGGTACTTATATACTGATTGGGGAGGTTGTACCACCACTAGGAGATTAACTACAGGCTATAACATTTACTGAGGTGCCTACAATTGCCCATTGAGTGCTAAAGTTGAGTATAAAGCATTAGCCTCCACTGCAGTAGATATGACAAGGATCATGTATATACTTTATGACCTTGGGGTGTTTCTTTGATTTGTACCTACATTATATTGTGATAACATGAGTATAATATACACGTCAGTTAATTCAGTTATTCAAGCTAGAACCAAACATGTTGAAATGTACTATCATTTTGTTCGTGAGAAGGTGGCCAGACGGCTAATTTTTACTCAGTTCGTGAGGTCTAAAGATCAGCTAGCTTATATTCATACAAAAGCATTAACCAAATAGTTTTTTTGCTAAATTTCATAGCAAGCTAGGAGTTACGATCCCTCCACTCATTAGCTTGAGGAGAAGTGTTGAAGAAAGCTGCTGGAACATGTCAGAGGAACAGATTGACGAGTTAGAGTTAGAGTTACACTAGGATCACTAGACTACTGAATCCTAATTTATGTACAAGTCTATATTTTGTATGACTAAAGCTGATGTAATTGACTAGGATAAGATGTAAATAATATGTTTGTGTTGTATTAGGATTCCAAGTATAGCTAGTATAAGACTCTTCTCCTATATAAGAAGTATGTAACTCAATCATTCAATAATCAATATAGTCATTGATTTCTCCATACTTACGTGAGATTTCTACACAAAGGACCAAGCCTTGTACAGTTCTCAAATCACAGATTTGCTGAGCCAGAGTGAGGTTCCCACCAAATATTCTTCTCAGTTTCATCTCTAACTTCCGGTGTCTTCTCCATAATTATGACCCCCTTTCCATTGGACTAATATTGGGATATATCTTTTACAATACTTATTACACGTGTAGTTTGCTCAAAGAGATCTAGTTGTCCTAAACTTCCAGCAAATTTTGCAAAAAAGGCTTTAGACACATCAAATAAGGATCTAAACCCTAAACCCCCCTTTGACTTAGGATAGCAAACATTCTTCCAAGAAGACCAATGACTACTCTTGCCCTCCTCCTTGTTACTCCAATTTGTGTAATTCTGGAATGGTATATTTGGTAGGGTTAGAGCTGATATAGATAAATTGACATGCTTTGTAGAACACTATTGATCAATATTGTTTTTCCTCCATATGAGAGAAACTTCCCCTTCCAAGTTATCGATTCTCCTTCACTTTTTAATCAAATCATTATCGTACTCTTTCTTTTTCCTTGAGTGAAAAATTGGACATCTCAGGTATCTAAAAGGGAACAATCCTTTTATGAAACCCGTCATTTGTTCGACATCCTGCATCAACTTGACTACCACATTTTCCCCATATAAAATGCACTCTTATCTCAATTAATCAACTGTCCAGAAACATTTTCATATTCCTGAAGTGTTTCCATAATCAAACTGATAAGAGTCCTTATATGAATATGTGAAAATGATAGTATCATCTACATATCTAACACTCCAACCTAGGAACTCATATCCTTTGTACAACCCATTGTCATGTAGAGAATTTAGAGCCCTAGGAAGCACTTCATCTGAAACAACAAATAAGGCTGGTGAAAGAGGATCACCCTACTTCACACTCCTAGTAGAGTTAAAAAATAAAATCCATGACACTGACCATTGAGCAAGATAGAAGTCAAATAAAATCAATGAGAGCATCTTGAAACTTCATGTTATGCTGTAATTGTACTATCTTTAGAAAAATTACTTTTTGAAATGTTCTAAGTATAAAACGATTTAAGAAAAATACTTAGAAAAAGTGTCCACTTAATTTTTTAAAAAAGAAATTAAGAAATGTTATGAAATAATATAAAACAATGAGAAGAAAGTAGGGAGAAGAGAGAAGACTTCGTATTGCTCTTCAGGAATATTTAGAGATTCACAAATCTTACTTACAATGAAGGAAAACTCCTTTATTTATAGGAAAAATCTAACTTGATCCCCAAATAGGAATCCTACTCATATCCTAAAAGGACTCCACATAATTAGACATTCACTGTAATACAAATATGTTTATAACACTCTCCCTTGAAGGTCGATAGATTATGTGTCTCGTTAAAACCTTACTAGATAAAATCTAGTGGAAAAAAATCTAGTGAAGGAAAAAGAGTACACATATCTAATAATACTCATTATGGATGCCTCATTAAAAACCTTACAACGAAAACTCAATGGGACAAAACCTTGTGAGAGAAAAAGAGTACATCACGTATTAACTCCCCCTAATGAGAACAACAATCTACATACTTGAATCTTCGTTTTCCAAGCTTGTGCACTGATAGCTCAAATTACACCTCCTTAAAGAAGTATAAATGGTCGTAATCAAGTAAAGAACCCAACTAATAGGTTGGGGTCGATCCCACGAGAAAAATGGTTTAGACTTAACTTCAATATACAATTATGTCTATTTAGCCAAGGTTTTTCCGAAAACAGGTAATTAAAGTTTTTTTTGTGTGTGTGAAACAAGTTTCTTAAACACTTCTAAGTTAACAAGTGAACGAAAGTAAAAAGTGAGTTTTTATCAAGTTGTGAGACTAACTAGGGTATATGTGTTCCCCAAAAGTTCATAACGTCGTATCCCTAGCAATAACAATTCTTCCCTAGTGTTTTGCATGTAAAGTGGTAAGTTATGTATCTCTAAATCCTTGGTCTGACATCTAGAGAATTTCACCCCGTACCTTGGTCCGGCTACGTGTGTTTAAGCTACTAACCCTTATCTTTACTTCATATTAGACATCATAATCGATGTATGACTTAGTTATTACTTCGCACCAATCGACACTAGCCTATTAGATAGTATCCCACTAAATCTATGTTGATAATTCTTTTCTTATTACTACCTCCTTGGTCCGGCAAGTAGCAACAAGACGAGTTCTAACGTTGGCCACCGTTAAAAAGATTTCTAAGCGAAAGAATAAGAATATATGTTGTGAGATTTTATAAGAATAGAAAAAGATTGTTTAATTATTTATTTTTACTTGATGAATATATTTTATAAATGTCGTTTCCTATATAAATTAAATATATATATATATATATATATATATATATATATATATATATTACTACTCACTTTCTCATTTTTTAAAAATAAATGACGTTTTTAAAAAACGAATCTATTTTTTGTTCAAATATAATGTTTTTGTCACAATAGATATTCTTCGTACAATTTGAAATCTTAATTAATTAATGAGTTACGAATTTATATTAATTTAATATTATGAGTGACTAATTTTATTAAATAAGAAAATCTTATAAAACAATCATTTTTAATTTAATAAATTACGTCTATTTAATAAAGAAGATGTTATAATTTAAATGGTTTTAATTTTGAGCAATATTGGCTACCCATGTCTCTTTTAACCGACCAATCCGTGTGTGCCACGTAGGCGAGCACATTGATTGTGCTTCTTTAGATTAAATCTCTACCCTACGATTTAATCTAACGGTCCTAGTTAATTCAACTTTTATCATTATTTAATATATATATATATATATATATATATATATATATATATATATATATATATATATATATATATATATATATATATATGAAAGAGTTGGTTTTGGTTCTTGTGGAATCAAACTAAATGGAAGATGAATTAATATGAATATTTGGTAGGAAGATAATTAGTACAAAATACAAGTCAAATATTGTATCTTGGTAGGTGAAAGTTAGGCAAACCATAAAATGGTTTGCTATCTTAACCTTGACAATTTTGACACATAGTGATGTCATGGATGACATCAATAGGATGAATTTATTCCTATAAATAGGTAGCTCTTAATTCATTTTCAAATCGTCCTCTCACTTGCCTTCTCACCTTCTAAGGCATTTGTGTTCTCTCTCTTGTAGTATTTCACTTGTATTCTTTGTATAGTGAAATAAATATTGGTGCAGTTGTTCTTTGGTGGACATAGGATCATTTTGATCCAAACCACGTTAAATATTGTTGTTCTTCCTTGTTCTTTAATTTCACGTTTCTGCTAACAATTGGTATCAGAGCCAAGGTTCTGTCTGAGTATGCTCTGTGGTTGCAGCACAGTCTGAACTTCCACATCAGAAAAGGATTACTTTGGTTTTCTGTAGTTCCAAATACATTGTAGTAGAAAAGGAAGAACAAGTAAAAAAAAATGAGTTCTATGAAGTTTGAAATTGATAGATTTAGTGGGCGCAACAACTTCAATATCTGGAAAATCCAGATGATAGCGTTACTGCGGAGGGAAGGTTCAATCCATGCTATTGACGGAAAGTACCCCGATAAGATATCGGATTCCAATAAGGAAAAGATTGAAGGAGATGCATTGAGTGCAATCCAACTGTCCCTTGCACCTAACGTACTTTGTGAAGTGAGTACAAGTACCGAAGAGACGGCCAAAGAGTTATGGGAAAAGCTGGAAGGGCTTTACCAGGACCAGTCAGTGACAATAAGGATGTTGTTACAACGGCGTCTTCATACATTTAAGATGGATTCAGGTACTTTGTTGCAAGACCATCTAGATGCGTTCAATAAACTTGTGATGGACTTACAAACTGCTGGAATTAAAAAGGACGAGGAGACGCTTGCATGTTCTTTGCTATTTTCATTGACTTCAAAATATCGTGATATTGAGAATTCAATGATGTATAGCAAACAACCTATTAAACTTGAGCAAGTGCGGCAAGCACTAAACTCTTGTGATGTGCGGATGCATTTTGAAGGAGACAAAAGTGACGAAGCTAGTGGACTCTTTGTAAGAGGTCGTACTAGCCAACAGGGAAGGAGCAAATCGAAGTATAGATCAAAGTCTCGTGTGAACAAAAAGAATACGGAATGTTGGGGCTGTCACAAGAAGGGGCACTTTGAACGAGATTGCCCTATGTCGAAGTCCAAAGAAAAGGCGAGCGCATCCATTGTTGAGCAAGTACATGATAATGATGATGATTATGTACTAACAACATTATGCAATAGTGGAGTCTATGACAACAAATGGGTCTTAGACTCTGGTTGTACTCTGCATATGACATTCCGAAAAGATTGGTTCAGCAGCTATGAAACAAGCAGAGGAACTGTATTAATGGGCAATAATGCAACTTGTAAAATAGTTGGCATTGGTTAGTTCATGTTCGCTGCCATGATGGAATCGTGAGGACTATTACAGAAGTCCGTCATGTTCCTGATCTAAAGAAGAATTTGATCTCCTTGGGTACTTTAGATAAACAAGGCTATAAGTACATGAGTGAAGGAGGAACTATGAAAGTGACTAAAGGGTCTTTAGTCATGTTGAAGGCCAAGCTGGAGGATGGCCTCTACACACTTGCGGGAAGCACCATTATTGGCTCTGTAAATGCATCTACAGTGCAGTTATCTAATGATGACAAGGCAAAATTATGGCACATGAGACTAGGCCATATGAGCGCACGAGGATTGGAGATGTTGAGCAACCGCAACCTTTTAAATGGTGAGAAGATCAGCACACTTGAATTTTGTGAGCACTGCGTCTTAGGGAAGCAGAAAAAGGTCAGCTTCAGCACTGGCAAGCACAAGACGGGAGGGGTGCTAGACTACATCCATTCAGATTTATGGGGTCCCTCTAAGCTTCCATCGAAGGGAGGAAAGAGGTATCTTCTCACATTCATTGATGATTTTTCACGAAAGGTTTGGGTGCGTTTCCTGAAGACAAAAGGTGATGCTTTTGAAGCATTTAAAGAGTGGAAGATTTTGGTTGAAAATCAAATGGAGAGGAAAATCAAGTATCTTCGCACGGACAATGGCTTGGAGTTTTGCAGTGAAGAGTTCAATGATTTCTGCAAGGTTCATGGGATCGCAAGACATAAGACGATCAGGCACACACCACAGCAGAATGGAGTTGCCGAGAGAATGAACAAAACTCTTCTTGAGAAGGCTCGTTGTATGCTCTTACAAGCTAAGATGTCCAAAGTATTTTGGGCTGAAGCAGTTCATACTGCTTCTCATATTGTCAATCGGTCTCCAGCATCAGCGATTGACTTTAAGACTTCGAATGAGGTCTGGTCAGGTGAACCTTCTAACTATTCATACTTGCGAATATTTGGGTGTCCAGCTTATTATCATGTTAATGAAGGTAAGCTTGAACCAAGGGCTAAAAAGGCCATATTCGTAGGGTATGTAGATGGAGTAAAAGGGTACAAACTATGGTGTTTGTCTTTACTCAAATTTGTAGTTAGTAGAGATGTTACCTTTGATGAATTCTCTATACTTGATCCTCGTAAAGTTTCTGTGGAGTTATCTAGAAATGAGAACAACGAGCAGGTGGAGCTACCGGTGGAGCTTACCAAGGAACGGGATCAAGAGACTCAAATTGATGAGTCAAAAGATGCAGATCTTAAAGAACTTGCTTCCAATGAACCATACACAATTGCAAAGGGAAGGGACAAAAGGCAGATACGGAAACCGGAACATCTTATAGAGCAAGAAAATTTGATTGCACATGCGTTCGTAGCTGCAGAAGAAGAGATTAAGGATCTCGAGCCCTCTTCGTATGTTGAAGCAACTTCTTGCAAAGATGCTGCACAATGGCAGTTAGCCATGATGGAAGAGATGGAGTCTCTTCACAAAAATGAGACATGGGTCTTAGTTAAAAGGCCAAAGGGGATGAGGACAGTTGGATGCAAATGGGTCTACAGAAAGAAAGAAGGTATTCCAGAAGTGGAAGATGCTAGGTTCAAGGCGAGATTGGTTGCAAAGGGTTTCAGTCAGAAGGAGGGAATTGACTACAATGAGATCTTTTCTCCAGTCGTGAAACATAGCTCAATTCGCGTGCTACTAGCATTGGTTGCACAATTTGATTTAGAGCTTCAACAGCTTGATGTCAAAACCGCTTTCTTACATGGTGATCTAGAAGAAACAATCTATATGGATCAGCCTGAAGGTTTTCTAGCTGAAGGAAAAGAAGACCATGTATGTCAACTGAAGAAGTCTTTGTATGGTTTGAAGCAATCCCCTAGACAGTGGTACAAGAGGTTTGATGCATTCATGACTACACATGGATTTTCGAGGAGTGCATTTGATAGTTGTGTGTATCACAAGAAGATGTCTGGTAACTCTATGATTTATCTATTGTTGTATGTTGATGATATGCTTATTGCTGCTAACAACATCACAGAGATAAATATTTTGAAGAAACTGGTGAGCAAGGAATTTGACATGAAGGATCTAGGAGTTGCAAAGAAAATCCTTGGAATGGAAATTTCAAGAGAAAATGGTGTTGTACATCTTTCTCAGAAGAGGTACATCCGAAAAGTTCTTGAAAGATTCAATATGCATATGAGCAAGCCTGTAAGTACACCTTTAGCTTCTCATTTCAAGCTTTCAGAGTTACAAATGCCTCAATCTATGGATGAGGTGGAGCATATGTCAATGGTTCCTTATGCGAGTGCAGTTGGTAGCATTATGTATGCCATGGTATGCACACGTCCAGATATTGCCCAATCTGTAAGTGTGGTAAGCAAGTACATGGCAAATCCAGGAAAAAGGCACTGGGAAGGTGTCAAATGGATATTGAGATATCTCAAAGGAGCTCCTGATGTTGGCCTAACCTTTCGAAAAAGTGAAGGTTTTTCAATTCTCGGTTATGTAGATTCTGACTATGCAGGGGATCTTGATCGAAGGAGGTCCACAACTGGATACATCTTTACTCTCGTTGGCAGTGCCGTTAGTTGGAAATCGACTTTACAGTCTATTGTCGCTTTGTCTACAACAGAGGCAGAATATATGGCAGCAACGGAGGCAGTGAAAGAAGCTATCTGGTTGAAAGGTTTGGTGGCAGAATTGAGTTCGGTTCAGCTTGAATCAATTCTAAAATGTGATAGTCAAAGTGCTATTCATTTGATTAAAAATCAAAGATTTCATGAGCGCACCAAACACATTGATGTCAGATTTCATTTTATTCGAGATGTCGTAGAAAAGGGAGCTATCAAGGTTGAGAAGGTTATCACAGACGATAACGCTGCAGACATGTTGACCAAAATAGTCCCGTTTGCCAAGTTTGCACACTGCAAGGACTTGGCGGGAGTATGCATGAATTGATGCAACTCTAAGAGAACAACTGCTAGGTGGAGCTGGTATGTTCAACAAAGGTTTGATTCTTCTTGTTTCTTACAATGGGATTGCCCAGTAAGCTTAGAAGTTTTGGCCGGAGTTGTTTATACGCATGCTTGGAACACAAACCAAGGTGGAGATTGAAAGAGTTGGTTTTGGTTCTTGTGGAATCAAACTAAATGGAAGATGAATTAATATGAATATTTGGTAGGAAGATAATTAGTACAAAATACAAGTCAAATATTGTATCTTGGTAGGTGAAAGTTAGGCAAACCATAAAATGGTTTGCTATCTTAACCTTGACAATTTTGACACATAGTGATGTCATGGATGACATCAATAGGATGAATTTATTCCTATAAATAGGTAGCTCTTAATTCATTTTCAAATCGTCCTCTCACTTGCCTTCTCACCTTCTAAGGCATTTGTGTTCTCTCTCTTGTAGTATTTCACTTGTATTCTTTGTATAGTGAAATAAATATTGGTGCAGTTGTTCTTTGGTGGACGTAGGATCATTTTGATCCGAACCACGTTAAATATTGTTGTTCTTCAATTTCACGTTTCCGCTAACTATATATATATATATATATATATATATATATATATATATATATATATATATATGTGTGTGTGTGTGTTTAAATATTCTTTTAATCCCTAATTTATCTTAATCGTCCGATCAAATGATCGAACGACCTAAATTAATTAAGACTTTTTCATCTTTTCCCAATGAAAAAAAGGAACCCAACGTTATTCTTTTTCAGAAGAAGACGCTTCCCTAGTTCAGACCGCCGGAAAATAGCAATTTCCGGTGGTCATCTCTTCCACCCCGTCCACTATCCATCAATCAACTCCTCTATCGCCTCACAACTTCTCCTCCTTCCCCAGGCGTTCCTCCTTCCCTATGCCTGTCACTCCTTCGTCCTATTGAAGAACGGCCATGGACCGTCGGAAAACAACAATTTTCGGCGGTCCCTTGCTTTATGTCTCCCCCATCATTCTTTTTCTGATGAAAAAAGACCCCTATGCCGCCTATGCCTTGTCCCAAAGGCTCCAAAAATCTGAAAAAGTTGATGTTGATTCAATTTTAGTTGTCGTCTTTTTTCCTAGCAGTTTTTTTTTGGATTTCAAATTCGACTTTGAAGTCCGACGTCACCTATAAAAGGGCAAATGACATCCAAAACGAGGAGGGAGATTGAGAAAATAGTTAAGGAACCAAAAACACCCAAAGAAAAAAAAATCCAAAATTGGAGTTTAAGATCAAAAAACGTCCAAATAAAATCCAAGGAGAAAAATAAGTAAGAAAATCCAAGAATCAACTGAAAATCCGTGAACTAGTTATTCTCTGTTTCTGGTTTCCTTTTTGCTTCGAGTTGAAGAGGGAGATTGAAGTTTGAATCTTGGCGTCCAAGCTCTTGTTTGCTGCTGTCGAAAAGGTACAGTACTTCGCCTTTATTTTTTTTCAAACTTTTGTTCAGATTTTAGGTTTTATTTTTAGTACAGTTAAGTTTTTCCATTAAAAATAGAGTGATATACATCCCCTTGTTCTTGTATTGATTTGAATACGATTTAGGATGCGTACATGTGTGAGGTTGTGTTTCTGTTTTGAGTTTCTGAACTGCAATATAGCTTAATTTTTTTTTCTCTCTAAATAAAAGCCCCCTGTTTAATTTCGATTGTGGAAGTTGTCCCCTCTTTCTAGTCATTTAACGCAAAGGCTGTTGTTTGTTGTTATAGATTTAAGATTAATCATAATCTTTATGATTGAAGTCGACGAGGTCTTTTATATATACCTAAGCATCCCCTATTTGTGTATTAGCTTGAACAAATCACATGACAGAGTGAAGGCATGTTTAGCTATTGATCGTAGTATCGTTGAAATATTCGCACATGTGTTATCCGACTGTTCTTTGGTATATTCGTTGGTATGGGTACCTCAATGTCAGCAACCTTTAGTTTAGCATGAAAGGGACTCCCAAAAGGCATAAAACACTATGAATGCTTGCTGTCCAGTTGTTCTCTTAGACTTCCTGAAGACTTCCTTCATCTTTTGAATGAAATTTGATAAGTTTGTCTTTTTTTTTTTTTTTTTTTTTTTTTTTGCATCTCGCCTAGGTAATTAGAAGGATCCCATGATAGCTTTGTAACATCTTGGATGAACTACTGCGTTTTCCCCTTTCTCTCATGAGTATTGACATGTGATATATCTGTCCGTATTCATGTTAAGTCGAGGACATTAGATAAGAATTTATTCACTAGCTTAATGCATGCCAAGTGTGTTTACATAATGCAGTTCGTTACAAACACATTAGTTCAATGATTTTGGTTTGTTATGTTTGATTAAGTAGTATGGTCATGGAAATATCCTCTCCCATAATGACGAATTGAATATTTACTTAAGCTTTCATGCGTCTTTCAATTGAATGCAACTCCTATTAAGAGTTCGAAAATGCTAAGTCTTTTTTATTGATTTAAGAGATGAGTATTTATCAACCTATGAGTTCCGCATACTTGTATTCTGTCTTGAAAATGCAAGCTCAACGTCAACTTCAACATAGATCTATTTGGTGCATATAGATTCCACACTAGTTTTTTAGCTGTTTGAATTTATTACAAAGTTTCCATGTCATTTTTTTAGGAAAACAAATTGTACACCCGCCTGTAGGAATAATGTACATCCCCTCTTATTTTCAAAAAATATATCTGTACTTTAGATTCTTATGCATATAACATCACTACTACATAGCATATACTAGGATAGTCTATAATGTCCTTTCTTGTTCCTTAAGAACTACATGTATTAATATTGTTTGTTTCTTTTGTTGAACTCCATACATATTCATACGCTTCACTAGATAGTTTATGCATGCTTAAATTGGTTTTGATGTAGTAAAAAATACATTCAAGAGTTCTGTACATCCAAACTTTGCTTACACAATTTTAAGAAGGATGTAAATCTGTGAAATCATATCCCTAGAAATAGGATTGTTGGTGCAGGTTAACTTGAATTCTGTTTAACACGTGACTTCATATAATATAACTTAATATGCTTTCTGACATTTGCTAATTTTTATCTTATCTTTTTTTTGCACATGTATGCTCGGGAGCGCGTTTTAGAGTAAGTATATGACTCCATCTCTGTCCAAATCAGAGAAGCAACCAATAGCCGCATAAGCTCGTGTCTAGCAGCCCATTTTTGCGTCAATAGCGTCTCATGCTTCCTCCTTATTTCAGAGTTTCACGTGTTTTATATTATAGATATATGTTTTGCTATTTTCACTAACATTTTTCCATATTAATGCTTTATATACATATATTTATGCCTGCTTTATTCTGGATTTATAGAAACCAATTGAGAACGATAGTAAGACATGGTCATTCATCTCATATCCTTCTTGATATTGGGTTCTAGTATGACCATTTGGCCTAGGACGATGCTTTCTAACTTAGTTTTTATTTGTTTCTTAACATATCTTTTGGTCATGAAAGTTCAACCCTTTTAAAAGGTGAACTGGGGAATGACTTCTTTTACTTCTTTAAAGAAGAATATATCTATTTAAAAATGGTTTTAATAAGAGTTGAAAACATATTTAGCAACTTAACGATTTGCTGATTTTGAGGTTCAAAATTGCAGATTTTAGCTCAAAATTCCAGATTTAGGAGGTAAAAATTGCAGATTTAAACAGTCTTACAGGCAAAAAAAAAAATTGTGCAAAAATTGCAGATTTCAATAGTCTTACGAGCAGATTTTTTTAGTACAAAATGTGTATTTTTGGAGCAAAATTGCTATATCAAATTCCAGATTTTAGAAGGTAAAAGTTGCAGATTTCAAGAGTTTTACGTGCAGATTTTTGGTGCAAAAATGTGTATTTTTTGAACAAAATGCTTTGTTACGAGAGTTTTATGGTGCAGATTTTGGGAGTCGAAATAATGCAAATTTTTAGCTTTAAAATGCAGGTTTTGAGAGGTTTAAAAATACAGGTTTTAACAGCCCTACTGGGCAGATTTTTGGTGTAAAAATGCAGTTTTTTCCCTAGTTTCGAACACCGTTTTGTGACAATCTAAAGGTATAAATTCTTGGAACTAACCACTATATTTTTGGAGTTTAAAAGTTTTAATAATTCGAGTTTAAAAGTGTTTGAAAATACTATCTTCAAGAGGAAGAAGAACATCATTTTAAAAGGCCTAAAGTGGATGTTATAAGTTGCCAGAATCGTTTTTTTTAGTCTTTACTTATGGCTAAGATATTTACCTTTTGTCACATACGGGGAGCACCCCCTAGAAGTAACCGGCGTCGTCGTCCTCGGAGAGGACTAAGACTAGCCTCTTAACTTACATCATTACATTCATAGGTTAAAATGCGGAAAATTTAAAACTTTTCTTCTATCTATCATAAGATTTACATAGAACTCTCGCATACACATAATATATTCATATCGAGTATACATAGACTCTTCGTATAAGAAGATTACATAGTCTCCTACTTTTATTGCGCGCGTGCGCGCGCGCGCACACACACATATGTGGCTTTATTGTATTGATGTATGGGCTATGCCCAATTGTTATACAATTGTTTAGAGATATATAAGATATAACATAGTCTTAAAACCGGATATCTCATCTCATAACCATCTAAAAACCGGATATCTCATCTCATAACCATCTAAAAAAGAGTATAACAATTAGGTATGGCCCATACATCAATACAATAAAGCCACATATAGGCTATACAATCTTTAGTACTCAAATGAAAAGGAAAGAACTAGAAGTCTTATAACTAGAACAACATCAATAGCTTGATAGTGGCATTGCCCTCGGAAAGTGATGACCTACCCAACTTGGAGAGTAAGAATTCCAAGTCTTCCTTCAAAGTGTCTCAAAATTCCTTCAGCGACCGGAAACTAAAATGTTGGGTGAAAATAGAGAAAATGGGGTTAGCACATCACATGTACTAAGTATGAGACCATATGCACACACATCATAGAAATCATGCTAAAAAGGGACAGTTCATTAAAGCATGCTATTTTACTTTGAAAAACCTTATGCACCTTCAAGGACCAACAACCTTAAGTCTAATCAAGCCACACATGCACATCACCATACTTGAGCACATAATCAAGGCAACTCTATAATCAAGATATAACATCAACAAGCATGTATAAGAGTTCATAACAACATAACCAAAGCAAGACCATTACTTATGAACCCTTATTAAGTCCACTAGTGTAATGACTAAGCAAAGCCCCATAACCTTACTCAGTCAAGTAAACCCAACAAGAACCATAACCAATGTTCAACTTTACATCTCATATCATTAAGAGTACATAACATCATACTTTAGCAATAGAGATCAAACACATGTTCATAAGAGTAACCAACATCACTTAGTGTCATTAACATGTAAGATCATCATATACACATCATTCATATTTACAAGCATAAACATACATAATAATATCCTCCTAAGACTCCCCTTAAGACTAACTAGTGCAATGTATAAGTAGAGTCCCATACCCCTACCTAGACTAAGCTAAACCTCTTAGGTCATCCTAGTTAGAGTTCATTCATTACTTCATTTTAAATTTTCGAAATACTTGCCTTACCCGACATAGACCACAAGAACTAAGTGTGAAATCCGATGTTGTAAAAACCTTACACCGATGGAAGGTGATCTACCAGCCAAAGTAGAACCAAACATAAACGTAGCTTTCTAGGTGGATCCACTAGCTAGTCTTCCTATGGGGGCAACATAGTTAAGGAACTAGGAGATAAGTATGAACTGTCTACATGCTATTTAACATTGGAGACTCATCTCATGAGAATCCGTAGGGTGAGTATCCCTCATAGGGGAGTCAACACCTCATGTGGAACTATAGGGTGAATCTTCCTCTATGGAAAGTCAACACCTCCCAATGTAAAGTTCTCTCGGTGCTAAGCTAAAGTCACTTTTGAAATGTATTTAAGTCATCCATTATTATCAACACTTAGTTTAGGTCATAGGCTCTATCTCTTATATAATCATCATCATCATAGCTCAATAAGAATTAGATGAGTATTTTCCTTTCATTACAATTCATACATGCGAGGTTAGGACATTTACATAGTCACATCATAATAAATGACATTGGTAAGTTATCACCATCCTTATAACATTTACATCTTAGCTAACATCTCACAAACCATAGTTAAGACATTTCAATTCAACATCATACCAACCCAATCAATCTTAATATAAGGTATACTTAAATACAACATCATCACTTAATCACAAGTAATCATAATAGAAGTAAAGAATTGAGATAACGAGATTTACCCCAATCTCCTTCATAAACCATCATCCATGGTTTTACCATCAACCAATCAATTCCACTCAACAATAGGTGTAACAATATTATACAATAGTAATCTATACAATACTAAGCCAATTTTATCATCACCATCCCAATCAATTTCAATTCATAACCTAGGGTTTAAGGGAAAAGGGTTCATCATAAATTCTTCAAGAACTAGGTCTAATCCCAACCATACAAGTCCCTAGGCATCCCATAGATTGAATAGGATAGTTACAACAATCAACACATTCATAATTCCCCTTCAATTCACAATAGGAACCAAGACTTGGGGAAATTGGGGAAAGGACATGATTTATACAAAATTCCCACAATTGATCATCAATTACACAATAATCTCCACTAGATTAGTCATAGGCAATCATAATTCAACATAATCAATCATCAATTTCGACTTTAGAAGAAAACCCATTTGTAGAGAAAAAACCTAAGAATTTGGGCAATTGAAATTCAACTTTGAGAGGACCTCTTGGGGAAAGGAATCCCAAGAGTGAAGAACCCATACCTTAATGAAGCTTTATTCCCAAAAATTGAGTGAAAATATTTGAGACTTTGTCTTCTTCCTCAAGCTTCTTGTTCTTCAATGGAGGATGGATGAGGAGAGAGAAAGTAGAGAGAAGTGAGAGCAATTTGGGTTTCAATTTGGGTTTGTGTTTTTGGAGTGGGAAATGAATAGAAATTGACCTAAATTCAATATATAGTCCACCCCCAAAATACCCAAAATACCCCTCATTAAGTTGGACTTTCAAAAGTGAAGTCCAACTTGACTTCACTGTGAAGCCCCCGTCCATCACCACGCCCCACTTCACGGTCCGTGAAGTGCTCAACGGACCATGGTGGTGGTCGTGGAGTGGTGAGGCAGTAACTCCCCCAAGGAGCCCCTCTCCATTTCTCCCACCAAAGAAGGACAACGGAGCACTTGCTCCCTTCCGTGAAGATGCACTACGGCCCGTTAAGTGGCTCGTGGTGATCTTAGGCAGTAGCTCCCCAACACCCCACCAAGCTCACCCAATTTGGCTAAGGGGTTTTCACGGAAGCCCTCTTGCCCTCCGTCAAGTTCACCACGAGTCGCGGAGTGGCTCGTGGTGTCTTGGACAGTAGCTAGGCTACCTTGGCATCTCCCCCCATTACTAAGGCCCCTTCACGAGCTCCCCACCTTTGCCGTGGTCATGACCACGAGCCGTGGTCATGCTCGTGAAGAGTGAGGCAGTAGCCTCCCTTCTTGGGCATCCTTGTCCTCTTGCCTTTGGATTGCCCTTGAAGATTGGCACTCCTCACTTGTCCTAGCATACTTAAGCCCTTCTTTGGCACTTATATATATATCCTCATCATTTCACTATGATGAAACCCTTAGACTACTTTCTTCAACCCATCAAGACACCCCACTAGCCCAAGTAGTAAGTTTACCTGACGTCGTGGACGTTCTTTGACATTTTAACTCCAATTCTTCCTAAATGTTTTATATTCATCATTTTAGGCCTTAGGAAAGTGACACAACCTTTAGACACTCATGTTAGGATTTAGAACATGTCTTAGACTTTCAGAGTGTTACATTATCCCCCCTTAGGAACATTCGTCCCTGAATGACACTAAGAATCTTTTGGAAGGAAGGAATAGACTCAAGACTAGCAGCCCAACAAAAAATAACACATACAAACATGAGTTACAACATCAATCACAGCATTTATATTTAGCCATTCGAAACTTCAATTACTACTCACAAGAGCTTCAAAATCACAATATGAGGAATTTCTTTCTAACACAATATGAGCTCAACATATCATTAAGGAGTCAATTATGCCAAAACTCAATTATAAATATGCTCAATATTATTTCATAAAGACTCAACATACCAAAATGCACAACATAACTCAAAACAAGTAAAAAGCAAAATTTTCATTTTAGGCATGAAACTTCACTGTAACATGCACCATTTTGCACAATTTCACCAAAAATCAAGATAACTTTAAATTTAGTCATTATTTTCATTATTAGTAAGAACAGCTAACCTTCGCTAGGAAAGAGATAGGATAACGGGACTTCATGTCGGCCTCGGCCTCCCATGTTGCTCCCTCAACTAGTTGGTTTCTCCATAACACTTTTACGGAGGCACCTCTTTGTTCCTCAACCTCTTTACTTGACGATCAAGGATTTCAATCGGAACCTCCTCATAAGAGAGGTTCTCTTTCATTCCAAGATCCTCAATAGGAAGAATATACTTGGGATCACCGATACACTTCTTAAGCATGGAAACATGGAAAACCGGATGAACCGAAGATAGTTCACTAGGGAGTTTCAACTCATAAGCGACCTTACCAACCCTTTGCAAGATTTCATAAGGACCCACATAACGAGGACTCAACTTCCCCCTTCTTGCCAAATCTAACAACCCTTTCATAGGCGAAATGTTTAGATACACCTTATCACTTTCTTCAAACTCTAGATCTATTATCCTATGATCGGCATAAGACTTTTGCCGACTATAGGCTGTCTGCAACCGATTCCTTATGATGTGAACTTTATCCAAACTCTTATATATCAAATCGGGACCATGAAGCGAAGACTCGCCAACCTCAAACCACCCAATAGGAGATCTACACCTCCTACCATACAAAACATCATAAGGAGCCATAGATGTGGATGAATGAAAACTATTAGTATATGAGAACTCCACCAAAGTCAAATGCTCATCCCAATTTCCCTTGAAGTCAATGATACAAGCTCTAAGCATATCTTCAAGAGGTTGAATAGCCCGCTCCGCTTGACCATCCATTTGAGGATGAAAAAATGGTGCTTAACTTCACTTGAGTACCCAAACCTCTTTGAAATGATCTCCAAAACCTAGATGTAAATTGAGCACCTCTATCCGATATGATGGACAAAGGAACCCCATAAAGACTCACTATCTTGTCAATATAGATTCTTGCATAATCTTCCGCCGAATAAGTAGACTTAACGGGAATAAAGTGAGCATATTTGGTCAATCTATCCACTACCACCCATATAGGGTCATATTGCTTTCGAGTTTGAGGCAACCCTACTATGAAATCCATGTTAACATCTTCCCACTTCCAAGTAGGAATTTAGATTTCTTGTAGTAAACCACTCGGCTTTTGGTGCTCGGCCTTCACTTGTTGGCAATTGGGACACTTTGCAACAAACTCCACAATATCCCTTTTTAGGTCATCCCACCAAAACACTTCTATAAGGTCATGGTACATCTTTGTAGAACCTGGATGAATAGAGCAACGGGCTCCATGAGCTTCCTCAAGGATCCTACTCCTCAAATAATCCACATTAGGCACACACAATCTCCCTTGGTACCTAAGAACACCCCCAGGAGAATGACTCATTCATCTTGCCAAGAACCGATTCTTTCAACTCTATCAATAATGGATCAAGGTGTTGCTTAGACTTCACCTCAACTACCAAAGACGACTTGGAGTTCTGATGTACCACCATACCACCATTTGGAGAACTTTCAATTCGGACCCCCAAACGAGCCAACTATGAACATCTTTCACTAGGTTTCTCTTGGATTCTTCCACATGGGACACACTTTCCATGGACAAACGACTTAGAGCATCCGCTACCACATTAGCCTTGCCGGGGTGATAGAGAACACTCATGTCATAGTCTTTCAACAACTCTAAGCATCTCTTTTGCTGGAGATTCAACTCTTTTTGAGTGAATACATATTGAAGACTCTTATGATCCGTATACACATCAACATGAACCCCATAAAGATAATGCCTCCATATTTTAAAGGAAAATACCACGGCCGCAAACTCAAGGTCATGAGTCGGATAATTCTTCTCATGAAATTTGAGTTGCCTAGAATAATAGGCTATAACTTTTCCATGTTGTATAACAACACACCCCAACCCAACTCGGGATGCATCACAATAAAACACAAAACCCTTAGTACCCTCCGGTAGGGTCAATACCGGAGCTGAAGTAAGCCTATCCTTCAACATTTGGAAGCTCTTTTAACATGCTTCCAACCACTCAAATTTAACATTCTTTTAGGTCAAGGTTGTCAAGGGAGAAGCAAGAGACGAAAACCCATCGACAAACCTTCTATAATAACCGGCTAGGCCTAAGAAACTCCTAATATTCAAAGGAGCCAAACGTCTATGCCAATTTTTCACCGATTTGGTCTTATTTGGATCAACCTCTACACATTCACTAGAGATGATATGACCAAGAAACGCTACCGAACTCAACCAAAACTCACATTTGCTATACTTGGCAAACAATTGGTGTTCCTTAAGCACTTGCAACACCACTCTCAAATGATCCATGTGTTCACCCTCATTTTTCGAATATACGAAGATGTCAACAATGAAGATAATGACAAATGAATCTAGGTAACTTCAAAACACCCTATTCATTAGGTCCATAAACGTTGTCGGAGCATTAGTGAGATCAAATGACATTACTAAGAACTCATAGTGACCATATCTTGTTTGAAATGTCGTCTTGGGAATAACATCAACTCTCACCCTAAGTTGGTGATATCCCGACCTCAAGTCAATCTTGGAAAAGTAACTCTCACCTTGGATTTGATCAAATAAATCATCTATTCGAGGGAGAGGATACTTGTTATTGATTATGACTTTGTTGAGTTGACGGTAATCGATACACATTCTAAGGGATCCATCCTTCTTTTTCACGAATAATACCGGAGCACCCCATGGAGAAATACTAGGCCGAATAAAGCCCTTGTCTAGTAAATCTTTGAGTTGAACCTTCAACTCTTTTAATTCGGTCGGAGCCATCCGATAAGGAAGAATTTAAATGAGATTTGTATCCGGTAGCAAGTCGATACCAAAATCAGTTTCCCGTGCGAGAGGAATACCGTGAAGATCATTAGGATAGACCTCCAGAAATTCCCTCACTACGGGGACCGACTCAATGGGAGGAATTTCAGAGTCTAAATCTTTGACTCTTACTATATGGTATAAACGCCCCTTAGAGATCATCTTACAAGCTTTCAAGCAAGAAACGATACAATCTCTAGGAATTGAATTTCCCTCCTTCTACTCTAAAACGGGCTCATTTGGAAAGTTAAACTTCACCACCCTTGTTCTACAATCTATGGAAGCAAAGCAAGCATGCAACCAATCCATACCCGAAATGACATCAAAATCATACATATCAAGTTCTACTAGTTCATCATGAGTAACTCTATTGGGCAACATTATTAGGACAATTTCTATACACTCTTTTTGCAACAACCAAATCACCCACCGGGGTAGACTCCGAGAAAGGTTCACTCAAGATATCGGGAAAAATGTCAAACTTTTTAGCTACTAAAGGTGTAACAAATGACAAGGTATCACCAGGATCAAGTAAAACATATACATCAATAGAAAAAACTTTCAACATACCGGTCACCACATCGGGAGAAGTCTCTTGCTCACCTCTAGAGCGGAGAGCATAAAAGCGATTCTTCTTCAGAGCATCAACATTAGAACCACTTGCTTGAGCTTGACCACTACCCTTGTCTTTTCTTTCAAATTTGGGAAATCTTGAAATTTGTGCCCACTTTTACCACAACTAAAAAAATTGCCCGTTCCAACTAAGCATTCACCGGAATGACCTTTCCCACACTTGGCACAAGTAGGCTTCTTGGTTAGTGAACTAGTACCCCTTCCTTTTTGAGACTTAGGGTTAGACACCCTATCATCACGAGACTTAGGGAACTTGGAAGGAACTTGATTAGAGAACCTCCTCTTGAACCTAGGCTTGTCTTGGATATCAAGTTTACCCTTTGAGGAACCACCATCAAAAGACCTTTCCCTATGGGCATCCTTACTCTTTCTCTTAACCCTTTCTCTTCCACTTGATGAGCATGAACCATGAGACGACAAATGTTCATATTATCATGTAGCATAGCCGAACAACATTCTTCTTTCAAGTCATCAGACACTTCCGTCACAAAGCGGCTCATTTCATCTATAGGGTCGGAAACTAAAGAAGGAGCATACTTTGACAATTTAGTAAATTTCAAAGAGTATTCAAGTACACTCATACCTTCTTGACGAATGTTGATGAATTCTTCCACTTTGGCTTCGCTCTTCTCTCTAGGAAAGAACCGATCAAGAAAAGCCTTCTTGAAAATCACCCATGTCACCGGTCCACCCCTTAAAGGCCTATTGTCTCTCCATTGGATGTACCAAGTTTGGGCCACATCTTTGAGTTGATAGGTGGCTACTTCGGCTTTCTCATTAGTAGTCAACCCCATAGCATAAAGAACCTTTTAGGTTTCATCAATGAATTCTTGGGGGTCTTCCTCAACTTTGGACCCATAGAAAGTAGGGGGATTCATCCTAGTGAAATCTCTCAAATGGGAGGCCATGGTGCCAACATGTTGGTTTGCTCGGGGTACCACCTCCCGATTAGCTTGGGTCGTCATGGCTTGTGCTTCAGTGGTGACGGCTTGTGCTGGTGTAGTAATGGCTTGAACCATTTGGAGAAAGGCTGCCCTTATGTCACCATCCGTCAAAGGTGGAGGATTGACCGGAGCTTGGTCATCATTAGCAACTTCTTCAAGAGGAGGGACTAGATTGCCCCGGGGAGGAACTCCGCATTGGCAATATTTTCATCAAGTCTTCGAGCAGCTATTCTTCGAGTATTCATTGCCTAATATCACAATAAATGGATTAGATGCTAAGGGCAGATAGAGTTAAAACTCTAGAGGCAGATAGAGTCAAAACTCTATCATTAAGATATAACACCAACAAGCATGTATAAAAGTTCATAACAACATAACCAAAGCAAGACCATTACTCATGAACCCTCATTAAGTCCACTAGTGCAATGACTAAGCAAAGTCCCATAACCTTACACAATCAAGTAAACCTAACAAGAACCATAACCAATGTCCAACTTCACATATCATATCTTTAAGAGTACATAACGTCATACTTTAGCAATAGAGATCAAACATATGTTCATAAGAGTAACCAACATTAATTAGTTTCATTAACATGTAAGATCGTCATATACACATCATTCACATTTATAAGCATAAACATACATAAGAACATCCTCCTAAGACTCCCTCAAGGCAAACTAGTGCAATGTACAAGTAGAGTCCCATATCCCTACCTAGACTAAGCTAATCCTCTTAGGTCATCCTAGTTAGAGTTCATTCATTACTTCATTTTACCTTTTAGGAACACTTGCCTTAACCGACATAGACCACAAAAGCTAAGTGTGGAATCTGGTGTTGTAAAACCTTACACCGATGGAAGGTGGTCTACCGGCCAAAGTAGAACCAAACTTAAATGTAGCTTTCTAGGTGGATCCACTAGCCAGTCTTCCTATGGGGCAACATAGTTAAGGAACTAGGAGATATGGATGAACTCTCTGCATGCCATTTAACATTGGAGCCTCATCTCATGAAAATCCATAGGGTGAGTATCCCTCATAGGGGAGTCAACACCTCATGTGGAACTATAGGGTGAATTGTTGCTTCCAATTGCACACGCAAGTATACGTGGTCACACAAGTAATATAGTGGCTCTTAAAAGAACCGGATTATCAAACCCAGAGGACTTGTCAATTACTTATTCTTACTAGGTGCAAATTATAATTATTTATCTAAGGGGAGGATTCCAAAAGATGAATATATTAACTAAACTAAAGTTAAATATAACATAACTAAAAAACAATTAACTAATTAAGACAAGATAGATGTTTACACAATCAATGAATGAATCGATCTAGGATTATAATTTACTAACAATGATGTTTAGCATCAATTTCATCAACTTATTTGATTATCTAGTTATTGAATCACAGGGTTAGATGTATGATCATGATATCTCGACCTCTAATCGCCTACGATAAATAACACCCTAACTACATTGCTGAGCGGGGATAAAATGATTAAATACCGAGCATTAAGTTATCTTCCTGTATGGTGACCCAAGCAAGGTTTCTAGGTTTATCTCTATCCTAGAAACGAATCAACCCTAGCTATTTAGAGTTAACCAAACTCCTTATATTCCACGTTCTATCCTCTTATTCCTCTCTCGAGTTCCATTTGGACAATATATTTATTTCAATGGTGATCAAGCATCAAAATAGTAATAACAAGAATATAAGAACAACTAATATGATAAACAAATCATGCCAAATTAAAATCACTAAAAAATCATATTGTAAGTAAATATAATCCAAGAACGAGAAGTTTAACTCCATATAGACATAGAGCAATTACAGCGAATCATTCAAAGAAAAGATGTAAAATAAAGAAAAGAGAAGAAAAGAAGAAACCCTAAATCAAAAGCTACTTTTTACATTGTATTCTCCTCCCCTAATAATTATTATTATGGACTACTTATAGATATAGAAAACCCTAAATAAAATAATTGAGTCCAAAACAAATTAGGAACCCAAAACCTAAAAAGATTCTGCCATTGTACGCGTGATACAAAACTGCCTCAAATCGCCTAGGCGCCTTAACTTTAGTTTAGGGGCCTTCAATATCAGCCATGTGGCATGCAGGTACGTCATCTTTCCTTATTTCAATATAAATTATATTAATATTATATTAACTTCTTTCTATCAAACTATCTGCTTGATTTTCTTCTTCAATCTTCCATATTTAATTAGTTTTAACTCTAGATTTCTTCATCTTCACCCCAACTTAACCCTACAAATAAAATATACTATTTAGCATAATTCATAAAATTCATGCTCAAAAGGGACAAATATAAATAATAAATGTGAGGCAAATAATGATTAAAAGTATGCATTTTGACCTCACATCATGAATCTTCCTCTATGGAAAGTCAACACCTCCCAATGTCAAGTTCTCTCGGTGCTAAGCTAAAGTCCCTTTTGAAATGTCTTTAAGTCATCCATTATTATTAACACTAAGTTTAGTTCATAGGGTATATCCCAAATATAATCATCATCATCACTGCTCACTAAGAATTGCATGAGTATTTTCCTTTAATTACAATTCATACATGCGAGGTTAGCACATCATAGTCACATCATAAAGGCACATTGGTAAGTTATCACCATCCTTATAACATTTTACATCTTAGCTAACATCTCACAAACCATAGTCAAGACATTTCAATTCAACATCATACCAACCCTATCAATATTAATATATGGTATACTTCAATACAACATCATCACTTAATCACAAGTAATCATAATCGAAGTAAAGAATTAAGATCACAAGAGTTACCCCAATCTCCTTCATAAACCATCATCTATGGTTTTACCATCAACCAATCAATTCCATTCATGAATAAGAGTAACAACATTATACAATATTAATCTATACAATACTAAGCCAATTGTATCATCACCATCTCAATCAATTTCAATTCATAACCTAGGGTTTAAGGGAAAAGGGTTCATCATGAATTCTTTAAGAACTAGGTCTAATACCAACCGTACAAGTCCCTAGGCAGCCCATAGATTGAATAGGATAGTTACAACAATCAACACATTCATAATTCTCCTTCAATTCACAATAAGAACCAAGACTTGGGGAAATTAGGGAAAGGACATGATTTATAATTCCCTCAATTGATCATCAATTACACAATAATCTCCACTAGATTAGTCATAGGCAATCATAATTCAACATAATCAATCATCAATCATCAATTTTGACTTTAGAAGAAAACCCTTTTGTAGAGAAAAACCCTAAGATTTGGGCAATTGAAATTCAACTTTGAGAGGACCTCTTGGGGAAAGCATTCCCAAGAGTGAAGAACCCATACCTTAATGAAGCTTTATTCCCAAAAATTGAGCGAAAATCTTGGAGACTTTGTCTTCTTTCTCAAGATTCTTGTTCTTCAAAGAAGGATGAATGAAGAGAGAGAAAGTAGAGAGAAGTGAGAGCAATTTGGGTTTGGGTTTTTGGAGTGGGAAATAAATGGAAATTGACCTAAATTCAATATATAGTCCACCCCCAAAATACCCAAACTACCCCTCATTAAGTTGGACTTCCAAAAGTGAAGTCCAACTTGACTTCACTGTGAGGCCCCCGTCCATCACCACGCCCCACTTCACGGTCCGTGAAGTTCTCAATGGACCATGATGGTGGTTGTGGAGTGGTGAGGTAGTAGCTTCACGAAGGAGCCCTTCTCCATTTCTACCACCAAGGCAGGACCACAGAGCACTTGATCCCTTCCGTGAAGATGCACCACGGACCGTCAAGTGGCTCGTGATGTTCTTAGGCAGTAGATCCCCAACACCCCACCAAGCTCACCCAATTTGGCTAAGGCATTTTCACGGAAGCCCTCTTGCCCTCCGTCAAGTTCACCACGGGTTGTGGAGTGACTCGTGGTGTCTTGGAAAGTAGCTAGGCTACCTTGGCATCTCCCCCCATTACTAAGGCCCCTTCACGAGCTACCCACCTTGGCCGTGGTCATGCTCGTGAAGAGTGAGGCAATAGCCTCCCTTCTTGGGCAGCCTTGTCTTCTTGTCTTTGGCTTGCCCTTGAAGGTTGGCACTCCTCACTTGGCCTATCATCCTTAAGCCCTTATTTGGCACTTATATATATATCCTCATCATATCACCATGATGAAACCCTTAGACTACTTTCTTCAACCCATCAAGACTCCTCACTAGCCCAAGTAGTAAGTTCACCGGACGTCGTGGACGTTCCTTGACGTTTAAACTCCAAAGCTTCCTAAATGTTTTGCATTCATCATTTTAGGCTTTAGGACAGTGACACAACCTTTAGACACTCATGTTAGGCTCTAGAACACGTCTTAGACGTTCGGAGTATTACACCTTTAAACATACTTTTTTTAAAGTAGAAAAGTCGGCTTATATATTTAACAAATATTAATGTGACTTTAGAATAAGTCATAATAGCTAATCCTATTTTTATACTCTTTACATCACCCTTTAGAAAATATATTGACTATTTTTACACCCCTTTGAATGAGATATTTTTTTTTGAAATATTCTAATCTCTTAACATGTTATTTCAAATTTTAGATATGCCAGGTTCAAAATACAAGGTACATATATATGTCATACATATATAGGTATATATTCTATATTTTTCTCCACATAATCTATTATTTTTATCTATTAGTAACATTATTTTATTACTTTAAAATTTATAAATTCTTACACTTTACACATATTGTTTTAAATTTAATCTATTGTTAACTTATCTCTACATGTAAACAAAAATAATAAATATTCATATGTTATATACAAACTTACATGTATATACTACACTTTTTAATAAATATATTTAAGATCACAAACTCTACGTAATATTTTAAACACCTAGTATCATTTATATTGAAAACTCCATTCCATATATTTTCATTTCAGATCACATATTAGTACATATTTCACCCAACTACTATTATATTTTTATTTCACGTCTTAATAAGATGACTAATTTTCACAATTTTAACATCTATATATTTTAATATAAGTTTATTATGATATAGCTACATTTTTTTACATATAACTTTATCATACATTTAAGTACATTTATTTATTTTTACCAAATAATATAAATACTACTATTAAATCTATTTTATAAGACATATATATGTCGTACCTTGTATTTTATTTTCATTGTTTTATTTTTTATTTCATAAACTAACTAACTAACTTATTATTTTTAAAGCAAATAATAAATAAGTTTTCCTAATCATATTTTCCTAAATTGAGTTTAAGGAATATCTTCGGATAGGCTCTGAGGAGTGCTTAACACCTTCCCCTCGAGTAACCAAAACCCTTACTCAGAATCTCACTGGTTTTGCTACATTCACATAAAAATGGTTTCTCTAATATTTTTATTAAAATTTAGGTGGCGCCTCTAAAACAAAATATTTTTCAAAAAATCAGAGTGTCAGCCATATTATGTTGTGAACTATTTTTGGTTGGTTCGAAAATAGGGGTGCGACAGCTTGGCGACTCCACTGAGGACCTTATCTAGGTTTTAACCTTAGAAAAACTCATTTTAGGAATAACTTTTATGATTACGTGTTTATTTCCAGCTTGTTATTTGATATATTGCTTTGATTGAAAGGTTGCAAGTGAAATCCAAACTTGTGTTCCTTATTTGTTTTAAAACACTACTTGTTACTGCTTTCTCTACACTGTCATTTGCACATTCTATCGAGTATTGTCCGTTCACGTGAGGGGTGTTCCTGCACTCCTCCGAAACTCTCTTTGGATTCCTTAGTTTCGGGTTAGTGCAATTAAGATAGTGCACCTTCTCGCAATTACTCAGTCCCACTCTCAGTCATCTAGGAAAATAATCTTACTCTTAGAATATGTCATGTTGCATAACCTTAGGCAAGACAATATACGGTATTGTCGTTGCGTTTAGGAAACAACCCAAATGTCAAAGAGTTTTTTCTTTAACACTCACCGACATAAACTATGTTTGAAACTGATATAAGTTATCCAAACTTAAACTCTTAACAGATTTGGAGCAAATAAACTCATAACACCCTTTACCCTTTTTTCAGATGAACCTTAACCAAGACATACCAGATATCGAAATGGTCGTTTCAGCACTTGACATTCTTCAAGATTTGTGGCAAGATATCTGAAGGATACACGGCGTTGAGATTCAAGGGCACTTAGGAGCATTATTGTCACTTTTGGGGACATAATAACATAAGGTCTTTGTCACTTAGTTGATGGGGTTTTGGAAACCGAGTACCGTAACTTTCAAATTCCTGGATTTTGAGATCACCCCCACACTAGAGGAGTTCAGTAATCTTACTAAACTGCCGATTAGAGGGAGGATGCCGGTGATCCCGTCATCTATTTATACAAGTGATTTTCTGAGCCTCATGTATCTGCACATATTTCAGTCATTAAGATATGTGGACAATGGACACGTCAAGTTAGACTATCTCTTTGTGTTCAGAAGGTTACTATAAGTATCAATAGGAAATTGATTGTACTCGCGGAGCATGGGAGTATATGAGACCAAGAGTATTCGTTATGGCTCTTTTGGGAGTTACGGTGTTCCCGATAAAGTCCAATTTTGTTGACATTAACATATTACCAATGGTTATAAGCATCTTAATCGATCCACAAAGATTTACTTTGGTGCCTATGATCCTCGCCGAAGTCCTCCGTTCAATGACAGCCTGCATCAAGGGACATAATTTCTTCGGAGGATGCAGTATATTGTTTCAAATTTGGGAAAGGGAACATTTTTATCGACGTAATCCACAAATGGATTAATACATGGGTGCTCCAAACAAGATCGAAAGCCATGACGATCGTCTCCAAAATAGGAAGGGTGCGCCGGAAGGAAGGGAAGAATGGGGCACATTTTTAAACAACCTCACGGGAGATGCCATCCAATGGAAATTTCCATTGGTTAATAGGATTGACATATGCAAGGACTCGACACCTTTTCTTTATCGAGTTGATTGGGCTCAAGGGTATTCAACCATATGCACCTCTCTCGGTTATGCGGCAATTTAGAGTTATCCAAGACATTCCACTATGGACAATGATGGGGTTTAGTGAAGATGCATTCACTTCAATCTCCTTGGATCGAATAAGAAATCTACAAGCCTAATAGGAATATACAATCGATTTGGAAATAGGTGAAGAAAGATGGTGTACGCCATAGTATTACGCTTGGCGAAATCCTTTGAGTCATATGGCTCATACAAGAAGAGGACCCGGAGGAGGATCCTGAGGAGGACCCGGAGGAGGATCCTGAAGAAAACCTGGAAGAAGACCCTGAGGAGGTACCCGGCGATGACCTGGAAGAAGAAGTGTGGGAAGATCACATGGAGGTTTCTGAGGCACGTTCTAACATCTATGACCCAATAGATGGAGAGGTTATAGATATATCGTCTGAGCGCGGCCCTGACGAGTCTCCAGAGTACCACCAAGGGCATATTATAATGGGTATGATGACGATGATGATGCTCCAACCTGGCCGTAGATTCATCTTTCTTCTTTGAATATTTTTCATAAGATCTTCAAAGTGCCATGTGGCCTATTCCTCTTGTATGCCTTATGGTCCCCCGTACTTTCATTTCTTAGGTTTTTGATTTCCTACCTCAATGTAACATCCAATACTACCTTAATTAATAAAGTTATGTTTTCTCCAAAATCTAAAATGTGTTTAAATGGATAATTTATTATCAAAATGATTGCAATGTGGGCCTACCTCAGGCAAAAAGAGTATCTACATTAGGACGCGTTTTGAATGTCGCCAAATTGGCGTATATATGTGTTACACTTATATATTTGTTACATCTTTCAATATTTCCCATACTAACATAATTTTCTTTATTTATCCCCAAAAGAACTTTGATTTGTGTCGACTTGCAAACTAGCTGACTTACGATACAACCTTTGATCAAAAGGAAAAGTGACTGACAAAGACGAGATCAACACTGCTGCAAATATAATAATACCTATTGAGAACCCCGAAAGTTCTCGAAGTGTAACTGACATCCATAATGAGGAAAATATGGCTCATATGGAACAAGAACTCGAGATCTTGAGGGAAGAATTATGTCAAGTAAGACACTTGGCCAAACTATTGGTGACCACTTTTCCTACTTTCAAGACACCTATATACTTCCCAATGGCTAAACTTGCCTTCTACCGACTTGCCAAATCACCGGAACCAACTCAACATGCTCCTGTTTATGGTCGTTTCGCCAGCTTTACCAACTTTGGTCAAAACCGTTCCCGACCTTTCTAATCACGACCCTACCAAACCTACAATGCAGCCGATACTTGGGGCACATGTCGCCGCTCCCTATGAGCCACATGTTCGACCCGTATATGCCGCTGGAGCTCCTACCTTCACAATTCCAGCAACTGTTAATGTTTCGTATGAAGTCTATCAATATACAAAAATGGAGAAAGATGCCCAGCTAAAAGAAGATTCGTTAGTAAATGCCCAACTTCAGGGTCTAAGAAAGGCATTGAAAAGCTTGCAAGTTACTAGAGGAACGGAGAGTCTGGATTATGATGACTTGTGCATTCATCCAGACATTAACATGCTGGTAGGGTACAAACCACCAAAGTTTGGCATGTTCTATGGAAAAGGTGACCCTCACGCACATTTAAGGGCGTACTGTGACAAGTTAGTAGGTGTGGGAAGAAATGCGAAGATGAGGATGAAGTTGTTCATCCGGAGTCTGTCTGGAGAAGCATTGACGTTATATACCCGCAAGACCCTCGCAAATGGCATGACTGGCAGGAAATAGCCGAAGACTTCATGACTCGTTTCAGATTCAATAGTGAAATTACTGTTGACAGATTCTCATTGGCAAATATATAGAAGAAGCCATCTGAGAATTTCCAGAAATATGCACGACATTGGAGAACTGAGGCCGCAAGGGTGCAACCGCCACTAGATGATAGTGAGCTCTCAAAGTACTTTATTCGAGCTCAAGAAGGTGTCTACTTTGACAAGATGATGTCAATGATGGGCCAGAAGTTTACAGAACTGGTCAAGATGGGGGACTTTGTAGAAGAGGGTTTTAAATCTGGGAAGATTCAATCTATAGTCGCATTGCAGGCTGCAAGTAGAGCCATAAAATCAGGCGTCATTAGAGGCATCAAGAAGAGAAGGGATGATGTTTCAGCTGTCACCTACCAACAAGGAAGACCATCCCATCGATATCCTAACAATCCCCAGATTATTGCACATACTTCTTACACCCCGCACCCAGTATATAATACCCAACCACATTATAATCCACCCCGAGCACCAGCATACCCAAATCCTCCAAGACCATATGTGCCTGTCTAAGCACCAATCCACCAAAATAGACCAACATATGCACCAAGACCGCGTCAATATCCCAAAACTAGAAATATTTGTGCTTACACACTCATTGTCGAACCGTATGCCCAATTGTTTGAAAGATTGAGGACAGTGAGAGTGGTGCAACTAGTTGAAGGGAAACTTCCTGATCCAATCCCTCATAATTTTGATGGAAACAAGCGATGCGCTTACCACTCGGGAGTCCAAGGGCATGACACAGAAGATTGTTATGGTTTGAAGAACCAGGTCGAGTCTTTGATGAAGAGAGGAGTAATCAAATGCACTCCAGTGCCTCCGAATGTGAACAACAATCCCTTGCCAAACCATAAGAATCCAGAAGTCAACATGGTTACTCTAGAGGAAGAATACGAGGGCCCTATATGTCCAGACGTGGTTCGAGCAGACACCATGACATCTACGGCGTAACCCGTTATCACCGTTCAACTAAGGTAACCTCTGACTGTCCAAACATATCTCCCGAGAGTTGTAGTGACTACTCTAAGTGCTAGAAAGGCTGAGTATGACACCAAAGCAGTCCCTTGGGATTATCAAACAGGCGTCAAGGGCAAGATGATCGACACTGTCGTGGCTCAAGAAATGACTAGGTCGGAGAGATGTTATGCCCCATAGGATCTAAATCAAAGAGTTCTCGAAAAGAACAAAATCCAAAAAAGAATGTTATTGATACTGAAGCCGCAGAGTTTTGGAAAAAGATGCAGTCTAAAGACAATCGAAGAACAACTGATTAAGACGCCAGCCCACATATCCATTTGGTCTCTACTTATGAGTTCTGAATCTCATAGAAATGTTTTAATAGAGGTTTTAAGCGGAGTAATCATTCCAAAATATACCACAAGTGAAACCTTAGCTGCATCGATTGGAAGAATAGTGGAAGCTAACAAGATCTCTTTCCACGATGATGAGTTGCCTGCAGAAGGGGATGGTCACAAAGCGCTTCACATTGTAGTCAAATGTTGTGATAAGATTGTGACTCGAATCTTAATTTATGGTGGTTCTGGATGCAACATCTGTCCTTTCACTACTTTAAGAGATTTAGGTGTTAGTATGGGAGAAATAAGGGAAAGTCGTTTGAAAGTTAGAGAATTTGATAGAGCATAAAGAAGTGTCATCGGAGAGATCTATCTCACATTGCAAGTAGGGCATGCCGAATTCCCCATTCTATTTCAAGTGATGGATGTATCATCCAACTATAACCTGTTGTTGGGAAGACCATGGGTTCATATGGCAAGAGTGGTTCCTTCCACCCTCCATCAATGTGTAAAGTTTGAATGGGGTCGCACAAAAGTTACCATCCATAAAGATATCAGTCATCCTATTCATTCTGTTAATTCTATCCCAATCACGATGAGTTAAACGGAGCCACTTTCCATACTTTGAAGATTATGCAAGCCATAAGGGTCATAGAGAAAGAAGAGCCAACCAATGCAAAATTGTCAAGTGCAGCAAAAATGATTGCGTTGGAGATGTTGAAGTATGGTTATCAGCCAAAGAGTGGACTTGGACCCAAGTCCAATGTTATAGTTGAGCCAATCCAGCTGAAGCATCAAAGAGGCACCAACGGTCTCGGATATGAGTCTGCCTCGAGAAAAGGCCATCAGGGGAAAAGAGATACAATCTTCGTACTAGAACAAGCTTTGATTCCAGATCAAGCTGGCATTGATGACATTGTAGAAGGTATATACAATCTGTTCATGGCCATGACTGGAGAAAAGGAAGAGATAAATCTCAGCAAACTGACCATTCGTGATGTCGAACCTGGAGAAATCTTGAAGAACTGGACCATCAACCCGTCCTTGTTTCAACCAGAGGCCTGGTAGTGTGGAGAAATAGTTTTAATTTTAAAAACTTGCATGATCAAATTGAGGCTTGAATCATGCCTAACCTTTTGTTGCTTGCCTCTTCTAAAAGCTAGAATGCTTTGAAATAAAACGTTTTTGTTTTTATTAAAATTTTCATGCTATTTTAAAATTCTATTTATTTCTACTTATTTTTGGGCTTTTCAGCACTTATATTACTAAAAATCCTCGTTCAACGGTTATGACATGTAACGAATCCACCGAGCAAGGTGAAAACGATGAAAAAGATCACGAAGAGTATGATGAAAGCATGACGCCTGAGAATCTACCACATGAGATTGAGCATGTTGAAATTCAGAAGAAGCCCAATATGGATGAAACATAGGTTGTCGACTTAGGAGATGACGAAACTGTGAAGGAAATACGAGTCAGCATACAATTGGAGGCTGAAAGAAAGCAAGAATTAGTAGAGTTTCTTAAGCAGTATGTTGACATATTTGCTTGGTCTTACGATGACATGCCCGGATTAAGGACTGATATTGTCTCGCACAAATTACCTATTGATCCCACTTGTCTACCCGTTAAGCAAAAGACAAGAAAATTCAAACTGGATTTGAGTTTAAGGATCAAGGGGGAGGTAACTAAGCAGATTAAGGAGAACGTTGTGAGTGTTACAAATCACCCCACGTGGTTAGCCAACATTGAGCCGGTGCCAAAAAAGGATGGAAAATCAGAATATATGTGGAATATCGAGACCTCAATAGAGCCAGTCCAAGGATGATTTTCCTCTCCCAAATATTCATATACTCATCGATAATTGTGCAAAACATGAGTTGCAGTCATTTGTCTATTGCTTTGCAGGATATCACCAAATCCTGATGGATGAAGATGATGCAGAGAATACAATGTTTTTCACTCCATGGGAGCTATATTGCTACAGAGTAATGTCGTTTGGTCTCAAAAATGCCAGTGCAAATTACATGAGGGCCATTACTACCCTTTTCCATGACATGATCCACAAGGAAATCAAAATGTGTGTGTGAATAATGTCGTTTTCAAATTCAAAAGAAGTTCAGATCACTTGGATGACTTACGGAAGTTCTTTGAGAGGTTGCAAAAGTATAATCTGAAGTTGAATCCAGCAAAGTGCATATTTGTAGTACCCGTGGAAAGTTACTGGGATTCATCGCTAGCAGCAAAGGCATAGAGTTGGATCCATCGAAGATAAAGGCAATCCAAGAGCTACCTCCACCCAAGACCAGGAAGGACGTGTTGAGCTTCTTGGGAAGTCTGAATTACATCAGTCGGTTCATAGCTAAATCCACAGTGATTTGTGAACCCATATTCAAATTACTGAAGAAAAATGATGCCACAAAATGGACAGAGGAATGTCAAAAGGCTTTCGATAGAATCAAAGAGTACTTGTGCAACTCACCAGTGTTGGTCCCACCAGAGCCTGGAAAGCCTTTGTTATTGTATTTATCTATCATGGATAATGCGTTTGGAAGAGTATTGGGGCAGTATGATGATACAGGTAGAAGAGAGCAAGCCATTTACTATCTGAGCAAGAAGTTCACACCATACGAGGCGAGATACACCTTATTGGAACGAACATGTTGCGCTTTGACTTAGATTGCACAAAAATTTAGGCATTGTCTGTCTGCATACACCATATACTTGATCTCAAGAATGGATCCACTCTAGTACATCTTCCAGAAACCAATGCCTACAGGTAAATTGGCAAAGTGGCAAATTTTATTGAGCGAGTTTAATATCGTGTACATGACACAGAAGGCCATCAAATTACAAGCACTGGTTGATCACCTCGCAGAAAACCCGGTGGACCAGGATTACAAGCCACTCACGACCTACTTCCCTAATAAAGAGGTTTTTTTTAGGAGAAGACATATTAGAATTGTATGATGGATGGATGATGTTCTTCGATGAAGCATCAAAATCTATTGGAGTTGGAGTAGAAGTAGTCTTATTTTCAGAAACAGGTCAGTATTATCCAATCTCAGCCAAGATTAGGTTCTACTGTACCAACAACATGGCGAAATATAAAGCTTGTATTCTCGGACTCAGGATGGCTATAGACATGAACATCAAAGAACTCCGGTGATAGAAGATTCCGACTTGTTGGTTCATCAAGTGCAAGGAGAATGGACAACTAAAAATGTCAAGATCCTTCCTTATTTGCATTACATAAAAGAGTTAAGTAGAAGGTTCAAAAGGATTGAGTTCAAGCATGTCCCTCGCACTCAAAATGAGTTTGCCGATGCTTTGGAAACATTGTCCTCGATGATTAAGAATCCATATAAGAGTTATATCGACCCTATTGATGTAGAGATACATGATCAACATGCATATTGTTTTCATGTAGATGAGGAACCGGATGGAAAACCCTGGTACTATGATATCAGAAGATTGATAGAAGCACAAGAATATCCTGAAAATGCTACAAGCAAGCAGAAATGGACTTTGAGGAAGATGGCTAATCATTTCTTCCTAAACGGAGAAATCCTATATATGAGAACTTCGGATTTAGGATTGTTGCGGTGTGTCAATGTCGCAGAAGCAACAAGGCTTTTGAAAGAAATACATGCAGGAACATGTGGACCTCATATGAATGGGTTCACTTTGGCAAAGAAGATTTTAAGAGCTGGATATTTTTGGATGACCATGGAGAGAGATAGCATCCGGTATGTGCAAATGTGTCATCAGTGTCAAGTGCATGGAGATTTTATACGGGTTCCACCAAACGAGCTTAATGTGATGGGTTTCCCATGTCATTTGCCACCTGGGGCATGGATGTTATCGGACCCATAGAGCCTCCCACGTCAAATGGACATCATTTCATCCTGGTGGCTATCGATTATTTTTCCAAATGGGTCGAAGCTTCGACATATAAGGCAGTGACTAAGAAGGTAGTGGCTGACTTTGTTCGCAATAACATAGTTTGTCAGTTTAGTTTGTCAGTTTGGAATTCTAGAATCAATCATAATAGACAACGCGGCCAACCTCAATAGTAATCTTATGAAGGAAACTTGTGAAAAGTTCAAGATTGCTCATCACAATTCCACAATTTACCGGCCACAGATGAATGGAGCAGTTGAGGTTGCAAATAAGAATATCAAGAAGATCTTAAGGAAAATGAGGGACAGTCACAGGCAATGGCATGAAAAGCTACCATATGATTTACTTGGTTATCGCACCACAATCCGAACATCAACTAGGGCAACTCCTTATATGTTGGTTTATGGTTCGGAAGCAGTTATACCTGCTGAGGTAGAAATACCATCTTTAAGGATTATCCAAGAGGTTGGTCTGGACGATGCAGAATGGATACGTATCAGGCATGAACAATTGATTCTCATTGATGAAAAAAGGATGGATGCAGTTTGTCATGGACAACTCTATCAGAACAGAATGACCAAAGAATTCAACAAGAAAGTAAAACGTCGACAATTCACACCAGGGCAATTAGTATTGAAGAAGATCTTTTATCACCAAGAAGAAGCCAAAGAAAAATTTGCACCAAATTGGCAAGGACCTACATGGCTGATAGGGTACTCTCTGGATGAGCAGTGATCTTGGGAGAAATGTACGGCAGAGTCAGCACAAAGCCAACCAATTCATATGCCATCAAGAAATACAACATCTGAAGACCTCAAGCTTAGCGCTTATTTTTGTACTTTTGCATTTTGATGTAACAGAACGTTATAAGTTGCTAGAATCGTTATCTTTTTTAGTCTTTACTTATGGCTAAGATATTTACCTTTAAACATACTTTTTAAGTAGAAAAGTAGGCTTATATATTTAACAAAAATTAATGTGACTTTAGAATAAGTCATAATAGCTAATCCTATTTTTATACTCTTTACATCACCCTTTATAAAATATATTGACTATTCTTACACCCCTTTAAATGAGATATTTTTTAAAAAATATTCTAATCTCTTAACATGTTATTTCAAATTTTAGATATGTCAGGTCCAAAATACAAGGTACATATATATGTCATACACATAAAGGTATATATTCTATATTTTTCTCCACATAATCTATTATTTTTATCTATTACTAACATTATTTATTATTTTATAATATATAAATTTCTACACTTTACACATATTGTTTTAAATTTAATCTATTGTTAACTTATCTGTACATGTAAACAAAAATAATAAATATTTATATGTTTTAAACAAACTTACATGTATATACTACACTTTTTAAATAATATATTTAAGATCACAAACTCTATGTAATATTTTAAACACCTAGTATCATTTATTTTGAAAACTCCATTCCATATATTTTCATTACACATCACATATTAGTACATATTTCACCCAACTACTATTATATTTTTATTTCACGTCTTAGTAAGGTGCCTAATTTTCACAATTTTAACATCTATATATTTTAATATAAGTTTATTATGATACGACTATATTTTTTTACATATAAATTTATCATACATTTAAGTACATTTATTTATTTATTTATTTTTACCACATAATAAAAATACTACTATTAAATCTATTTATAAGACGTATTTATGTCGTACCTTGTATTTTATTTTTTATTTTTTTATTTTTTTTCATAAACTAACTAACTAAATTATCATTTTTAAAGCAAATAACAAACAAGTTTTCCTAATCATATTTTCCTTAATTGAGTTTAAGGACTATCTTCGGATAGGTCCTGAGGGGTGCTTAACACCTTCCCATCGAGTAACCAAAACCCTTACTTAGAATCTCACTGATTTCGCAAATCAAAAACAGAGTTTACATTCACATAAATATGGTTTCCCTAATACTTTCCATAAAATTTAGGTGGTGACTCTAAAACGAAACATTTTTCAAAAAAATTAGAGTGTCAGTCATATTATGTTGTGAACTGTTTTTGACCGGTTCGAAAAAAGGGGTGCGACACGACATCCCTGCACAAGTGAAAGATAAGACAAGCGAAGGGGTAAGTATTATAGGTCTTGAAAGCCCTCTCATGGATCACCGTGATCAGCAGCTTTGCAAAGTAAATCTCCAATCCAGCCACCAAGGTTGCTACCAGCACCGCCCTATCCCAATTAAGAATATTATCGACATTTATCGGCGATAGGCGGTGTCGTACTAACAACCAGAAGAAATTGGCCATGAAGATGAGGTTGGCCTTCTTAATAAGCCCTTTGGGGTCTAACACCCAGTCTGCCCCCTCACCATCGATCGACAGATGTTGGGCGAGACACCTCTTATCGGACTTTTTCTGCTCTGTAATCCTCTTAAATGTGCCACTTTTGACCATCTCCCACCTGTAGTTGAATTTTGGAGTAATGGAGGCCCATTGTGTGTCAATGGTCGGGACGTACAACAATCGGCGGAGAGTGGCCTGGGAGATGTCTACCTGGAAGCCCCAGACTAACACAGAGATGAGCGGGTCCTGTTTGGCAGGTCTTGCCCGCCTATCGATAGAACCTCGGAGAGTAGCCACATAGGAAGCGTAGAACTCCCTGACTATCTCCTCACTGTAGGTACCCAGACCTCTAGTCATCCACTCTAACTTGTGTTGGGTAAATAATCTGTGCACCTCGGGGATAGTGTAAAAACTCCCCGTAAGAGCCCAACGCTCAACTGTCACAAACCGGGTCATCACCCCCTCTCGTTTAACATCTTGGAATCTCTGTATACTTGGTGTTGCCCATCGATGCACCACCGATTGGGTTCCTCAGCAACGGGTGCAGGTTCATCTACTCGGGCTGTGGGTGCAGACTTCGAGCTATTATCCTCATTAGATGAGGCTTGGTGATCGTGGTCCTCTGACCTCGTAGCTGCCTGAGAGGCGAAACCAGAGGCAGTGTCTGCATTTGACCCATAAGAATGGGCCAACCCAAAAGCGAAAGAATATTCGGAGTCTGATGCTCCTTAAGAGCTAAAGGCAACCCCAAAAGGTGAGCCAGTTAGTGTACGCTCCTCATCAGATTGGGAGGCAGTGAACCACCTTCTGAGGGGTACCCTACTGACTCGTGCAGCTGGTGTGGGGGTGGTGCATGCGAGGGAACGTATTCTGGATCTTGCTCATTGTCGGAGTTAGCAACCATCCGACGAGACAGGGCCACGGACTTGGACTTGCCGCTTAAGTAGACGATATCCTGTTTAGGAGTCATTTGTACCTATAGAGCAGTTGTTAGTCTCACTTAATCAATACTACACACTCGAAACAATCAGAGCGAAGAAAAAAAAATCACAATATAGTTCAGTTTTGAAACTTTAGGTCGACGGGCCCTATCGATGGTCCGTCGATAGGGTCCATCTTCCGATACTTAGAATTATTCAAATTACTCAAAAATTGCAGACCTCTTAGATGGAAACGAAGGACGTGCAGAATGGCTCGTCGATCAATCGACGGACCGTAGTCCACTTCCATCGTCTAACACTTTGAATTATTTTTAACATCGGTGAAAACAGTTTCTCTGAATGAAACGATGGACGTGCAGAATGGTCCATCGATCAATCGATAGACCGTAGTCCACTTCCGTCATCTAACACTTAGAATTATTTTTGAAATCGGTGAAATACGTTCTTTGAATGAAATAACGAACGAGCATAACGGTCCGTCGATCAATCGACAGACCGTAGTCCACTTGCGTTGTTTTAGACTTCAACTAGTTAAAGGTGGTCCAATTGACGGACCTCACCGAAGGCCCCTCGATCTATCGGCGGTCCGTCGACAGGGTCTTGTACTGTTGCCTGAGACAAACTTCGGGCCTTTTTGCAAGATCAACTTTTTGGACAATTTTGGACCCATTCAAGTATATACAAGCATTATAACACCCACAAAAACATATTCGTCATTCCTAGATTTTTGGTTTCACATAATTAGTGTTCTAATTCATCCAAACTACAAAACCCTAAGTCGGAAGTTCTTAAAATTACATAGAAAATCACATTATAGGTAGACTAATAAGCGACAACACCACATTCTTTCATTCCGAGGGACGTAATACATGAGTTATTAACCTGCAATATCAGTTAATTTAGTCCCTTAGTCAAGACCCACAATCGAATCTCTGTTAGACAACTATGAACGAGAATTTAAAGTGTAAAGGAAATTGAAATGCCTTCAAATCGTAGTGGTGTTGTTGTGATATTAACTTTGAACAGTATCCTATGCGCCAGAACTTTGATCATCGGCCGAAGAACAACGGAGAAACAAGAGAATTTGGGAAGAGAGAGTTTGGGAAATTTGAGAAAGTTCGTATTTGGAGTAATATGGAAGATGGGAGTGTAATGGGTGGTGATAAAGGAAGGAAATAGTGGAAGAAAATGGTTTAGGAAGGGAGTTGTAAAAGAATTTGGAGGTGGAATTTGGAGGTGGGGATGAATATAAACCGTTATGTCCTTTAATATGACCGGCTGGGTTGGGTCAGGTCGCTGGCAGTGTGGACTTAAGAAACCACGTCGAAGGTCTGTAGGTCAGTCGACGGTTCGTCGACTGGGGTCGTCATTTGCATCTAGACTTATAAAATTTTAAGACACACCTGGATGTACGGACACAATCGACGGTCCATCAGTTGAACGACGGTCCTTCGATGGAGTCCGTAGACCATTTTCTTCAGATTGTTGTTTTGGTCCCTGCACATGTAACACCCGTTAGGCCATTCTTTTTGTGTTTTTCAGGACACTTTTGAGACACAGACCCTACGCTAATATCTATCCAATACTAGCACACAAGCAAGAATGAAATAAGATTAAAAACAAAATGAAACAAGAAAATACGACTATTCCTACAAAGAAAATAAAACCTATCGTTGGCTAGAGGATACAACTTGGGTTGCCTCCCAAGAAGATCTTGACTTTATGTCGCTGCACGGCGCAGGATCCTTGATTACTCAGACTTCGTCTAGGTGATAGGCTTTAACCACTTCATGGACACTCTCTGCATGCCCCAATAGATCTTAATCCTTTACCCGTTGACTGTGAACTTGCACCCTCCTTATTCTCCAACTCAACCACTCCGTGTGAGGACACTTTAGTGATAAAGAATGGCCCTTTCCACTTGGACTTTAGTTTTCCCGGAAACAAGTGTAGCCTAGAGTTGAATAGAAGCACCAAATCACCAACCGCAAATTCTCGCTTTTTAATCTTTTTGTCGTGGTACTTCTTCATCTCCTCTTTGTAAATGGCTGAACTTTCATAGGCTTTGAGGCGAAACTCATCAAGCTCATTCAACCCATTTAGTCTTTGTTCCGCTGCTTCATTCCAATCCATCTTCAGTTTCTCCATTGCCCACATTTCTTTGTGCTCTAACTCGACCGACAAGTGACAAGTCTTCCCATATACAAGTTGGTATTGGGACATACCAATGGGAGTCTTGTATGCAGTCTGGTAGGCCCAAAGAGCATCATCAAGCCTCCTTGACCAATCCGTTCTATTCGCATTCACCATTTTCGCCAGAATTTGCTTGATCCCTCAATTGGATACCTCAGCTTGCCCGCTAGTCTGTGGATGATAAGGAGTAGCCACATTATGGCAAACCCCATATTTCTTCAATAGCCCTTTGAACAACTTATTACAAAAGTGAGAGCCACCATCACTAATAATGGCCCTAGGTGTGCCAAATCTTGAGAAGATATTCTTTTTCAAGAACGTGGTGACACTCTTTCCTTCATTGTTAGAAAGCGCTATAGCTTCCACCCATTTAGACACGTAGTCAACCGCCACAAGTATATACTTCATCCCATTAGAACTCACAAACGGTCCCATACAATCAATGCCTCATACATCAAATAACTCAATCACCATAATAGGATTTAACGGGAGCTCTTGCTTCTTCAAAATTCCTCCGTATCGCTGGCACCGATCACATGATTTGGCAAACTCGTGAGCATCTTGATGAATGGTTGGCCAATAGTACCCACACTGCAAAATCTTATGCGCAGTCCAGATACCACTATGGTGCCCAACTTCCGGTACACAACGACAAATAATCCCATGGAACAACTCCGGTATTAGTAGGGCTCATCCCAAAATAACTTTTTCACATTATACATGAACTTCTTCCTCTGATGGAAAGATAAGTCCGAAGGAACTATATCACTGGCCAGATAATTTGCAAAATCTGCGAACCATGGGATCAAATCTTCAGAAGTGGCCAATACATGTTCATCAGGGAATGCATCATCAATTTTGGTCTTTTCTCCCACATTACGCATAGCTTCATCCTCTAACCTAGACAAGTGATGGGCAACTTGATTCTCAGTCCCCTTTCTATCTTTTACCTCGAAATCAAACTCTTGTAGTAATAACACCCATCTAATCAACCTTGGCTTTGCATCCTTCTTCGCCATCAAATACGTCAACGCGGAGTGGTTTGCATGCACTATGACCCTCGTATCGAGCAAATAAGAGCGAAATTTTTTGAAAGCAAACACCAGCGTAAGAAGCTGTTGTCCGGTTACCGTGTTTTTTTTAGCTTCATCCAGGGCCTTACTTGCATAGTAAATGGGGTGAAGGATTTTATCCCTTCTCTGTCGCAATACCACACCAAGAGCAACCCCACTAGTATCACACATCACCTCAAATGGTTTACTCCAATCTGGGGAAATAACAATGGGCGTAGACACCAACTTCTTCTTCAATTCTCCAAATGCTTTCAGATAGGATTCATCGAAATAGAAATTACATTCCTTCTCGAGTAGTTTGCACAAAGGATGTGCAGTTTTCAAAAAATCCTTAATAAACCTCTGGTAAAAACCCGCATGTCCAAGAAAACTTTTTACACCTTTACTGAGATGGGTGGAGGAAGCCTCTCTATAACTTTGACTTTAGCTCGATCAACCTCTATCCCCTTCTCCGAGATACGATGGCCCAACACTATACCTTCTTTCACCGTAAAGTGACATTTTTCCCAATTAAGCACAAGATTGCAATCTTCACATCTTTTGAGTACCTCAGCCAAATGAATCAAACACCGATCAAAAGACTTGCCAACCACCGAAAAATCATCCATGAACACCTCAATAGTGTCCTCCACCATATAAGAGAAGATCGACATCATACATCGCTCAAATGTGGCCGGTGCATTACATAACCCAAACGGAATCCTTTTGAATGTGAATGTTCCATAAGGGCAAGTAAAAGTGGTCTTATCTTGATCTTCAGGGGCAATAGAGATTTTATTGTAAGCCGAATATCCATCAAGAAAACAATACCCCCCTCCCCTTCTCCTGCGAGTCTATGTAATGTCAGATACATAAAGGTCATGGGGAAATGGTCCTTCTCAGTCCACGCATTCAACTTCCGATAATCCATACAAACTCTTCATTCGGTCACATGTCGCATTGAAACAAGATCGTTCCTCTCATTAGGCACCACTGTCACCCCACCCTTTTTAGGCACACACTGAACAGGGCACACCAAACTACTATCTGTAATGGTATCAATGACTTTGGCATCCAACCACTTGATGATCTCCTTTTGCACTACCTCTTGCATCGGTGGATTTAACCTTCTTTGGTGCTCAATACTTGGTTTGTGATCAGGAATGAGTTGGATTTTTTGTGAATAAATACCGAGAGGGATCCCAACAATGTCCGTAATAGTCCAACCAATGGCTCGTTTGAACCTCTTCAAAACCTCCACTAAACACTCTACTTGTTGCCTATTCAAATTTGCCACAATTATCAACGGCAAAGTGTCATCTTTACCCAAGAACACATACCTCAGATGAGGTGATAGAGCCTTAAGCTCTAGTTTTGGAGCCTCCTCAATAGATGGTATCGCGGGTGGAGACTCGCGATGCTTCATATCCAACTCCAATTTCTTTGGTTTTGACCGATATTCATTCCGTTCAAGTGCAGCCACCAAAGACCCATACTCTTCAATACCATCACTGTCAAAATTTATGATCACTGCCGCTAGTGCCTCAACACCTAGTCGCTTCTCAATTTGTACCTCAAATATACTCTCAACCCTATAGGATATAGCAAATACCGTTTGGATCTAGGGGCGGATCTATTAAGGCCCGTGGGGTGCCACGCCACCCACGAGCTCCGACGGAAATTTTATATATATAGATATATCTATACAACATACATATATATAAAGAAGTTTCCACCCTGTGAACAAAATTACTTCGTGGTTCCAGTGGTAGAAGGTCATCACCTCTTTGTGTAGGTCACGGGATCAAATCCTGCTGAATGCTTTTTAAAAAAAAAAGGAGTTGCACAACACAACAGCACTAACAAATCTTTTGTTTTAATTTCTAATTGTTATTGATTTATTATAAATTTTAATAAATAATTATTTTTTACTAATTTAATTTAATAATGTGTGACATTTCTTTATTTTTTGATTATTTTTATTTAATAGTTATTTAAAGATATACAATTTAAAAAGAGAAGTTGTATTTTTTCTCTTTAAATTGAAAATCATGTTCGTCTTCTTCTTGAAATATCAACCTCCCTCACCCAATCACTCTGATTCAGCTATTTTCTTCGTCTATATTTTAGTTATCAACTTGATACTTTCATAATTCATTGAAAATTTTTGACTTTGTTCACTCATGCTCTCAGTCTAATGTGGGGAGCGAATTGTAGTATATATGTATAATATATAAGTGTCATTTTATTATTGTTCATATTTTGTTGTTTGATTTGTCATATACACTGGTAAGACAAATAATTTGATGAGAAAAGGGTCAAAATACCCCTCAACTTTATTTTATTGGTTGACTATGCCCTTACCGTTAAAACAAAGTTATTTTTACCCCTACCGTTACTAATTTCATCATTTTTGCCCCTCAAGTGGATCGAAAGCCCCAAATAAGTTCAATTAAACCGATTTTCAACTGAAATTATCCAATTATCTATTTTAACCCTAACTCAAACTCAAACCCGACCCACCATACTAAATAACAAATAACAACAAATTAATCTTGTTTTATAAACAAACCTAAAGTAAAAGCCTCAATTCTCTCTTTTTTCCTCTTACTACAAGCTAACACTCAATTCCTTCATTTTCAACTCCTTCTCAACGAAATCAAGAATTGCCATGAAAGATAGAGGCAAAGTTGCAGCAACAAACACCATTAACGGCGAAAACACTAAAATTTCATATTTCAATTACTTTGTTTCATCAAATATTCCATGTATGAAACATCCAAATTTATCTCCTGTTGGGATTTGTTCTTCTTGTCTCAAAGACAAATTACTCTATCTAAATTGCTCTGATCAATTCTTCTCTGATGATACAGAAAGAAATTCTTCAAATATAACCCATCCGTCCACTAATAGAATCCACATATTGAAAACCATTAAAATTGAAATTTCCTACACGAATTTTGACTCGAAAAATCACAATTATCAACTACACCTCAATCTCAAACCTAGCATTAGAAAGGGGGAAACCCCAAATTTCACGGAGTAGACAATCTGAATCATCTGATATACATTCCCCTAAATTCAAGCACACATTTGACAACAACATAGATCCAAATTTCATAACAAGTAAAATTTATCAAGATTAAAGAAAGAGTGGATTAAACGGTAGCTGAAAAAACTGATGACAAAATCTGCCGCTTGCGAGGAAGAAGAGAATATTTGATTGGCTTTTCACTTGTGGACAAATTTCATCCATCAATTTTTGATCAATTTCATAGTTAAGTCTCAAATATGATTTTGATTTTAAAGATTAGAAAATATTAGTATTGTGGGTCGGGTTTGGATTAGGGTTAAAATAGATAATTGGGTAATATCAATTGAAATCGGGTTAGTTTAAGTTATTTGGGGCTTTTCATCCACTTGAGGGGCAAAAATGATGAAATTATTAATGGTAGGGGTAAAAATAACTTTGTTTTAACGGTAAGGGCATAATCAACCAATAAAACAAAGTTGAGGGGTATTTTTAACTCTTTTCCCTAATTTGATTCAACTCCTAAACTGATTTGATCGATGAATTTACTTGGCACCCACAGACTCTAAATCCTAGATCTGCCTCTATTTGGAGCTCACCACTCTGCTTCATGGATCTACATATGTTGAAAGTTGTTTCTTCATTGTTCAACCTTAACTTCATCTGCGCATTTTCCATATCAACCAATGCACGCCCGGTGGTAAGGAATGGTCTCCCAAGAATAATGGGAACCTCAAAATCAACCGCACAGTCAAGAATCACAAAATCTACCGAAAATATAAATGACTCCACTTTCACAAGCACATCATGGAGTATACCAATGGGTCTCTTCACTGTTCGATCGGCCATCAGTAACCGCATCGTGGTAGGCTTTGGGTCACCCAAGCCTAACTTCTTATAAATGGACATATGCATGAGGTTTATGTTTTCACCAAGATCACATAGTGCTTTAGCAAAGTTAGCAACCCGATTGTACATGGAATGGTGAAAGCACCAGGATCTTCCTTTTTTTGCACAAGAGACCTTGTAGCAATACACTACAATGCTGCATTCTGTCACCATCCTCAAAACTCACCGATATCTTCTTTTTTACCATATGCTTCATAAACTTAGCATAACCGGGCATTTGTTCCAAATCTTCTATCAAATGTATATTGATAGAAAGTTGTTTAAGCATAGTGATAAATCGTCGGTATTTACCATCCTCAGTCTTCTTCACCAATCTTTGAGGGAATGGTGGTGCAGGTCTAGGAATGGGGACCACTTTCTGAGACACCTCTTTTTCTTTCACCGTGTCGTCCACCAATTCTCCACTAGTTTCTACTACCTCTTTGTCTTTTCTCACATCATCTTCTACCACAGACGCATAGGTGGATCAATGGTTTACTTACCCCATCGAGTAGTGACTGCCATGAAATGCCCATCATTTTTAGGATTCTAGATGGTGTTGCTAGGAAGAGTGTGAGGTTGGCGTGGATTCGAAGTAGTAGACAATTGATCCATCTGTAACTTAACGTGATTAATCAAAACCTCATGTGCATCCACCTTTTGCAAAATGTTGGCTAAGTCACCTCTCATCTCCTTGGCATGCTCATCACTAGTATCAAATATCCTCATCATCTTCTGTAACATATCCTTAACTCATGCCATACTACATCCACCATCCCTTGGAGCAACTTCCCAATTCTGAGGTGGAACATAGGGCCCACTCTGATCATTCCTATTACCATAGTTACACCGGTTGAAGTTGTTGTAACGGTTGTAGTTCCCATCTCAAATATATTGACCCTCTCGAACATATTGACTCTCTCGATTGTAGTTACCATAGTTCCGACCTTAATTTCCTTGACCTTGGCGCCAATTCTCCTGATTTGAGACTTGGGCGTTTGGTCGAAAAAACCCCGTATGATTATTCGCTGCATAAGCATCCTCTTCATAATAATACTCATAAACTGGCGGCGGTGGTTTAGTCAAGTAGTTCACCACATTTACCTTCTCTGGAGACAAAACCCTAACTCAGTTCTCATTTGTGTCATCTGCCGCTGGGTTGTTTGTAGCTTGCACTACAAAGGTGTTCCTCCCAGTATCCGACTTTCTAGTGATCCAAGCCTTGTTGTTGCGAGATATCTTCTCCAACTTTTCTGCCATCTCTGCATATGTGCACTCTCCATAGAAACCCCCCTCAATAGTATCGAGCACTACTTTATTATTATCATCTTGACCTCTGTAAAAGTACTCTTTCAATGAATCATCATAAATGCGGTGGTTTGGGACGCCTCTCACGAATGCAGTAAATCTGTCCCAAGAACTACTCACCGACTCTCCAGGTAGTGCCACAAAGTTGTTCACTTTATCTTTGTGGTTGAGCTTCTTGGACACTGGTAATATCTTGCTAAGAACACATCTTTCAATTGATACCAAGTATAAATCGAGTTGTAGGGTAGCTCAGTAAACCATATCGCAGCGTCTACTGTCAGTGATAAAGGAAAAACTCGCAGCCCGATGACATTCATATCCAAGTCTGGCCTACCCACACAACTCTTGTACATAGACCTCAGTTTGGCTATGTGATCATGAGGGTCCTCTGATGGCAGTCCGGCAAACAAACCTCTCGCAGTTAGCATCTGCATCAAGTTACTCGTCACTACGAATGTGAGCCCTTGAGGTAAAGGAGGTAGGACAAGAGGTCCACCAGAGTCTGTGATGTTCACGGTGCCCCTATAGTAATCTTGAGGTCATGCTGCTGGGGGTTGAATCCTCAAAGAATTCTCCAATTGATTTTCTACCTGAACTTGATTTTGTGCCTCAACCGGTTGTGGAGGTTGACGGATTTTCCCATCACTTAGATTGGTCGGGTTATGTTGATTCTCCATCCTTCTTAATGTATGATTTAGTTCCGGAATGAATGGAATGAGTAGTTCTCCTTGGCTCCGTCTACTTGGCATACACTAGAGGTAGTCCTGAAAGAAACAAAACAAAAACAAAACGTAAAATCAAGAATCGTTGACTAAATTTCAATAATGTAACTAAAGTTAATCTAAAAGTCAAATTCCCCGGCAGCGGCGCTAAAATCTGATACGCTCAAATTATACCTCCCTAAAGAAGTATAAGTGGTCGTAATCAAGTAAAGAATCCAACTAATAGGTTGGGGTCGATCTCACAAGGAAAATGGTTTAGACTTAACTTCAATATACAATTATGTCTATTTAGCCAAGGTTTTTCCGAAAATAGGTAATTAAAGGGGGGGTTTGTGAAACAAGTTTCTTAAATACTTCTAAGTTAACAAGTGAACGAAAGTAAAAAGTGAGTTTTTATCAAGTTGTGAGACTAACTAGGGTATATGTGTTCCCCATAGGTTCATAACGTCGTATCCCTAGCAATAGCAATTCTTTCCTAGTGTTTTGCATGTAAAGTGGTAAATTATGTATCTTTAAATCCTTGGTCCGGCATCTAGAGAATTTCACCCCGTACCTTGGTCCGGCTACGTGTGTATAAACTACTAACCCTTACCTTTACTTCATATTAGACATCATAATCGATGTATGGCTTAGTTATTACTCCGCACCAATCGACACTAGACTATTAGATAGTATCCCACTAAATCTATGTTGATAATTTTTTTTCTATTACTACCTCATTGGTCCGGCATATAGCAACAAGACGAGTTCTAACGTTGACCACCGATAAAAAGACTTCTAAACGAAAGAATTATCAATACATGCAAGAACCTATTTGAGAATTGCTTATTTGCTAGGTTTACTTTGTCTATTACCCATGGTTCCCACAATCCTAGTTGTGGATTTAGTTACCCATGCAAGCAAGATCACAATTCATAATTTTAAGGAAGAATTCATTAACTTACTTCTACAATAAGAATAAACCCAGAAAATCAACTTGAAATTGCAAGATAAATCTTCAAATCAAATCCGGAAATTGAGTTATTGCCAAAGTTTGCAAAAACTAATCTCCAAACAAAACAAGAACAATAATAACAATGTCTAACCCCAAAACGAGGTTTTAAACCCTATTAACATAAAATATTATCCTAAATTAAAATGAATTGAAATAAGGCAAGTTTGTCCAAAAACGCGGCATTGATTGACGACCCCTACTAATGGACTGTCGATAGGATCGACTGTCTGTCAACTGCCTCTGTCAGTCCAGACTTAAAATATTTTTCTCTCCTTCAGATGGAACCTTCTCTGAATCAATTGACGGACCAACAGCACGGTCCGTCGATGCCCACCGTCGCTCCATCCTTAGAATTTCTCCAACTTTGGGTGGAACTATCTCTGATCAAATTAACGGTCTGCCAGTACAGTCCGTCTATCCCTTCCGTAGTTCCACACTTGGTCAGATTTCTTCGAGTTTCTCCATCAGTCTGAACTGCAATCGACGGTCACCACCTACGGACGGTCGATTGAACGAGGGTCATCGATGGCCTTCGTAGGTTGTTTTTCTGCACTATTTTTCAGCTGTCTTTTGCGTTTTTATTCTGGACATCTTTCCTGTAAAACAAACATAAAAACATGTTAAAACTACTACAACAAGGCTCTAGACACACACAACTCTTAAGCAAAAAGCATTGAAAGCACCATGAAACCACGGTACATCATGCAGCATCTTCTTGAAAGTTCTAATTGGTAGAGACTTGGTTAATAAATCAACTATAGTATTACTTGAACAAATATGTTGCATGTTGATATCACCATTCTTGGGAGCTCATGTATGTAGAAAAGTTTTGATGAAATATGTTTCCTTCTATTTCCTTTTATAAATCTTTCCTTCTGCATCAAAGCTTCTGCAAGTTCCTTACTTCAACTTCTTTAAGCAAATAGTCTATTGCCTTTTGAAAACTCTTCAAGAGATTCAATTCAAGTTTTCAACTTGCATAACAATACAAAAGATTCTTGATTGCTTTAATCTATATATGAGGATTATAAACAAGTTTTCCAAAAACTTGTATATGTTTTAGATATTGAACCCATTGGATATTTTCATATCAATTTTGCCAAGTGACAACATTCAATATTAGATGTATGACATCTTCTAGTGCCTAGATTTCAAGTCAAATAAGTTTTACGCTTACCAAGATACATCATTCCACTTTTCACTTGATAATTATTTCTACACAAGTATGCTTTAATAAACGTGGAATTCATATCCTCATAATCTTTTACAATATTGTGCGCTATTGTATCAAAGATAGCGTCAACGATATATCATTTTGCATTGACTCACAATACAAAATAACTTATTGAGATTTCATCACTTCATTATTTTTAGGTACGTACCCCTCTTATGAGGTTTCATGAAGTGTTATGTTGTAAACTCTTCAACAACACATTGTCTCCTTATTATGATCATTTGGATTCTTTGATCCTCCCCTTTTTTAAAGGATTATTTTATTTAGAATTGATTAGTCTATCTTGATTCATGCATGTCGTAGACTCTGTCCTTAAGGGACACTCAATAGGAGTATTTACAACTCTTGCGTTGCTTCTAATCTCCCCCTTATGTTAGACAAACTAACATATATCTCAATATTTTGGAGAATCGAATTTGTGCATCATTGTATATTCATTGATTATATACTACATATCAAAATAATCATATGAAAAATATTTGGTCCCTAAGATAAATCAATTGAAAGAAAATTTGATCATAATTTATTGGTCTGCTGTGTATAATTACTTTTATATATGGTATCATGTTTCAGATCAACACGTGTAGCTTTATTTTCATAAGCAATTATTTCACTATTTGAGAAATTTAATGTCACATCATCTTAAATATTTATCAGTATTATCAAGATAATTTGTCCTGATTACATATTCTGAATGTTGTGCTCTTAACTTAATTATCTTGCACAAACAATTATGTGAATGTCTAACTGCAAGTTGACAACAAACGCACATGTGATTATCTTATAGATGCATCGCTTTATCATATCACATGATAGGTGATCGGGCCCATATTCACCTTTTATACTTTTCAGAATTTAGGGATATAGTCACAACTTTAGTTGATCCAATCAACTTATCACTAGAACAAATAACATAAACAATTCTTAAATAATCTCCTAGTTCTTCAAAGTGTGTCTATTACTCAGTATGCACATCTTTCAGATGACCAAATTATTCATGCCAACTAATAAAATTATCAGTACTTGTAAACTCCAAGTTTATTATGACATGTGTCATTTGCTTTAATAAATTTCTAATTTACTATTATATGAATAAAATTCAATTTAATTACTCCGAGAATAGATTTATTTCCTCTTAATTGTTCAATCCCTTCTAGAGGTGAGTCGTTCCCATCACTGAATGAACTAATCTTATTATCAGAAAATTGTGTATGTAAACATATTATTTGTGCTAATAATTTTTGCAAACATCAAGTTGTGAGAACAATATGTACATATGAGACCATATAGAAGGATCATCTATTAGGACCATGAAGTATCCAAACAACCCACTAGATGAGTGAATAGGAACACAAATATCCCTATGTGTACGTTCCAAGAACGCAGGGGATTCAATCTCAACTTTCATTGATGATGGTCTCACAATCAACTTGCCTTGATAACAAACAATACACGTAAACTCACCATTTAAAACAATCTTTAGGTTCTTTAATGAATGTCTATTCAAATTATCTATAATTCACCTCATCATTATAGACTCATGATGTCTCATACAATCATGCAAAAGTAAGTCAATATTGGAATTAGTACTAGAATGTGCCTCTATTGCACCAATTTTTATCTAATAAAAGTCAAAAGATAAAGTATGGAACTTTTCTTTAACATATGTCTGCCCAGAGACAATCTTGGTGATACCACATCTACAACCAAAGATTGTGATCTTTTCCACGCCTAGCATGATGGCTTACACCTCATTCACTTTAGATAATGGATCTGTATTTTATAAAATTTATCAAAAGTTCTCATTCTTCATGAATGAACATAAATATGTGTATGTGCATATCAAATTATAATAGTCGTACCTCATTCCATATTCATGTGCATTATTCAATCACTTGTCTTCTTTTAGACATAATATGTACGACTATCACATTCACTTTAGGGAATGAGAGCTTTCAGTTGAATAGGGTTCATGACTGCTTTTCATCAAAAGCACATGTTTTACTTTAGTAGCCAAAAACAATATCATCAATATAGTGCATTGAGACTTAAACTCAACATCTTATCCATATAAAGAGATTTTAGGCCATAAATCGTGAGACTTGAACTCAACATCTTTAATATATTACGGTGCATCAAGACTTGACCTGATGCCTCCCCCCCCCCCCCCCCCCCCTCTGCTTGGTGCGATTAGACATGAATTCATCGTCTTACCCTTTTGATGTGATGGAACTTAAATCCATCGTCTTACCCACAATGATGTCCAACCTCAAGTCTTCAAAACAATTGTAATTTTATCACTTTTGATGATCATTAATATGATCGTACAATTATAACTACACACAAAATTGAGATTACTAATTTATTCTAATCAATATTAGTAGTTAATAAGTATAGCTTAATATATCACATACCTCATATAAAGGCTGAAAAAATACCTTTCACTAAATTGTGCTCATTTAATTATTAAAATAAACTAAGAAATTCTCTTCTCAATCGCTTGAAATAAAATGTATAAAAAGTCGACGGATCTCTTTAAATACTTACTCCATATGGTAATTCCATATCTGTCACATAAATAATTATAACTAAAAAAGTAAAGATAAATCATACCTTAAAGATATGAGAACCTTATTGCATAACTTATGCAAAATTTCTTTTGCACTTTTTCCGTTTTCTATCATAATTCTTTAAGAATAAAATAATCGTGCTGATAACGTGTTATGAAGTAATATAAAACAATGAAAAGAAAGTAGGGAGAAGAGAGAAGATTTCTTATTGCTCTTGAGGGATATTTAGAGATTCACAAATCTTACTTACAATGACGGAAAACCCCTTTATTTATAGGGAAAATCTAACTTGGTCCCCAAGTAGGATTCCTAACCATATGCTAAAAGGACTCCACATAATTAGAGATTCACTATAATACAAACATGTTTATAACAAGAAAACTTGATTCAAAAAGACTCTAACAGATTAAGTCTTACAAATTTAGAAAAAATGGGTAAGAAATTCTTATTTACGCTTTAACAAGGTATTTAAGGCATTTGAAGTGTCTGCAACACATGATTATCCTACGACTTGACTAAAATAATTGACTATTTTTTAGAAAAATGGTTTAACATAAAAATAATAATTTACAATATTAACAAGAAGATAGTTAAACAAAGTACAATTTTATTTTATTTTTAGGAAAAGGGACCTTAATTGAAACATTTGAATTTAATTACAAGTGATTAAGATTTTAATAAAACTAGATTAATTAAAATTTATTTAACAAGAGTTGATAAAAATAATTTTTTTATTAAAATACACATAAATAATATAATTTATCTTTTGGGGAATTTAATTAAATTGAACCAAATCAATAAAAGGTTAGAGTTAAACGCAATAAACAAATAATAATAAAGGAATATAGTAAAAGAAAGCAAAAAACAGATTTTTTGGGCTTTGGCCCAACCTGTCCTAAATCTAATAATGGACTGAGTAATGTAGAATGGGCCCATTTAGGCCTTTCTTCCTTCCAACTTGCTGTTATAAAAGAAGGAAAAATTAATTATATACACATCTTGACTTACCTTATTCTCCATTTTTCCTACCTTTTAAAAATATTTCATAAATTCCTTATTTCTCCTAAATCTTGTAACTTCCGGATACATAAAACCATCAGACAAAATCCACGTTTACCCACTCCCTTTTCACTCCTCCTTTCTCTCCCTAAATTCACTCCACATTCTTAGCAGTTACAGTTTTCAAATCGATTTGATTTCAGCTGATATTCTATCTCAAATCAAAAGAATTTCAAACACCTGAATAGGCAAGATTTTTAGTCACCATTGTTGTCTTCTCCAATTTTATTTTTTTTCATTTTTTTCTGATACATATGGATCAAGTTCTTCATTAGTATTGGTGTTTCTCAATAAAATTCTTCTAATACGAATCGTATATATGATTCTGATGATGAAAATTAAGGTGACAACAGATCGAAATTTTTGCATGACACAGTAACAATGAAGAATCAGAGTAATGACAACTCAAAGAAGGAAGATCCTTCTTCTCCAAAATCAAATATAGCAAAGGGGAAGAAAAGTAGCGGCGGTAATTTCCCGATCGTTACTACTCAAAGTATGTGTTTTCATACCTTTTTTTATAATTTGTATCTAGTATGGCATTTTGATTTGTTTATATCCAAGTAAATTGACATAGGTGACATGCCAGATTCTGGGGGCTATCTCAAAGTTTAATTCTTCTTATTTAAATTTTAACCGAATTCACAAATAAAATAAAATTCAACTAATTTCTTAACTCCACGTGGCTAATTGATCTTGTTACCAACTTAACACATTTTCACTTCCAATTTTTAATTTTCAGCCAACTTAACACATTTTCAGTTCTTAATCTTAACGAAATGAAACAATTAACTCAATTATGAACTAATTACTTAAAATATAAACTATAAATTAGCTAAAACTATTTAACCGAATATTTAAGAAAAACTAAAATCTTTTTAGACGATTTTCAAATATTAATATATAAATATATACAAAATTATATAGAATATAAATTATTTTAAAATTATAAAAATAACAAAAAAAAGTACTTATAATGACTTGAAAAATATTTAAAACTTTACAAATTCAATTATTTCAAATCTTTTGGTTTAAGAAGTTCGATGATTAATTTATATCGTGAAGAGTAAAAATTGAGTGTCAACGCCCCATTTTTCTCAGAACCCTAGTATGAAAAAGCTAAGAGACTCTATTATAAGCCCTTGTCATATCTAACTTTAATTATTACCACATTGGTTGGTTTTTCCCTCTTCCTGATGTCTATAACTATTTCTTGAGTAAGTAGCACATTCTCAATTATACATCTGTCTTTCACAAAACGAAACTGATTTGAGGAGATACTCTGCAACATTAAAGGTTCAAAGTCTTCCATGCATCACCCTTGAGATTACCTTGTTGATGAAATTATTCAAACTGATTGGTTTTAAATCTGAAAAATTTTGAACCATCTTTTTTTTAGGAATAAGGACCAAGTTAGTATGAGTAAAAGATTTGGAGATAGTATCACCACAAAAAACAAATTCTCTACTACCTTATGAATTCTGAACCACCTCTTTTTTAGAAATTCAGATCAAGTTAGTATGAGTAAAAGATTTGGGGAGAGTACCACCACCAAAAAATGTGTCTCTACTACATAATGAACATATTTCCCAAAACGATTGGAAAAAAACTCCGGATAAACCATCAGGTTCACTTGCACTTGACCCATCTAAAGTCAAGGTTGTTTTTCTCACTTCTTCTAAGATTGGAATAGAGCACAACTTTGCATTATCCTTTTCAGATACCATTTCAGGAATATGGTTTAGAATATGAAAATCAAAGCCCTCCTTTTCTTGCTGAAATTGATTTCTGTAGAACTTGATGCCCTCTTCTGCAATTGTTGAGTCTCCATCTATTAAATTTCCTTGTGTGTCATGGATCTTTTTAACCTGTAGCCTTTCTTTTTACTATTCACTAGATTATGAAAAAATCTTGTGTTTCCATCCCCTTCCACTTGATTTCTGCTTTTTCTTTCCAAAGTTCCTCCTCATAATGTAAATATTTTTTCATTTTCATTTGTGCATGGTGAAGAATCATTTTGTTGTCTGAACTAGGATCCTCCTTGAATAATTTCTCTTTGATTTTGACTAACTCTTCCCTTAAAATAAATTGATTAAAATGTCTCCATAGGTATAACTGCTTCACTTAGACAAAGCCTTTTTTATATTCTTTTTATCTTCTATTTGAACATCAGAAAGGGGTGTCCCTCAAAATCAGCAACCCGGTTTTCGAGAACTGTGCCTTTGAACTTCTCATGTTCAGTCTAAAACTTTAAAAATTAAAAGGTTTTTCAATATATGCATTCTAACCCCTATACTAAAGAGGAGAGGGGCACGGTCCGACCATGTTCTAGATAAATATTCAACCTTCATATTGCCTAAACCATCCAACAACATGTCCAACTTTTCAAATCATCAATTCTCTCATTCCAACATGTAAAAGGACTGTCTTTAAATCCAATTCAAATAATTCAAGAGTTTATACAATGAGAAAATTCTTCACAATTGTCAGGTCTTGCTGGTAGTCCTCCAATCTTCTCCTCTCAAAATAAATCACATTAAAACCTCTACCTAACATGTTAGAGGCAGTCAAATACATGTCATTCCACAAATCAATCCTATCAAATATCATTGCATTTAGCATACACTAAGGAGGTCATTTGGTTATTGTATAAGATGCATCTTATTCATGTATAAAAAGTTGCATTAGCTTTATTATGTTTGGTAGAAGCTTGTATTAGGTATAAAAGTCAATGTAACTTATACCATGTTTGGTTTGTAAGAATAAATATTGTATAAAAGTTATACATGTATTAATTTATACGGTGTTTGGTTGCATTTTTTGTAGTGCTACATAATTAATACCAACATAACTTATGAGGGAATTTATGTATAAAGTTATACAGGATAGAAGGTGGAATAAGTTATGTGGATATTAGTTATACATTTATAAAAATGATAAATTACATATTTACCTATTTTTATTTTTTAAATTGAAAACTTGACTATTTTCCATCTACGTTTGTTGTTTTTATTTCTTGTACATTATGCATCGAGGCGAAGAATGGTATTATCACAAAAATACTCTGGTAGTCTGACTTGATATAAATAGGAGTATATGTTGTAGACATTGAAATCTTGTTGGACTACAAGATGCGTTCAATTTAAGTTGGGACTCTACAAATTGCGTTCAACTCAAATTAGGATTCGTGGAGGTTACTCAACCCTAACCCTAGATTATGTCTATATAAAGAGTACTAAATTCTCTTAAAAGGCATCTCAGAAATTTCATAAAGAGATCAAGATCTCGAATACTCTGCAAATTGATGGATTATTCATATAGAGAGGTCAAATCTAAATCATCCTAGTTCAAGAAATACGCCACTAACGGCCCTCGAATCATAAATAAATCTTAGAAGAGTAGAATCAAGGGATCAACAGAATTGTACCCGCAATCTATCTTGATCAATAAAATCATGTTTCTTCACATTTTATTTGTATGGTTTATTTATTTTCCATATGTTTAAAATTTGTTGCAAACAAATTGGCACGCCCAGTGGGACCAAATCTGCCATTTATCTCTTATCTCTTAAATCAAATCTAAAAATTTGAAGCTGCAAAGGTGGAAGAATGAGTACTTCCAGCCTCGTCTTTGAGTCTCATCAAGTCTACACTTTGACAAGCCTTAAAGCAGGGGCATTTGTAAACATTGAAATTTTGTTAGACTCTACATGATGCGTTCAATTTGAGGTGGGACTCTACAAATTGTGTTCAACTCAAATTAGGATTCGTGGAGGTTACTCAACCCTAACCCTAGATTATGTCTATATAAAGAGTACTAATTCTCTTAAAAGGCATCTCAGAAATTCCATAAAGAGATCAAGATCTTGAATACTCCGCAAATTGATGGATTATTCATATAGAGAGGTCATCTAAATCATCCTAGTTCGAGAAATACGCCACTAACGGCCCTCAAATCATGGATAAATCTTAGGAGAATAGAATCAAGGGATCAACAGAATTGTACCCGCAATCTATCTTGATCAATAAAATAATGTTTCTTCATATTTTATTTGTATGATTTATTTATTTTCCATATGTTTAAAATTTGTTGCAAACATATGTCATAGGTATTATTCATAATCATAATTATTAGGAGAAAACTTCACTGCATGTTTAGTCTGAAAAATGAATGTTCACATATTTATTGTATTTTTATTTATTTATGCAAATATAAATATTTTTTTAATATTTGAATATTTGATTTTATACTTTTTGACGATATATATGTTAATTAAATATTAGCATTATATATTATTCAATATATTCCACATTTAATCAGCATGTATTATTATTTTGTAAATAATATATATTAATAATTTACAACAAGTTTAATATTCAATAGTTAATAATTTATGTATTGTGATCTCTACGTAACTAAATAATATCTACATAACTAATATCCGCATAGCTAATGCGCGCTTAATTAAACTCAACATAACTAAACCATGCATAACTAAATCCTGCATTACTAAATCATACATAACTAATATATGCATAACTTGTAACCAGTAACCAAACAGCCCCTAAAGTATTAACTATGGACTGATTGTTTTAGTGTAATTTGCTTATCTGAATCCCTGATCACTTCCATCTCCATAGAGTCCATCACAGAGAATGAAATCTTCCCATTAATATTAGCACCTGCTTTATTCATATTTAGTCTCCTTTTGTACCTTACCTCTCAATTTGCCCATTCTGTTGAAAAGGCTCCATCTCAAAAACAAAATGATGATGCCTATTTAACATTTGTACTTTGCTAAATTCATGGTGTGTCCTTACCGATCTAATGTTCCATATAGAAACATTAGAGTTTGCAGCTGCACTTCATGTCACCCTACTACTAGTGGTATGACTAGTGTCACTAACTTGTTCCTTCTTCTCCTTAGTCCGTTTAAATTCCTTCTTTTGTCTCTTTGTTTAATACCCCTACAGGATGCGACCTTAGAGACTACACTCCATATATACAATAGTTTGGCAAATTATCATATTGAATTTTAACATTATCTGTGCGAATTTTTCCTGTCATGATCTCCATTCGCACAAACTTGGATGTCAATTCCACTTGAACCTTGACTCTGGCACAATTAGGCCCAGTTTTACTAATACTTGTCATGTCTAAATGCAAAGGCTTTTCTACTGCCAAAACTAAAGAGAATAAAGTTTCCTTAACAAAATAGTAGATTTGGGAAGGATATCCACCCCATAGCTTGTGTTGTTTCATTGTAGAATCATATATTGAATGTCTCATCTAGAAAGCAACTCCGGCCAGTTTTATCCTTTATGCAATGGGCATTTTCGGACGTTAGATTGACAAAGTCTTCAATGAGTTCACATCTAATCAAAATGTGACGATTACATTACGTAGGTGTACGTGATCGGGTTGGTTCGGGTTTTTCAAATATCAAAACCAAATCATTCCTGTAAAAAAAAATTATAAACCAAACCAAACTAATAAAATTTGGATTTTTTCGGGTTTTTCAAATACCAAATCAAACCATTGTGTCAAATTTTTAAATTTATAATCAAACCAAACTAATAAACTTCGGGGTTTTCCAGATTTTTTGGTTTTTTCGGTAAAGTTTGCATACAAACATATAATTAACTTGTGCTCCAAATATTTCTTAGTCCAACCAAAATACAATTATCTAAGGTATTTCTTTAAAAAATAACACAAAATATGAGATGAATATAGATGACTCAAAAATATTCAACAAAAAATAATAATGAAATCATCATATAAAATAAATATTGTATAGTCATAATGAAAATAATCATAATTTAAAAGTACTTAATCATGCTAAAATAAGTTTAAGGAAAATTAAGATTAGATTATGTATTTTAAATGTCTAAATCAATGTAAAACTAAAGAACAAATATTCAATATTATTGTCATTCTTAGTGTTGAATTGATTTTTTTTTTGCATTAGTATTAATTTGATTTTAATTTAAGTTTTATTATAATTATCAGCATCTATAAACTATAATCTTTATTGGACCATTCCGAATTCTAAGTTTTAAACTTGAAATAATATATTAAAAGATAAAAACTATGAAATAGTATAAGAAATATCTTAAAATGATATCAAAGTAAATATTTTTATGTATAAAATAAAATTTTAAAATTACATATATAGTGTCGGGTTGGTCTCCGATTGATTTTTGTTAGTTGAAACCAAACCAACCCAAATATAGTCAGGTTTTATTTTTCCAATACCAAATCAAGTCAAATCAAACCACTAGTCGGGTTTTTTTTTTCCGATTAGCGATTTGGTTCGATTTTCGGTTTGATTTTGTACACCCCTGCCCCTACGTAGGACTCTGATCCTACAATTATCGTTCATCCCACATTGAATCGGCAAATCGTTCCTCAAGTCTTCAACATCAGGCCAACCATAGATAAATTTTCCTACTTGAGCATATTGCAAATCTTATTGGGCATTCATGTGATCAACTTTTGCTTCCGTCCACTGAATTATCAATATAATCTATTGTCTTTGTAGGAATGGGGACAATTGCCATGGACTTTCATACTATCAAGAGATTTAAAAATCCAGGGGTTTACTAGGAGTTTGGGGTATTATTTTAGAGGGTAATGCAGGGAACTGAATTTGGTCAACAGTGTTCTCAGTCATCGTCCCGGCAAAGAGACCATCGTAGAGTTCGCTCTATTTTCATCAAATCACCAAAACTATGACTCCATTCATACGTAAATTTGTCTATCACTACAAAATGTACATCTTCAAGATGGTTCATTCTATCGACTTCTTCCTCCATCCATTTGATCTGTGGACTATGGTAATTTCTTTATGAATAAACATAATCTGTAAGAAATCTCTTAGGGCAAGACATTAGGATTATTGATGTGATTAGAAGACAGGAGGGAAATTTGAAGTGGACAAGTGTAGACCAGCCACAATTGATTGGGTTCATAGGCTAGGTTATGTATGCATGTTTAGGAGAGAGGAGAGAATTTGTAAGGAAGTAGAAAGTCAATTCTCCCTTAGAAACAAGTCAAACCTAAATCCAGAAATAGAAATTTATTTAGATATATTTTAATCAATTATCCAACTACCATTACAAAAGCTACAATTCTTGTATTAGCAAATGTCGATGCAACAAAGAAATGCACATAACCCCTCGAATATGCCCAAGGCTATTATCCAACGAGATGCACACAGGTTCTGATGCACTTCCATCCTTAAAACTAGTCTATGTTTCCATGACCAAGCAAGAGAGATTGAAAAATGAAAATGTGAAACAACAGCTAAAATTTCCCAATTGTCTCCAGTTTAAAAATGATAAACTCGATCGAGTTGATATTTAGGGGTATAAGCAATTGTGACAACAATTAAGTATATGATCATCTAAACCAGGCATGATTCTACCCTCAACCACTCCAAAACAAAACTAATGATGGCAAGTCCTCACTGAAAATCTAGACAAGTGAGTGAGCAGAAGGTTTTATAGAGAGCATCAACATCTCTGTCCACCATCAGCATTCCTCCCCCCTGAAAAATAGCATATACCAGGTCCCTTGCACATGCATATGGCTGCAGCAAAATATCAGTTTCACAATTAAACTCAGACACTCTATCTACTGTCGTCTCTCAAGAACAGATGTATGCATGCTTACTACGCAGCATGAGTGGAGCTTCCAATTCAATGGTTCTGCTCTATGACCTCAGATCCTGGCAACCCATTTCCTAGAGTTCCTGGAGACATAGGTGACATGCCAGATTCTGGGGCTATCTCCATATTTGGTTTTGATTCCACTGGCGCAGCTCCAGAAAATCCATCAACTGGTGCACCTACAGGCAATGGAGGCATCGCAGATGGAGGAGCAACCTGAATGCTTGACATTCCTGGATCTGGATCCATCTGATCGAACTTACTTTGGCGAGGCCTCCTTTGATATCTATCACGACTACGGCTACGACTGCGGCTGCGGCTACGGCTACGGCTGCGCCTGGGGCTGTAGCTGCGGCTCCGGCTTCGGCTGTAACTCCTACTATAACTCCTGCTTCTGCTGCGACTCCTGCTTCTGCTTCTACTACCCCATGTTCGAACTCTCTCCGGGCTAGGACTGTAACTTCTTCCTCGACTCCGACTTGGCATGTCTCTTCTATTTTCAAAACGTCCATACCCACGACCTCTCCCACGTCCTCGCACATCTGAACTGTCATACCGATCACTCCTGTCCCAAGCACTTTGAGCACCACCCCTGCCACCACGGCCACCTAAATTGTTGTCCCTCATCCCAACACGGCCACCAAAGTGACCATCCCTTCCACCACGGCCACCAAAGTTGCTCTCCCTTCCACCACGACCACCAAACCCACCATCTCTCATCCCACCAGGGCCACCAAACCCACCATCTCTCATCCCACCAGGACCACCAAACCCACCATCCCTCATACCACCAGGACCACCAAACCCACCATCCCTCATACCACCACGGCCACCAAACCCACCATCCCTCATTCCGCCACGGCCACCAAATGCACCATCCCTCATCCCACCACGGCCACCAGAATCCCAACGTGTGCGGCCACCATCACCATCGACAAGATCAGAACGGTTCATGCCACCTCTATCCCTGCCACCAGCACGTAAAGCCATCTCCCTAACATCCGGAGGCACTTGCTGATTTGCGCCTTCCAGAACTTTAACAAGATCAGGAGCATATTTCCAGTCCTGATCAGATAAAAAGGTGTATGAAACACCAGTTGCACCAGCCCTACCAGTTCTTCCAATTCGGTGAACATAATCCTCAATCCCAGTCGGAAAATCATAGTTGATCACCACTCTGCAGAATAAAGAGAACTTAAATGATATGAATGGTCTACTACTATTTCAAATAAAAAAACAAGGGCATAAATTTAGCAGTACACATTGATAGTTTTTCTTAAAAATTTCCGAAGAACACACCGAACACACTCAGATATCAAATGAAAAGGAGGTCCTCACCTTATATCAGGTATGTCCAGTCCTCTAGCAGCAACATCCGTTGCTACTAAAATTGGGGTCTTACCAGCGCGAAATTGATTGAGAACCCAGTCCCTCTCACCCTGGGACTTGTCTCCATGAATAGCTGCAGCTCCAAAGTTTCGACCAATACTGCATGCAAGTTGGTCGCACAACTTCTTTGTGGAACAGAATATAATAGCTTTAGAACCCCTTTCTTGGGATCTAAGAATCTGCTCCAACCGTCTCTGCTTCTCCATTTGCGGGACTACTTCAATGTACTGCACAAGTATTTCACATTTGGAATAACCACTTCAGTATTTAAAATAGGAGAATGCTAGTTTCACAGCAGAGGAAGCTTGGTTTAAGCAAGCAACACTTCCATTGCTAATTAGTTTCACTCCAGATCGATGCAGGAGCTAAAACCCTCAACAGTACTCACTTGTTTAGACTACTAAAATATTTAAACTTAGTTTCCACATAAAGCATGAAGAAACAAAAAGCTAGATGGATAAAACATGTTTGGCTATCTGCATTAGTGTCATGTGTCAACCATCTGGGATGCAATCGGCGTATTATGTTGTCAAAAACTAAGAAACACATACTCAAACAACAAAGAAAGAGGGTAATACAATTAAGTAATAATGAGAATACAGTGTCATTGCCTGTTTATCATGTATCATATTCAGATTTTACAAAATCGGAAGATCAATAATCGAACGGCACATCTCAAACCAAAAAAAGTATCACTTTTTAAGTAGACCATGGCAGCCTAAAATCAGTAACTAATCGCTGGGAAACATTGCTGCAAAGAAATACATAAGGGAAATCTGATGATAATATATTAGCTGGTTACTTAACATGGATATTCCAGGCATTGCACACGAGTGGGGAAATAAACTGCTTCAAATTACCTGTGTGATAGACTTGTTTGCTGCAAGCTGATCGACGTTACCAATATTAACCTGGACAGGATTTCGAAGAAGATCACCGGCTATTTTTCGCACTTCTTTGGGCCAAGTTGCTGTGTACATAAGTGTTTGTCTTTGTGGGGGTATCTCATTTACAATCTTGCGGATCTGAGGTTCAAAACCCATGTCAAGCATACGATCAGCCTCATCTAGCACGAGAAGAGAAACCTGTCTAAAGTCAATTCTTTTCATTTCAAGGATGTCATTAAGCCGACCAGGAGTTGCAACAACAATATCTGTTCCGCGCTCTAGTTCTTTCAACTGGTGAACTTTGGGTGCACCTCCATACAAGCACTGAAATGAAATAGTCGATCGATATCTTCTTCAAGAATCAACAGAGTTCAAATGAGAAATGTTCATATATCAACTCACCGTGCAAGAAACCCTTGCAGATCGACCAAACTTCAGCGCTTCATCTTGTATTTGTGTGGCAAGCTCTCGTGTAGGAGATAAAACCACCACTGTCGGGCCATTTTGAGGATTGTTGCGCCGCCGTTTAAGGTGGACAAATGCAGGAATTAGATAGCCCAATGTTTTGCCAGAACCTGTCTTGGCAATGGCCACTATATCCCTATTTTGCAACGCTATGGGCCATGTTTGTGCCTGAATGGGAGTGGGTGAAGTGAATCCCGCAAACTGAATCTGCAATACATGACCCCCAATGAATAGAGAGGATAACTGTGAACACATCTACACACACTTGAGAATTTCAAGCACAATACTAAAGCAAGTAGCATGAAAACTAATTAAATCTTTAAAGAAGAAAAGGGTAAGATAGAAAAATGGAGGAATCCTAAAGAAACACATGGGATGCAGTTGCTTACTGAAGCAACTCGAAGCAACAAAAGGGAGCAACTAAAACAGAAGACCCGGAGCAATAAGCTAGAAACCCCAGTCATCTAGTGGAATTTGTCTTAAGGGCCAACCACCCTTCATGAGCTATGCAACAGAGGCTCCAATTTCCATTTTGCAGCCTCAAAAACTCAGAACAGTTGTTGCCAAATTATGAGGATAGCATTACAGCGTACGACATGTGCTCCTCCTGCGGAGCAGATATCGCACCTGCGACAAGCGACAATCAATAAGCTTGTGGCATGTTCTTAAAATAAAAATGGAAATGAGACGAAACAGATCCTAAAATCCTCCAAATAACCAACAAGTGATCAAATTTGAGAAGAACACTTACCTCTCTTAGTATTTCTGGCGGGAAGCCCGTATCTTCAAATGTCATGAATGGAGCAGGGACATCACCACCCTGGACAATTAATTAAACCAACAAACTTCAGAATAACCAATGAAACTCCCTGGATAGCAAATGAAACGCCGACAAGTTTACTCCAGACTATATAAACCACAAAGCTTATACTAATGACTGACAACAACAAAATAACATCAAACACAGAGAATTCTATGATAAACCTCAAATGGAACTCGGAACACTAGAAGCATAATAGTCAACACAAGGCCCCAAAAAATTATGACTTGTACTACACACTAGAACTTCAATTGCAGATACACCAGTCATCTGCTAACATACCCCCAAAAAAGATGATGAACAAGCTAACATGACCACAAAGATAGAGGAATTTGAAGCCCTAAACACCAATAGTCTAGCTATTCAGAACAACTTGTGAAAAGATTTGAGTAAAGAGGTTCAAGCAGAAAAAAGACATGACAGGATTCAAAATAGCATGGCATATACAATGATTTAAAACAATCAAAGCAATAGGTAAAGATAGCACGGGCATCTAACTCGTTCTTCAGTTACTTCAAAAAGTTTCAGAATCGTTTGTCATGGCTGCTGCTGCCTCTGTCTCTTCTTGCTTTAATGTTTATCAGTTTTGTTTTGTGTTGGTGAAGGCGACCACATTTTTTTGAGAATGTTTTAAATTGTTTTAGAACTGAAAAAGTCTAACTGACAAAGACAAGCCTCTTTGACACTAAAATTTTGCGTTTGTGTTGTAAGTAAAGCAAGTATAGACTTGGATGGGCACAAGTTCTGTATATTCTTAGTAATATTTTTGCACACTTAACTTCAAATTGCTACTGAGAAGTTGAAGAAAGTTCCAACTTCCAGTCGGTCATGCTCATCTATCAACTACTTATACATATTATAGGATATGAAGATACCATGCCAGAACAATATAAAAATGTTAACAGTGGCATCTAATTTTTCTCCTAGAAGAGTATAGATCACAAGTCATAGCTAAACAAGAAAGAAGAAAAATCAGAAAGACGAGGATTAAAAAGTTAATGAAACATATCCACTTGCTTGATGCCAAAAAAGGGAATCAGTAAAATTAACAGCATTCTCATACTGCTTTTTAAAAATAAACTTAGGAGATAAGATGAGCTAAGGCAGCAATAATGCCATCACGACGAAAAGTTATCCTACTAGTCAGATGGCCCTCGGTGTAACACTTTTAGTTGTGCCTCGACAAACACAATGTCACAACTATCACATAAATTGCTAGAAATATTCCCAAAGCAATCAACTAAAGCATGTATTACAAAAAAAATTATAGCATAACGAGCCCCCCCCCCCCTCAAATCCCCTTCTCTCTTCTCAGATGTTGAGTTCAATCATGAGGTCATCCTATTCAGGGGGGGATACACACAATGCTTCGTTGATTTATTTACTTGAAACTTTCAGTCTAAATGTAAGCAACAACAGTGTTCACATATTCCTACATTATATTTTATACACCATTACCAAACATAATGCTAGTTCTACTCCATAACTATATGGCAACCACTGATCGATCAAAAAGGCTATAAGGCAAGTAACTGGATTTCAAATGATAACATTGCGCAAAGGTGCTAATTTAGAACATTACAGAAAGAACATGAAATATCCAAGAGCTCAAAACAAGCCAGACAGACTGATAAGCATGAACAGGTACCATTCCTTTAGTTGAAGGGAAAATTGGATCAAAGCACAGATGATAATGATGGGATACATACCGTTGCAGTTACTTCATGCTTCTGAAGGTAAACCTCAACGGATGATGGATGCATGGATCCTGGAGGTCCAGTGAGTGCTCCAGGTGGCCGCATGAGGTTAGGATTTGAAAATGGAGGGCCACCAGCTGCTTGACCATAGATATTTTGCATCGGGGGACCACCCATGCTATTGAACCCACTAGGAAGAGTTGGTACTGGATTTTGAAGCGGAGGATCACCCATTCTCATTTCCTAATGAACAATTGCAACAAAAAACGTCTACATTTAGCGTCGCATTGTTTAGGAAATTTTACAAGCAATGCAAATGCCACCCCAAAACATTCACAATTGGAAAAATATTAACTGTAAAGTATCTTAAAACTGCCTAGTAATATATAGCATATTTAGTACAAAACTTCCCTATTTCAAAATAAGTATAAAGTAAAACTTCCCTATTTCAGAATTAGTATAAAGCAAAACTGCTTCACAATGGAGTTGACTGGTTCTGGCAACATGTCATATAAAGTTATTAACACAGACAAAATGTATTGTGCGTAGAAAATGATGATATAAATGGACCTGGAAAGTTGCATCTAATAGAAACAGCAACAAATGATATGGAAGTAACATACATGCTGATTTCTTGCTACAGGTATAGCTGCAAGCTTGGGTTGCTGAGATGGAGGCCTAATTTGACTATCCATGTTACTGTTGTAATAATAGTCATTTCCTCCTCTTCCAGGTGTGTTTTCCTCATAACCCTTTGATCCAACTGGGGGTGTTTCCAGCTCATGACCACGTGCCATACTTGAGCCCATCTGACCGGGAAAGCGAGGACCACGCGGCCTCTGACCTGAATCATTTATATTTTGCTGCCATTGACCCAAAGATGATGGTTGTTGGACATTTACAGAAGAACCGCCAAACTGCAAAGCTTGAGCAGGCTGAGCAGACATCTGAGGTCTGATAACAGAACCAGTCCCCACTTGCGGATTCTGAGCAGATGATGCACCAGTTTGCTGAACTTGTTGTGGCGAAAACCTAACTTGTTTACCTTGGGGGAAATCAACATCTTCCCTTTGCTGAAATCCCACCTTATGCTCTTGTTGATGGGAAAACGGTTGATTCTGCGGAACGTGCTGATTTTGCTGCTGTGGAATTTGCTGTCCCTGTGGAGGCAAATTTTGTGGATACGCAACATGCTGTGCCTGCTGATGAGAAAATTGATAACCATGTGGTTGTCCCATTTGTACACTTGGGAATGCTTGTGCTTGGGAGCCTAGTTGTTGTGGCATTATGTGTTGTACTGCTGGTTGAGAAACATGCGGCCCTGGCTGATTAGGAGTTAGTCCCATTTGCGATGGCATCTGATGACCAGGTTGCTGGATCATTTGAGACCGAAGTTGTGGCATAAAGGACACCTGTTGCATGGCAGGACCAGCTGGTGATCCTTGTTGCTGCCCTGTTGAAACACCTTGTGATCCATGTGGTACCTGTTGTGCTACTTGTGGATGTTGTGACATGTGTGTCATTTGGCCTTGTTGAGCAAACGCCTGTTGGTTCTGTTGGCCTTGACTGTCATATTGTTGCACTGTGCTAGCTCCTGGTATAGGAGCCAACTTAGGAGCAGAAGCTTCCGGAGGTGGACCAGGCGGCAATGGAGGAGGTAAAGCTGATGGCCTCTCGTACTGAGTAACATTAGTTTCTGGATTCCAGAAGTACAATAACCCAGTACTACCATCAATTAAGCCCTTCCAAGGTTGGGGTAAATTTGGATCATCGGGTGCATAACGAGGTCCTAAGGAAGCCGTAGCTGCCTCAGGAATTGTCATACTTGAGCTACCTAAGGCAATCCATGGAAAAGGTCATATATGAATTGACTAGATATCATGACAACTAAAGGGTATTGTAGTACATACTACACGTGAATATGCTAACAAGAATAATACCATCAAGTAAATCAGACAATCCAAAGTCCTAATTAGATTAGTGTTCTCGAGCATAAAAGGCATAAATGACAGTTTATGCCTATTGAGTTGAAGTACAAACTTAGCTTAGGGAGACATTTCTAGCATTCTCAACCCCATTTCAGCTTTGAATAGTGAACATGAGTGGATAAACTGAAGGATTGGTCAATCAACTTAGCAGACAATCCCCTCGTTTTGTTTCAAACAACTCAAAAAACGAAATAGCAAACGGTGCAAACTCATCAGCATACACACCAAAACCAAAACGAAAAAAGATGAAGATAATTTTTGTAAGAATTTCAGAGATTGCAAACCGTTCAAGCTAATCAAACCGTGCAAACTTGATTGGAAGGACAACATGAAAGAGAGAGAAACAAAATAAACTAGATTTGCTGTTTTTAGATACTCAAAACCTAAAAACATATCCAAAACGCACCACTTCAAGCCAAAAAAAAAAAAAAAAACTTTAATGGACCATCAGAACTAGGAAATTCAAACTAGTTCATGCATGTAGGAATCTTACTTCATCGCACAACCAAAAAAAAAAAAAAGGCAGATAGTAGCTGATGAGAACAACAAAATTGATGAACGGAAATCAAACCTCAATTAATTAACTTCAGGGAAGCTTTGTGTACGGCGAGCTCCGGATGCCGAGTGCCGACGGAAGAGGATTGTACGCTTAATTTGAAGTTTTAGGGTTGAGGTCTTTCGAGAAGAGAATTGCCTGCTTGTTGGACTATATTCTCTCTTTAAATATGGACCTGTTGGGTTGGGTTGGGTTGGGTTGGCTGGGCTCCTCTTTCTTCTTCTAAACAATAACTTAAAATATCTTTGCTAAAAAAATAAAATAAAAAATCAAACACTATTAATCCTTTTCCTTTCATAATTCAACTAGTCAATTCTACCATTCTTTTGTGTGACGAAAGAGGAAATTTACATTGAATAATAAATAAATTGAATGCATAGTCATTCAAAGAACTTGGTTGGGTCATTTTTCTCATGCTCTTTTTAAATATATTTTGTTGTTGAACATATTTGATAGAGTATTCATAATTGATAATTATTTGATTCATTATCGGTTAATAGTTATTTGATTTATTCTAACATAATAATTGAATCCGTTAGTATTTATTTAATGTTAAAAATTAAATGTATTTCTTCTAAACCATTTATGGTCTGTCGGATGCTCTGTTTTAAACTTTTAAATTTTTCTTGTCTGCAGAATTTAAAAAAAAGATATAAAAGATGTTTAGATAGAAGAATCTAGTTTGTCACATTGTTGTTGAAGTTTAACTAGTATTTATACTAGTATTTTTTAAAAACTTAGGACTCAAGATAAGTTATAGAAATTAGGATTATAACTCAGTGGACTGTGTCCTGTGTCATCAATGGACTGTGTCTCTCAGACAAACGAAAAATTGATTGAATACATAGTCATTCGATAGAGATTGCTTGGGTTGTCTCTCTAATGCTCTTTTTTAAACATATTTTGATTGTCGATAATATTTTATATTCATAGTTGACAATCATTTGATTCATGGTCGGTTAACAATTATCTAGTTTGTTCTAACGTAATAATTGAATCTTAATTTTAAAAATTAAATGTGTTTTTTCTAAACCATATATGATTTGTCAGATGCTCTGTTCTAAAATTTCCGACTTTTATCTGTAGAATTTAAAAGGAGATATAGAAGAATGCTTAGGTAGAAGAATCTAGTTTGTTACGACGTTCTTAAAGTTAAACCGATCTTTACACTATGATTATTTTTTCATGAAAAACTTAGAACTCAAGATAAGTTGTTGAAATTAGGGATAAGAAAATAATTGAATGCATAGTCATTCGATAGAATTTTCTTAGGTGGTTTTTCTCATGCTCTTTTAAAACATATTTTGATTGGCAATCGCATTTTATATTCATAGTTGACAATTATTTGATTCATTGTTGGTCAATAGTAATCTAATTTGTTCTAACATAATAATTGAATTTGTTTCTATTTACTTGATCTTAAAAATTAATGTATTTTTTCTAAACCATATATGATCTGTTCTAAAATTTTAAATTTTTATTGTCTGCACAATTTTAAAAGGAGATATAGAATATGTTTAGGTAAGAGAATCTAGTTTGTTATAATGTTGTTACATTTAAATCTGTCTTTACACCATGATTATTTTTTCATAAAAAACTTTGAACTCAAGATAAGTTGTTGAAATTAGGGATATAAATCAATGGACTATGCCTTATCTATCAAACAAATGATAAATTGATTGAATGCATAGTCATTCGATAGAACTTGCTTGGATGGTCTTTCTCATGCTCTTTTCAAAATATATTTTGATTGGTAATCGTATTTTATATTCATAATTGACAATTATTTAATTCATTGGCGGTCAACAATATCAAATTTATTGTAACATAATAAATGAATTTTTTAGTATTTACTTGATTTTAAAAATTAAATATATTTCTTCTAAACCATGTATGGTTTGTTAAATGCTCTGTTCTAAAATTTTATAATGCAGAATTTTTAAAAGGGGATACATAAGATGTTTAGGTAGAAGAATCTAGTTTGTTACCGTGTTGTTAAAGTTAAACCAATTTTTACACTATGATCATTTTTTCATGAAAAACTTAGAAGTCAAGATAAGTTGTTGAAATTAGGGATATAACTAAATTAATTGTGTCTTGTCTGCCAAACAAACGAGAATATTGACTGAATGCACAGTCATTAGATAGTACTTGTTTGGGTGATCTTTCTCGTGCTCTTCCTTAAATATATTTTGATAGTCAAAAGTATTTTATATTCATAGTTGTATTTGATTTATTCTATCAACAGTTATCTGATTTATCTAACATGATAATTGTTTGTTGGTATTTATTTGGTTTTAATCATTAAATGTGTTTCTTCTACGCCAATATGGTCCGTTAGATGCTCTGTTCTAAAATTTGAAATTTTTGTTGTTTGCAAAAATTTTATAAATGGATATATAAAATATTTAGGTAGAAGAATATAGTTTCTTGCAGTGTTTTTGAAGTTAAATCGGTCTTTACACTATGATTATTTTTCCATAAAAAATTTAGAACTCAAGATAACTTATTGAAATTAGGGTTATAACCCAATGAACTATGCCTTATTTGTCAAACAACTGAGAAAGTGATGATCACCTTTTCTTCGTGCGTCGTGCGTTCCTTCGCAAGAGATATTTGCCAATAATTTCTCAATTGATTGTATGGACAACATACTATTCATATATGAGAGAGAAAAAAATTATCAGCTCGAATATTTTGAACTAAGGGCCCTATCATGAAAATTGAACTTGGTTTAGTGACTTACATTTGTATTGAAAATTTCATAGTACAAGTCACCTAAAGAAGTTATTGTGCATAATTTAAAGACACGATTATGCACTAGACTTAAAAATAATAGTATGTTTGGTTTCCTCTGTACTACTTAGTTTCTAGATTGTGACACTTATGTGTACTGGTTTCTGACACGTGCATTACACGTGTAGTTCATGTGAACTTTTATAAATAAGTTATAATGACAAAAATATTTATGAAAATATGAGTGTAATAAGTAATAAAATACAACAACAACAAAATATATTTAAAAGTGTGACAAGAAACACAATAATTCATATCTTGATTTATCTACTACTGAATTACATATTTTTAATTATATATATTATTTTAGTCACTTGAAAGTTGAAACATTGTATTTTATATATCAATTAAAATGACGATAACTTTAATATTTTGTAATTTATGTGTGATATGTGCTTAAATAAAATGATATAAATAATAAAATATCTTCTACTTTAATAAGCTTAAGATGGAAGTTCTAATTTAAGATAAACAAGATAAAAGTGTTATTTTTAAATACTTACGTGTAACGACCTTTTATCGTCATTACAGAAAAGCCAACAGGGAAAAATTGGGGGCCAAAAAACTTTTTCATAGTATTTGAATTTTTCCAACCTATCCCAGATGTGGACGAAATCATAGTTCTTAAGGTGTAGGAAAATATGATAGCAATTGGGGGATTTAATTTTGAATTTGATTACATGAGATATTAGATAACTCGTTAAAGAACCCGTACGACTTTACAGAATTAAATTCGGGTGAGTAAAATTTACGAAATCGATCTTAGCATAAAGGGTATTTTCTTAGCGTCGTTGGTTAGAGGTGTGTTGTGAAATGGGAAAGTTAAAATTCCTGAAATTGTTCTATCTCGAAAGTGACGCCTTAGGGGGGGGATTCTGTCGTTGTGGAGGGGTGGTGGACACCGTTGTGGGCCAGACGCGACTTAATGTCGTTAATAAACCCCTAAACGACCTCATTATGCACTTTTTGACTTTTGGAGCTAAAGAACGACCCGTAGGCGACTCTTACTCATTTTTCACCATTCTTAAGGCTAAAAATAAGTTTTTCACTCCCCGAATTCATCTTTCGATCCGTAGAACATAATAGAATAAGTGAATATTTATGGGGGAGAGTTTTGTTATAGATTTTATTATGGTAACAATCCTAATTTGGATAGTTGAGATCATGGGTTTGATCTAGGGTACATAGAATTGTTACTAATCCAGGTAATTAGTGATTGTTTATTAATTCCCGTATTATATTGATTGTTTGTAGATCAAGAACAAGTCTACGAATCCGCAAAGCGAAGGATCAAGTTTTTAGGGTTTCAAGCTTGTTTCGAGGTAAGTGATGGTTATGATTCTATGATCATGTGATGTATGCTTGTTCTTGCTTCTTTATGATACTTGTATGTATATGAATGTTGCAATGTTGATCACACTTGTTGTAAATGAGATAGATGAATTATCATTCCCGTGAAATCATGACCTAATTGTATGATCTTGAAGATTTATTTGTAATTGTGATTGTGGTGTGTGATTGGAATCGATTGCCACGTTCCGGCATAACTAACTTGGATCAGATTGCCACGTTTAGACATAAATATGAGATCGATTTATACATTTCCGACATAATATTGGATAGGTTGCCACGTTTCAGCATGCTAACTGTTTGAGTTCGGGTTCTGTGAGAGGACCAATGATGTGATGTAAACTGTAAAGTTGTTGGTTGTTCATACATGTTGATGATATTGTATATGTTGATATATATGCATGCGATTATATTGTTCTCTTGACTTATTTATGTTGCACTAGTGGGATAGCCGTGTGATCCTACCGGTACATTGTGGTTGTGTACTGATTATGCACTTGCTCTTATTTTTGTTGAGTACAACGCATCTTCAAGCGGGTACTGAAAAACCTCACTTAGACGATCTATGATCATCGTTCGAATTCAAGGGTGAGCCAATTCTTTCGGGCTGTCATGGGATTCTCTTTCGTCTATGTCCACCATTTCCGAACTTAGACATCGTTATAGTTAGTTGGTTAGTTCATTAGTTTGGGGGATTGTATCCGTTCTTGTTTAGAATTATGGACTTGTTTAGATGTTTTGGTACATTGACTTTCAAGTTTTAGGTTAATTCTTCCGCATTTGTTTAGTTTATTGTTGGACTATTGTTAAAGTTTATGGGAACTCTATTTTCTTTCCTTAGTATTTGACTTATATGTCTTAGTTTTTAGATTATTTGTTTAGTTTGGCTTGTTATAGTGGTTCTCCCACCTGAGTGTTAGTGTGGGTGCCAATCACAACGGTCTGGGTCATGACATTACAATATGATTATGAAATGCACACAAAAATATTTAACTGAAATAAAATGAATGTTTTATTTATAAGAATCTTATATACAAAAGCAAACCCCCGACCCCCGACCCCCGACCCAGTGATGTGGCGCTCTCCGAGGAAAGAATGAATAATTTTCCTTATATATATATTAAGATCCTAAACTCGATGACATGGCACAATCAGAAAATAAGAATTTTTTTTAAAAAAAATCAAAGTTTTACCCCCTTTTTTTATTTATGAAAATAATGAAAATATATATTTTACTATGCCAAGATTTTTATTAAGGAGTGTCAAAATATAAAATAAAAAAATAAATATTTCTATCAAGAAAAAATCACATAACCTAGCTCTAACTTGATGTCTATATACAATGTAATTTTTCCGATCCTCCCTTGCTTTCCGCCGCTTTACATTACACTATTAAAAATAAAGAGAAACGGTTACAAATTCACCTACTTTCCTCCCCTGAATATTCAACCACTGAACTTCATATCCTTCTTTTCCTTTCTTCCTTGATCTTTTTTTACAAAATCAATTTAACTAATTGTCCTTTCTCTTGCTTCTAATGTATTTACTTTGTTGCATTCATTTAATGTATATATTACTTTCTTATTTTCTTCTTCATCTTATGTATGATAAGTTACTTTTTTTTTATTTCAATCCATTAATCATAGTTAGTTATTAATAATGAAATATTTTGCTTCTTTTTTGGGAAAATACAATACATGAATCATGATAGCATTTTAATGTCTTTTTTTTTAAAAAAAATGAATTACATACATGTGGATATATTGTTAAAGCTATTAAATATAGAATAATTAATTTTTTGGTAATCAATAATATTCCCTTAAATATGAACTTCTTGATTTCTTCATATTAAAGATAAATATTTATCGATGATTACTTATTACTATAATTGACGTATAAAAGGTTTAAGATAAATTAAACTCTTCTAAAGTATTCTCACATATTTATAATTATTTTAATGTTCATATTTTTCTGATTTTCCTGTTGCAAAAGAAATAAAGTTAATGAGCTTTTTGAAATAAAATTTATAGTACACTAATAATTAAGATTAAGGTTGAGTTTATTGGGTAGACATTTCAATCCATACTCATTATCTGAAAATAAAAAAAAAATATTTCGAAATGTTATTGTAGAAAGACAAAGGATTGGAGTTCGAAAGTGTTATGTAAGATATTTCAATCGGATTAGATAATTATATGTAGGTTAAAAGAAAGTCATCTCATACATATGTCAAAGAAGAAAAGAATGGTAATTTTTCTCAAATTTTGTGATTTGTTTATCTTTTTAATCATGATCATGTTTGGTTAGGCATAGCGGTATGTTGAATCACTCTTACTTCTAATCTTGTGAATTGTGATATGTTTATCTATTCTAATACTTGATTAACCATGAATTTGTTTGTTTGATCATGAATTCAGAATATTTGGATAAAAATAAAACCTAATTGTTATTTGTAAGTTAATCTCTCGACTAGCACTATTGTAATTTCAACTTTTTCAATTGTTGGAGAGAAAAAAAACAAAAATCATGCAAAAATAATTCCCCGGCTCAATATCGATGTAAACCATGATAATTGAATAGGGGAGGTTTACTACTATATGAAAACTCAAATTGTGCATATGGCCTCTTTAATTTCTACTTGTTATGGTCATACCTGCATATTAAAGTGTATGACAATATCTTTCTTTTTTTAAAAAAAATAGTTATTAGATAAAACACATTTTTATTTACTTAGTTACATTTTTAGACAAATTTACATATTGTTTTAAAACAAGTTCAGAAGAAAAAATTAGGAGCCAGGATTTCAACTCTACACGGATTGGTGGCATCTGTCGGCAAGGTATGTACTTTGTATTACTTATAGAATACTTTCTGAAAGGCTTTTGCATTTGAAGATGTTGATAAACATATTGATGGGTTTATTCCAACAAAACTCTTGCAAAACACTATTTTGGGTTGCTATCTCAGAAAAGGACATGAATTATAGATGTATATTACTTTTTTCGTTCGATAATAGTTGTCTACTATTTTGGGATATCCAACAATAGTTATCCACTTTGTAAAATCAAGGGATAATTTTACACTTAGTTCATTCAAAGACACTGTATTTATTATATTCAAAGGATGATATAGTATAATTAACATTCTATTTATAATTTTTTAAGAAGTGTGCAAATTCGATAGTAGACAAGTATTGTTGGACAAAGGGACTATATAAGATGGATGATTCTTAAGGATTCTACATATAACTAGTGCTGAGAAACTAGTACTACTAAAAGTGGAAACAAAAAAGATGAAAGTTGAAATACCCAAATCATATGTATATCATCATCATCATCATCATAAATTCTCCCTTGAACTTATATTGAACAGTCACTTACATGCTTAAACTATCATGATAACTTATTACGCACCTTTACTATTCAAAATTGAATTTAATACTACCCTAAGATGTGTAACACCACTCTCACATGGTGTGGTGTAATACACTCGCCACCACATCAACGCCATGCCAGAAATTATGACTTTTTATAATTTTTTTGTTTTCTTTTCTTTATAATTACTTTTATCTTGTTAACAATATTTTACACTAATTAATCTCCAATTAAGTATTTAATTATACCTTCTTCATCACAAAATCTCACCCACTCCATCTCTTATCTAATGGAATAAATCATATCCGGCTACCTTATTCACTATTGATTCTTTGTTCTTCACCACCGCCATATCACCTTCAATTCTTCTTCTTTTTCTTCGCCATTACCATTAAATATCACAACCACCATTTCTATTATAATTTTTTCTTCTTCACCATCTTCAATTTTCATTTTTTTCCCTCCAAAATCGTTACCTAGCGCCACCACACTCATAAAGTTGTCATCTTCACCAAATTCAAAAATTGATTAATCTTCTTCACCACTATCAATTTCCTTTCTTTTTTTTCACCCATTATCTAGAACCATCATACCCATAAAGCTACAATTAGAACAAAATTCTAAAATTGATTAACAACCAAAATTTCTTTAATGAAGTCAAAAATAAAAAAGATAGAAACAATCAACCAAAATCACCTAAACATAACTGAAGGATATATTTATTTAGGTTTATTCGAAATTCTTTTTAGATTCTTTCTTTAGTAAAAATTATCACAAAATACAATTATTCACTAACAAATATATGAGAATTAACCTAATTGCTAATCAAAAAGAAAAATTGTGATTTGAGATTGTGATGTATAAAGAATGAAGAATATGAGATGAGATGTGAAAAAGAAGAATAGGTGTGAAGAAGAAGAGGTGTGGGGGTAGGGGTGGGGTGGAAGAGGGTTGGGAGGGGGGGGTTAAAAGTTTATTCTAATTATTATTTCTAACTGACGCGTTTAGTTTTTATTTTTATTTAATTTCATAGTCACGTCAGTTTTAAGGGGTAAATAATTTCACTTTTGAATAGTAAACGTGTGTAATATGTCATCATGATAGTTTAAGCGTGTAAATGACTTTTCAATATAAGTTCAAGGTGAAATTTATGTCTTTTCTCATACAAATATTATAAAATAACTATTTATAAAATATTAAAAAACACTAATATATAAGTAATATTTATAGATAGAAATATAAATACTCATTAATTATAGCTCTCTTTAAAATTAAATTTACATCCCATTAAATAATAACCAAATGTATACATTCATTGATTGAATAATTGAGAAATGAACTTTCACTAGTTTAGAGAAGTTATACAAATTTTATTTATTGTTGCAATTTTTATGCATCACATCTGTCGATTGGAATAACATCTCTTAGAAATTGTTTGTCTTTTTATTCTCTAATAAATGCAAAGTGAGATTATTATTTAACCCATGTGCTAAATTAAAATATTATAAACATTTAATTAAATAAATATTAAATAATAATCATATCTTATTGTATTAAAATACTGAATGTGGGAAAATGGTAAGTCAAATGTTGTAAGAGGAAAATATCCATAGAAAATTGCCACACATTTTCACCCTTTTAAAAATTAAATTAGTTACATTAAAAACTTTTTTGTTATAATTTTCATTTCTCTCCTTTAATATACTAACACATTTTATATATATCAAAGTGATGTGACACCCTTTTAAGAGAGTATTTTTTTTCATTTTAATATTAAAATTAAATTGATATGTTTTTGAATAGTCACTAATACAATGAAGAGCCCAAGTAGGAATTAATAATAAAAGTTTAGATTCTACCATGTGTTGTCTACCAAAAATTTTTGTATTAATGCACATATTTTTTATTTCAAGATTAAAGTATATTTTTGTTCTTTCCTTATTGATTTATGTTGTTATTCTTTTCAGATTGAACAAGTTTTCAAATTAAAACAAAAAAAAAAGACATTTTGACTAATATTTTTCTCTTATCCATTTATTTATTATTTTACTTTTTTATTTGTTTTAACATTCACCTTCATGCCTCCTATCTAATTATCTATTCAATTGCTATTTTTTAATATTCATATATTTCATGTTTTTCATATTCATAACTTTCAAATATTTAATTTGAAACTTTTAAGATGTCTTTTGGTATTTCAACATTTTAATCTATATAATTCATTTTTTAATTTCATGAGACCCCTACCCAAGGTCATTCTTTTCATTCTATAATCAAAGCAATGAAACACTTATATCATTATTGTAATACGTGATTCATAATTTAGTTTGACTCGATGAAGAAGATTTTTCTATTTGATTGGTTATGAAAGAAATTATCGACAAGAATTTGAAACTATATAATTTTCCCCTCTATGTTGTTATGCTTAAAGTCTTATAAATGATGTGTATGTTATGTTTTTCTTCTTCTATGATTACTTTATAAGACTACCCTATAATTAAAAACTCTACTCTATTTAAATTATATATTAATATTGAACCCTCTTAAAACATTGAAACTTAGAGAAGTAATTGTTGAATGTTGAGTATGAACTATTGAGGGAAAAAGGTTTTCCCAAGCAAAAAATAAAAAAATAAAAATAAAAAAGTAAAAAATAAATAAAAAGATTCCCCCAAAAAATGAAAAAAAACTTCATTCCATTCTAATTTGTATAGCACCCCGACCACCCGTTTAGCTATGAAAATTGTGAAATTTGTAACAGAAACAATTTTAAAGTAAAAAATGGTATTTGAAAATTGGACAAGTTGAAAACTAGGGAGAAGCAATACTTTTTGTCACTCTGTCATTCTTGAAGACAAGTACATAAACTGATTTTTTACTTCACTTTTACTTGTTTTCTCAATTAAATGATTCTCTTTGAAGAGATGTGGACTTGTACAACTTGACTTACATTTTACCTTAATAAAATGACTATTATATCTAGATAATCATATACCTAATTTAGTGCATGTACCATCACTTAATTCTATTCTTTCCTATTTTTTTGAGATATATATTAAACCAAATATGTATCATCGAGCTCCAAGTGACCAACAACAAGGAGATGACATCCTTCCCATTTCGGCTTAGCATAATTGATAAAAACAGGTTCCAGATGGTTTCCATTCCTCCTTATGAATGTGAGCTACCCAGCCTAGAAGGCCCGAAACCTAAGGTATGACTTCAAAAATGTAAGAGGTATTTTAACCTATGTAGAACAACTGACAATGAAAAATTAGAGGCCAATGCTCTTTACTTGAATAGTTTAGCTGATACATGGTACCATTCATTAGATTGAGTAGGGGTGTGGTGACTTGGACTGAATTCAAAGAGGATTTATGTGATAGATTTGATGCGGAACCCTTAGATGATATAATAAAGGAATTTAAATGGATCGAGCAGAATCTGTGGATATGTTTCTGGGCAAATTTAAAGATCTTATGGCTCAAATGTTGGTGAGAAATCAATCTCTTGTTGAGTCTTATTTTATTTCCAGTTTTATGGGGGGTTTCAAAAAAATATAAGGTTTGATGTAAAGATTTTTAACCTCACATCTTTTAGATTTGCTATTGAGCAAGCTAGAATGCAAGAGAGGGATATTGAAGCTACCCTATAGAAGAACAAAAATATCGTTAAATTTGTTGGAAATGCTGCTGTCGTTAAGAGCACTAGTCTGCTGACAACTAGGCCTACTACTTACAAGTTTAGCCTTGAGATTTATGAATATAGTAGGAACAATCACTTGTTTTTAGATAGACTTGGCCATTAGTGGAAACATTTTAACTATCGAATAGGAGAACTTGAACCTAATCAGGGCGGCATGATCAACATTGTTGTTTACTAGAAAAGGCTAAAGCGAGGTTGAGGATATCAATCTGTATATAATTATTGAAGGTGATATAGAACAAGAGATACAAGAAGTTGTGTGTCTAAGTGCACTCTTAGGCAGCCATAGGAGGGTAAACACTATCTTGGTCAAGGTACCATGAAAAATAGGAACCTGGCCATACTCATAGACTATAGAAGCACATACAAATTCATTGAGGAGGGTAATGTTGATGAGATTGGTCACAAAGAGCGCTATTGTCCTTCGGTAAGAGTCACAATTGCTGACAAAAACTATGTCATGTGCAATTCACATTGCCAAGAGTTTGGTTGGAAGATGAAGGACAAACCCCACTGAGGAATTGTAAATTATTCCTTTGGGAGGATCTGACGTACTTGGCAATGATTGAATTACCAACTCACAATCATTAATAAGAAAAATCTAAGCAAATATGGATTGTATTAAAAAATCTAAACATATTAAACACTCTAGTAAAATATATTCTTAATAATAAATTTGAAATCACAATTTCTTTCGAGACATAATTGAGTTGTATAATCCACTAGAACACTTCCATTTTGGTATAAGATAAAAAAACAAAAGTTTGATGCCTTAATTAATACATCGTAAACACAGAGGCATTCCTGCTGGATCAAGCTCCCAGAAGCCTCGCAAACTTCCACCTCTCTCTTCTGTCAGGCGAAAAGCAGGAATTCGATGAGAAAATCTGAGATGCTCTGATACACATATTTTCACTACTTTGTCAGCCTCTTCTTCTTCCACTCGATCTTTGTAGACAAACTTGAAGCCTTTTACCCGCTCTAAGAACTTCACATCTACATAATTATCAGAAATATCCAGTATTTCAACAATCTCATATTCAAAATATTCTAGATTATTACCTTTCATTAGTTGAGCACTCCAGTTTTTGTATACTGCCCAAACTTCACCTGTTTTGGGGAAGATCTTGTATACACCCTTCTTCAAAGGTTCTGCAACTACTACATGTGAGAAGTTTTTGGTTACAGAATATTTGTTTAGCTTACTGTTTAAAAACTTAAACAATCCACAACCAATTGGCATTGTTTTATCATGCCATTTTATTGTACTTTTAGGGAGTGGACACGCATAAAACCATGCCACATGCAACACAAACTGAGGGATAATATCTATCTTTTTTATCAGCCCATAATACCGGGGCAATGCATCTTCATCGCTATATAATGCCCAACATTGGCCAATTTGAAATTTCTCTGGTGATCTCTCAGCAGCAAATTTGTAAAACTCAGGTTCAGGAACCTGATTAGGTATTGGTGCAACCCAATTTTCAGCAGAATTTACAAAGTCCATGATATTAGCTATCACACTTTGGTCTATGGATGAAGCAGAAACATCTAATTGGTCAATAGGTAAGGAGGTAGGGTCTAGTTCAAAGGATCCTTCAGGAACATATCCCTCTCCATCCCTGTCATCTTCATAGAAGGAATTCGATGAGAGAATCTAAACATACCCTTTGCTGGAACTAGAAATGGGTCTCCCACCCTATGGAAAAGACAAGTGAAGTCTTTTGTTTTATCCAAGTACGCAACATGCACACCAATAGTTTCATTATAGTTTGACAAGACCTCAACAAATTCATAGTTTAGATTTTTACTGCCCCAATCTTTTAGGAGGGCCCAAGTTTCTCCTTTCAATGGAAATATATTTATTGCATCATTGTTGTTTCCATTTGTTGCACATACTAAATGTGAGAACATGAGATGATCTTCAATGTGTTCTAACTTTCCTATTTTGAACCTACCACAAGAAGCTAGAAAGCCCTCATATGGCCATTTGGTTTCATTCAGCGGCTCTGGCTCTAACCATGTTATGCGCAATTTGAATTCCGGAGACAAAATGTCCCTGATGATGCCATAAAATCTAGGCATGCCATCCAAGGTATCATAAACAGCCCATACTTGCCCAACCTTAAAGCAGGACTCATCCCTGTCCTTGTCAAAATCACTAAAATTTGGATCTGGATATTCAAATGATTTTGACCCGGTCAGTGTACAAAGCCCTACCTCAACACTTCCATTTAAAGTTTCAATTTCCATATCTGTGTCCTGGAAGCTCTCTTCATTAGACAAACAATCTTCTAATTTCTTTCTCTCTCCATTAGGATTTGCTGAATGAGACAAATGTTGCATCTCAGACTCCTTAGTAAGAGATGGATATCCAACCCCCTTAAATAGCTTATAAGAATCTTCATTATCATCATCACCACTTAGATTATCACGGTAATTCATACGATGTCTAAGCCGCATAGATCTTAGCCGATTTTCCTCATTGAGACATTGGAGATTCTGCCCAGGCAGATGATCAGATACTGCCCAATTTTCACTTGATTTTGTTGATTCCCTCTTTCTATTATTTCCCATCATTTCTTCAGCAACACCTTTAGCCTTGATAGCCTTTTCTTTGTTGCACTCCATCACTAGTCTAGACAATTTGTCAATTAATTTTTGATTTCTTTAGAAAAAAAAGACAAAGAGGATTGGTAGCAAAGGTAGAGTGAATAAATTTGCATATATAGGAAAATTTTCAAGTTTATTGTAATAGATTTTCTCTTGATGAGTAGGATCCAGGAGGATAAGTAATTTCTCTCAATTGCTTACAACATTTTATTTGATTTAACTTGATGAGTAGGAGTCACGAGGATAAATTCTAAACTTTATTTCGTTTAATTTGATGAGTAGGAGTCAAAATGATAAATATAAATTTTAGTTCTTGCGATATTTTCTTAAGTATTTAATTTGATCAGTAGGAGCTAAGAAAGTAAAATTTTAATTTTATTTAATTTACTTTTATGAGTAGGAGCAAAGATGGTAAATTTTGACTTTTAGTTCTTTTTTTTCCTTAAGCATTTAATTTGATGAGTAGGAGTAGAGTTGATATGTTCGAACCTCCTCTGTTTCCATAAAAAGTATGATTTACCTGGATGAAATTACTCTCACTACATTGCCCTTCCCCGGATGATATAGAATGGTTACATCATAGTCCTTCAGCAACTCAATCCATTTACTCTACCTTAAGCTCAAATCCCTCTAACTTAAGCTGAAGATGTACTGAAGACCCTGATACAGAAAATCTAAACAAATCATCGTTAATAGCCTGCCAATCATACAAAACATTATATCTCTGTTTGAGAAATAGGTCGCGTCCAACCTCTAACTGCCTTGATCTTGACCGAATATACTCTAATACTCTCCTGTAACACCACATGTCCCAAGAATTCCATAGATAAGGCAAAATATACACTCAGAGAACTTGTCATACTTCTCTTCCCTCCTATGGAGTACAATACTCAAGTGTCGAACATGGTCCTCCTCAGTCTTAAAATAAATCAAAATATCATCGATGAAGATGATCAACGTCATCAAAGACACTTCATCTAATACTAATCATCGACGATCGTTAGTCAGTTTATAACCCAACCAAGGGTTGGGATCAATCCCACAAAGAGTGGTTTTGAGAATTAATAGAAAAATAAAATTTATTTCTAATTAGTCATAGCTATAAACATTATCGAAAATAAATATAATTAATCTAAAGGGGTGATGCAAGCGTCAATTATCAATGAGGGTTTTGTAATCAAAATTAGTAGCTTTAAAACAATAAAAACAATAAGAGAGACTAATGGGAAATGAGATTCTTGGGATGTGATAGGAATACGGGATAAACTAAACTATTGGGTATATGCTTTTGATAGTGAATTCTTTGAATATTCGTGACTAGGATAGACTATAGTGGGGGTAAGCTTTCTCTCGAACAACTTACCCCGAATAAAATAGGTTCCTCCCGGACACCCACTTGCCCCATGAAGAACAACCTCTGCCTTAGCACACTCACTCTCTCGAGCTGAACCTCATGTCGACCCAATCCCAACGGCCATCAATTTAGTAGTCTTAGTTTTACTACCTCTCTCTCTAGCAAGCCGAAACACAAACTAAAATTTCATTAAGTTCCAACACAACTACTAAACGAAATCACATTTAAATAATGATTAAACTATCAGCAAGCGAAACCCAACAACTAATTTAACCCATATTCACAAAACGACACCCCAAGAATTGGGGTTTTAGCTAGACATAGAGAAAAATAAGAAAATGATACCAAATCGAAGTAACATCATCTGGGTATGATTTATCTATGATTCAATTAAGTCTAGGATGAACCAAAACACACTTTAAATTTCTCCAAGATGAGGATCTTCAAATCTTTATGGTTCAAGAGCACAATTTTCCAAAAGCTCTAAGAAACTAAAAATAGAAGCTAAGTCTAAAATTAACATGTATTTATAGTTTTCAAAAAGTTATGCTACAAAGGACCACTCGGCGCAGTTAGTCGGGATCACCGACCAACTCAACGATCTATCCTTTGGTATTTTCTACGCCTTCTTGTGTTAGCCTACAACAATCTTCGTGTTTTGGATCATTGGGTGACGTAGAACTATTCAGTGACACGCCAACTTTTCCTTTTCACTACCGATTTGATCCTTTCTTTCAAGGTTTAACTCACTGGAACAAAAAACGAGGATGAGACCTTTTGGCGACATGCCAAATGAGTTCGGGGATCCTCAAGTCTTCACTTCTTCGATCTTTCAGCTACTTTTGTTACTTTTAGCTCGATTGTGTCTATGCTTTGTCTCCAAGTGTATATACCTAAAACTCAAGGTATTTTATCAGCTTTTTGAGTCAAAATATGCATTTGAGGACACTAAAACTATAAAAATATGACCCTAAATGAGTCCAAATCGTGGACTCATTAGAAGACAATCATAAAAAAGTCAAGGTATGGTTGAAACACCCCGTTTATCAACTCCATGAATGTTGTAGTGGCGTTAGTCAACCCCAAGGACATCACTAGGAACTCATAATTCCCATACCGAGTTCGAAAAGCTGTCTTAGGGATATATGATGCCCTAATCTTATGCTGTTGATACCAGACCTCAAATCAATGTTAGAGAACAACGATGCTCCTTGTAGCTGATCAAATAACTCATCAATACAGGTAAGAGGATACATTGTTTTACTGTTACCTTGTTCAAATAACTATAATCAATACACAACCTCATAATCTCGCCTTTCTTCTTCACAAACAATACAAGGGCACCCCAAAGGGATACACTAGGGTGAATGAACCCCTTACTCAACAAATCCTACAATTGGTCCCTCGACTCTTTCAACTCTGTTGGAGTCATAAGGTAAAGAGTAATAGAAACGGGTTTAGTACCCAACTCCAAATCAAGAGTAAAATCAATATATCTACCGGGAGGAAAACCTAGAAGATAAGAAGGGAATGCATCAAGAAACTCCCAAACCACGGGAACAGTATCCACGTCTGGTGGATCTATACTAGTGTCCCGAATGAAGTCTAAGTAAGACAAACGACCTCTCTCCACCAATTTCTGAGAACATATGAAGGAAATGACCTTGCTAGGATAAGAAACACTAGCACCATTCTACTCAAACCTCGGAACACCATTCATCGCTAAGGATACAGTCTTAGTATTACAATAATGAATAGCGTGATTAGGGGAAAGTAATTCATACCCAAGATAACATAAAAGTCTATCATCCCTAAATCTACCCAAGTTTCATACCTTGCCAAAGAAACAAGATAAGATCGATGAATCGATCCACCACTGAGGTATCATCCACGGGTATAGTAACATGAATAGGTACATGCCTCCACCTTAGACTACTCACTCTCTTGAGCTGAGTGTGTGGGCGAATGACTAGGGTTCACTCTCTTTAGATAAACCTCATGTCGACCCAATCCCACCGACCATCAATTTAGTAGTCTTAGTTTTACGACCTCTCTCAAGCAAGCCAAAAACACAAAGGTGAAATTGTATTCACAACTATAATTTCATTAAGATACAACACCACTACTAAACGAAATTACATTTAAACAACAATTAAATTATCATCAAGCAAGACCCAACCACTAATTTAACTCATATTCATAAAATCACATCTCAAGAATTGTTGTTTAAGCTAAACATATAGAAAAACAAGAAAATGATACCAAATCGAAGTAACATCATCTCGATATGATTTATTAACCAAGTCTAGGATTAACCACACCCACTTTGAATTTCTCCAAAATGAGGATCTTCAAATCTTTAAGGTTTAAGAACACAATTTCCCAAAAGCGCTCAAAAACGAAAAATAGAAGCTAAGTCTAAAATTTACTGTTCAATACTATGAAAATATCTCCCAAAGTTGAAACATTAAAAAGTATTTTATTTTTGAAAAAGTTATGCTGCGAAGGACCAATCGGTGCAGTTAGTCGAGATCACCGATCAACTCAGCGATCCGTCTGTGGTATGTCCTACGCCTTCTTGTGTTTGCCCACAACATCTTCGTGTTTTGGATCATTGGGTACGTAGTACTACTTCACAGAATTGCTCGGCGACATGCCAACTGCTTTTTTTTCACTGCCGATTTGATCCTTTATTCCAGGGCTCAGCTCAGTGGAACAAAAGGCAAAGATGAGACCTTTTGGCGATACGCCGAATGAGTTTAGCGATCTTCAAGTCTTCACTTCTTTAATCTTTCAGCTGCCTTTGTTACTTTTAGCTTGATTGTGTCTATGCTTTGTCTCCAAGTGTATATGCCTGAAACTAAAGGTATTTATCAGTTATTGAGACAAAACATGCATTTGAGGACACATAAACTATCAAATATAACCCTAAATGAGTCCAAATCGTGTACTCATCAGAAGACAATCATAAAAGAGTCAAGGTATGGTCGAAATACCCCATTTATCAACTCCATGAATATTGTAGTCGTGTTAGTCAACCCCAAGGACATCACTAGGACTTCATAATGCCCATACCGAGTTTGCAAAGCTTTCTTAGGGATATATGATGCCCTAATGTTCAGCTATTGATAACCGAACCTCATATCAATCTTCAAGAAAAATGATGCTCATTGTAGCTGATCAAATAACTCATCAATACGCGAAAGAGGATACTTCTTTTTTACTGTTACCTTGTTCAAACATCTATAATTAATACACATCCTCATAGTCTCGCTTGGGTGAATAAACCCCTTACTCAACAAATCCTACAATTGTTCCTTCGACTCTTTCAACTTTGTTGGAGTCATAAGGTAAAGATTAATAGAAACGTGTTTAGTACTCGACTCCAAATCAATAGTAAAATCAATATCTCTACTAGGAGGAGAACCTAGAAGATAAGAAGGGAATACATCGAAAAGCTCCCAAACCACGAGAACAATATCCACGGATGGTGGTTCTATACTAGTGTCCCGAATGAAGTCTAAGTAAGACAAACACCTTCTCTCCACTAATTTTTGAGCATGTATGAAGAAGATGACCTTGCTAGGATAAGAAACACTAGCACCATTCTACTCAAACCTCGGAACACCAGTTATCACTAAGGATACAGTCTTAGCATTACAATCATGAATATCGTAATTAGGGAAAAGTAATTCATACCAAAGATAACATAAAAGTCTACCATCCCCAAAATGATTAAGTCTGCCCAAGTGTCATACCTTGCCAAGAAACAAGACAAGATCGATAAAATTGATCCACCACTAAGGTATCACCCACGGGTGTAGAAATATGAATAAGTACATGCATCCGCCTTATCCCACTCACTCTCTCAAGCTGAGTGTGTGGGATAAGGATTAGGGTTCACTCTATCGAGCTGAACTTCATGTTGACCCAATCCCACTGACCATCAAATAAATAGTCTTAGTTTTACGACCTCTCTCTTGAGTAATCCGAAAACACAGAGATGAAATCGTATTCTCAACTACAATTTCATTAAGTTCCAACACAATTACTAAACGAGATCACATGTAAACAATGACTAAACTATCAGCAAGCAAGACCCAATAACTAATTTAACTCATATTCATAAAATCACACCTGAAGAATTGGGTTTTAGCTAGACATAAAGAAAAGCAAGAAAATGATACCAAATTGAAGTAACATCAACTGGGTATGATTTATTTATGTTTTAATCAAGCTTAGGATGAACCAACAGCCACTTTGAACTTCTCCAAGATGAGGATCTTCAAATCTCTAATGTTCAAGAGCACAGTTTCCTGAAAGCTCTCAAAAACTAAAAATATAAGCTAAGTCTAAAATTTTATTGTTCAATACTATGAAAATGTCTCCACAAGCTAGAAACATTAACAAGTATTTATAGTTTTCAAAAAGTTATGTTGTGAAGGTTCACTTGGAGCAGTTAGTTGGGATCACCGATCAACTCGGTTATCCGTCCTTTGGTATGTTTTACGCCTTATTTCGTTAGCCTACAACCTCTTCGTATTTAAGATCATTGTGCAACGTAGTATTACTTCTTTGAAATGTTCGGCGACACGCCGACTACTCCTTTTCACTGTTGGTTTGATCTTTTATTTCAAGGCTCAGCTCATTGGAACAAAAGGCGAGGATGGGACCTTTTGGCGACACATCGAATGGGTTCGGCGATCGTCAGGTCTTCATCTCTTTGATATTTCCATTGTCTTTGCTCCTTTTAGCTCAATTATGTCTATGCTTTGTCTCCAAGTGTATATACCTGAAACTCAAGGTATTTTATCAGTTTTAAGACAAAATATGCATTTAAGGACATTAATATTATCAAAATATGGACCTAAATGACTCTAAATCGTGGACTCATCAGAACACAATCACAAAAGAATGAAGGTATGGTCAAAACACCCCGTTCATTAACTCCATAAAATTTTTAGTGGCGTTAGTCAATCCCAAGGAAATCACTAGGAACTCACAATGCCCATACCGAGTCCAAAAAATTGTCTTAGGGATATGTGATGCCCTAATCTTCAGTTGTTGATACCCGAACCTCAAATCAATCTTAGAGAACAACGATGCTCATTGTAGCTGATCAAATAAGTCATCAATATGCGAAAGAGGATACTTATTTTTTTTAATATTACCTTGTTCAAATATCTATATTCAATACACATCCTCATAGTCCCGTCCTTCTTCTTCACAAACAATTAAGGGGCACCCCAAAGGGATACACTAGGGTGAATAAACCCCTTACTCAACAAATCGTACAACTGGTCTTTTGAATCTTTCAACTTTGTTGGAGTCATAAGGTAAGGAGTAGTAATAATGGATTTAGTACCTGAATCAAAATCAATAGCAAAATTAGTATCCCTACCTGGAAGAAAACCTAGAAGATAAGAAGGGAATACATTGAGAAACTACCACACGAACGGTATCCACGACCGGTGATTCTATACTTGTGTTCCCAATAAGGGCTAAGTAAGACAAACAACCTCTCTCCACCAATTTCTGAGCACGTATGAAGGAGATGACCTTGCTAGGATAAGAACCACTAGAACCATTCTACTCAAACCTCGGAACTTCAGACATCGCTAAGGACACAGTATGAGAATTACAATAATGAATAGTGTGATTAGGGGAAGTAATTCATACCCAATATAACATCAAAGTCTACTATCCCAAAATGATTAAGTTTACCTAAGTGTCATACCTTTCCAAAGAAACAAGACAAGATCGATACAATCAATCCACCACTAAGGTATCACCCATGGGTGTAGAAATATGAATAGGTACATGTATGATATCACACATCATATAAAACTCAGCAGAAAAATAGGTTGACACATAAGTGAATTAGATGTCGGATCAAATAATACAAACTAGATTGATGGTATACTAGGATGATACCTGTAATAATAACATAAAAAGTCTCTGCCTCGGGTCTCCCTAGTTAAGCAAACAATGTCCATGTATGCCACCTCTAGTTTGGGTGGTACATCTACCTGTACTCTGCTGAGTCGCAGTACCACTACCATAAGCTCTACTGCTTGAAATCTGCCTAGGCCTCTACCCGTGGTACCCTGGTCTAGTCTGAAATATAGAAGTAGGTTAGAGTCCTTCACGCTCCTTTCGAATGTACACTGTCAAATTAGGTGATCGGGATCTCTATAACTAAAGTAAAACATCTTACTCCTGAACTACTGTGTAGATCCTGAAAACCCACTATAATTGTGTCGCCTTGTAGGTCACTACTCTAAACCGTATGAGCCCTAGCCCGCGCTACAAGAATATCGAGTTATATAAACACCCTCGGATGTCGCGATAGATTAAAAAAAATCCCCGATGCTAAAGGGAACCACTCCATCTATGTGATTCCCTTCCTTAAGATGAGGCACCATGAAACTAAACTAATGTATGGTCCTTCTTAAGGTCCCCAAACTCATGTACCTCCATGAATTCTCCCTCTTTGGCGCCACTCCAATGGACCGAAAGGAAGCCCCCTCTCGAGATGCCCTAAACACAACTGATCTGATATAGAAAATTATCCCCTAACAAATCTACGGATCCTCTCTGTCTTACCTGGAATAATGGCTAAAGCATACCTTGACAACTAGCAAAAACGGGACTCATACTCTATAGTGTATAAGTTGTTCTGTCTTAGATTCTCAAACCTAAAATGACTCTCCTCTCTCATTGTCCATAGGATGAAGGGGTCATGAAAGGCACTGGAAATTATATTCCATGTTAGTAAAGGAGATCCAATTGGCAAAGACCCTGAATGATCTCTCCACCATTCTCTCACTGCCCCACGAAGTTAAAGGGTAGCATACTGAACCCCATGTGACTTAGATAACCCAACAACCTCTAGAAACTCTCAACATATAATCAATAACTCATTAGCATCCTCCATCTTTCCATCCTGAAACTAAGTTGGTCCATCTTTCAAAATTTCCCATACATGTGTTGCTCATCCTCTATAAGAACAACTGACGATGCAACTTGACCCCTAACTGCTGGTGTAAGATCGATCCTAACTATGGGATCCACTGCTAGCTGCCTTCCCGGGTCTTGAATAACTAGGGCTTCTTGGTGCTCTTGGGTCTGAGTCCCACTATAGTCTTAGAGTTGTGGTGTGCCGATTGATCCATAACCCTTAGAAAAGCTATCGAGCACACTTAAAACCCTTATTAAGGTATCTTGAATAAAAGGTGTGGATGCGGGCTCTGGAGGAACCTGGTCCTCATTGTCATCAATATGAGGCTCTAGAGAGACCTCTCTAGTATAACCCATAGCATGTGCTGCTCAATGGACACGATCTATGGCTAGTGTCTTTTCACAAATATAGCCTCTAGCTCGGTCTATACCTCTACCCATAGATGGGGCCTCAACGACTATCTTAGAAACTACCTCCCATGTACTACCTGTAACAATAGCTCTAGTCCTCTCTTTATTTCAAAAGAACATATGATATCTTAGTACTAAACAAGGTAACCATGTACGACGATAAAGAATGAACAAAAAGAAAGTTTCCTAATAGTCTTCATAACCTCTCATAGATAAGTGCATACGTCTCTATACCGATTCTCGAGACTCTATTTAGACTCAGTTTGTACACACGTGAGACCTATGAACCTGTTCTCTGATTCTATTTTGTCAAGAACCAGAAATGGACTTGATGGCACTCGCAAACCCCTGGTGTTTAAATGACATATGAGGGGGGTTTTCATCCATTTTGGGGTTTAAGCCCATTTCACTATTTTTGAGCTTTGGGTACCCTTGGTGGCAATATTGAAAGGATTTTCTATACTAGATCATTTGGGTAAGTGTTCTTGATCCTAAACCTTTATTTTCCATTGATTAATTAAGAGTTTTAACATCCAAATGTGATATTTAGGTAGTATTATGGCAAGGTTTCAAGAACCCAAGTTCTTAGCTAAAATGGTGATTTTGAAGTAGTTTTGATCTCTTTTTCAAAACAATTTTCTCTTATGAGTTTATAAAGCCTTAAACATCATTTCAAGTATTAATTTCAAATTCAAACATTGATATTTGAATGTGGGTTTGAGTTAATTGACCCACATTTCAAGCGGATTGATGTGGGTATTGTTGTTTTCGGAAATTTATTTGAATACTTGGTTGTGCATAAATTGTGTGGCTTTAGAAGTGATTCGGAAGGGGAAGACTCAACTATTGGAGTCATTTTTGATTGGTTTAAGGCAAGTGACTTCCTAAACCTTGTATTCTAGTTGATTCGTATGCTTTCTAGGTTGATTGTATGTTAGGAGTAATGGGGCTGAGATGAAGGGTTTAAATTGTCCACTTGATACATCTAAATATAATAAGGGGTTGAAATTAAAAGGACAATTTATCGATCATGATGATGTGAATTCCCTTATTGTAAGAGTTGTTTATTGATTGATGAAAGGCTTGAAAGCATGAATGTGGACTTGAACGGCGTGATCTCTTTCTCTTTCTTTGATCTCGAGGCTTGTCAAGGACTTGAAGAAGTAGCTTCTTCTCTTTTGGCGTGCCCTATTTTTTCTTTCTTACACTTTGCTCTATTTGAGAAACAAACACTGAGACTTGTATTTATTTCTTAATTCCGTACTTATGTATTTAGGAGCTTGTAGAAGTGACAACCAGATTTTATGGGTTTTAATAGAAGAACAAGTTTTCTACTTTATCTTGTTTTTAAATTTTACTCTTCTCCACATTTCTTTCATTTTTCGTTGGGTTGAGTCTGACTTTTCTTGGTGGAAAAAAACAAGTGTTATCACGTCCATTTTTAGGTCATGACATGATATGATTAACAACTCTAAAAATAGTATACAAGAGTTGAACGAGGGGCATGCCAAATATGTATATTAGCTCAACCAACAAGATTCTTTGTTGAAGAAATGCTAGGATTAAATGGTATGAAGATGGTGACGGTAACAGAAAGTACTTCCACTCTATGATAAGATACAAGAAGTTTTAGCTAGATTTCTTAACACACTTATTCAAAATGATCATTTCTTACCTTTTACTATATCCATGAAGGGGCCGATTATTAAACATCTATCGTATGCAGATGAAATTGTGATATTACTAGTGGGAAGACCAAACCCATTAGGACTATTATGAAGTAAATTCACTGGTATGAGAAAGGTTAAGGCCAAAAAATGAACAAATATATATGTTTTTACCTTAGTTGTCCACATACATTGCCTAGTACAATTAACAAAATTAGAAGGTCTACTGAATTCCTTAACAAGGAGTATACTTTGATAATCTTGGATGTTCTATATCTAAGTCGGGAAGAAAAGGAATGAATATTTTGAGAAGTTGTTATCAAAAGACTCAATGGTTGGCAAAGCAACATGCTCTCATACAAAGGCAAAAACATTCTCATAAAACATGTCCTCCAATCATTGCCTATGCTCAATATCAAGAAAGACATTTGTGATATCCTCAATATCAAGAAGTGGTGGAGGTTTAGATGTCAAGATACTTTTTGGTCTAAATTCACTAAGGCAAGTGTTGTGTCCAAGATTTGTTGCAGCAGTGGCTGGTTCAGCATATCTATTCAAATAACTTTGCTTGCATAAGGGAAGCTAGAGTGTCAGATCATTCAAAATGTCTTTCTCGTCTTTATTGTGTTTTTTTTTCAGGTTTGGGAAGGAAAGCTTTCCTGATAGCCTCTGTTTTGCTACAACTATGCCAAAAACTATCAAGAACCTCTTCATTGATAGTGAGCCTGCAAAACATCTGGAAAAGGTTTTTGGTATTCCTTCAAGACTGCAATACACAAAATGATAATTAAGAATATTCCAATATTACTTTAATTTAGAGTAATGGAGCAACAAATAAGTTGGAACATCAAAGCTGCTATGGATCTCCACTAGAATCAACTATGTCAAGTGGTCGAAAACTTGAGACCAAGGATTAATCGTAAGATTGTGGTGTGGAACAGACCACGACAAGGGATGATTAAACTTAACACGGATGGAAGTTTTCTGGAGCATTATGTAAAGTTCATCTTTGTGTTTGCTATTCCCATTTGGTGTAAAGATCATAATGTTGTTGAGGCAACAACTGCTCAGTATGTTTTCCAATGGTTGAAGAATAATGGGCCTCAACAAGGCATTATAGAAATGGATTCCTTGCTTGTGGTTGAAGAATAATGGGCCTCAACAAGGCATTAAGACAAATCCCATTTTTCGTAAGCTAATCTATATAGTCTCTGTGCGGAAATATAATATACCTTCTTATTGTAGGATCAAGTGTTATCACCACCAATTGCCTAAGCGGTTTCTTACAAGATCACTATGGAGTCTTGTATTGTTTTCCACAACAACTACACTCTTTCTCTAAGAAACTTCTTTCTTGTGCTATTTTGTGTTTTGTTTGGATGACCCAAAGTCCTCCCTTTTATAGGACAAGGTTAAGGCTTCTCTTATTCATTCAAGATTTACATCACCCCTTATCCTATAACTCCCACTCCATTCATAACTCTTCTTCTTTTATTATAGGGAGTTAAGTAAGTGGAGTTGTAACTTTCATGAATGAAGCAAGTTATTAGTTAACCCATCAATGGGTGTATCTATTTCCAACATAACCTACTCACACATGATGGGTTGAAACACATAGGGCTTTGAAAAGTAAATTCCTTTAGACATTCATACCGAGTGTATTGTTGTGACCGCTCAGACACTAAGTTTGGGAGCTCTTACACTAGAAAATCAGCATAAGAGACTACAACCCTTTTATGATCATTTAATATATATTATCATGTCATATAAAGTGTCTTAGATGCTCCAAACATGCCTATATACACACATGGCTTCTTTTAACCCTCTTTCCATTTTCAATTTTCATATGCCTTGTGTCCACACTTATGATACTACCTATGATAGGCTTTATAATGGACCGGTCTAAGACACAAGCATAATGTGTATATATTTGACATGATCTTCCTTTCGCCCACATATCACTAAGATCAGGATTAATTGCTTTCCTAGCATTACTCATTCAGGTCGTATTTTTTTTATAACCTTTAGATTCATATTAAAGTAGCATACACAAACCCATCACCTCATGATATTGTCAAAGTCATAAGGGCACTAGTGAAAAAAAACTTTTCAAGGTCTCACATTAAAGTGAAGTAGGGTGTATTCACTTACCTTTCAATTTGCGGTAATGAAGTACATGCCGTATGAAATGCATGTTACAGTGTGCCTCTGATTCCATCAGAGTGTATGTCCATTTTCATTTTTTCACACTGTACAAATCTTGGTCCAAGTAAATCATTTACTTGACCAGAGTTCTACCACTCTATTGTACTTTTAGAGGAGATCTCACATCTGGCTACAAGTATTATGGGTAGTGGGAATCCATAATTTCGATCCTCTTTTTTGACATTTCTCTTGGATCTCATCCTAGTCTTTTACTAGGGAGACTTTAAATAATTTCTTAACCGAAGGTGCCACATATATTGACTATCCTTTTTAGAGTTAAGAAACACATATGTCTCATCTTGGCTCGCTTTCCATAAGCGCCCAAGGCGGTTGCTCATGTGAGGCAGCCCACCTTATCAACTTGTACAACATACTCTAATATTATGAATGTGCTAATCAATAATAATGTATGAAATAACCATAAAAACATCAAAAAAGATATCCTGATATACATACATTATGATCAAGATGTTCAAATAAGGAAATATATCATTTTACATCCCACGCAAGCCTAGAGAATTCACATGATTTACAAAAACATCTCTAGGTAATGGTTTTATTAAGGGATCCGCTACCATCTTGTGCGTAGAAATGTAATGTAAAACGATTTCCTTACGTGCTATGATGTCTCTAACAAAATTATACTTTGTATCTATGTGCTTAGTCTTACTATGATACTTAGGGTTATATGCCATTGCTGCTTGGCTATCACAAAATTTGCACGGCATCCATTGGTCTGCCAATGATCCCTAAGTGTTCCATGAACCTTTTTATCCATACAACTTCTTGTACTGTCGTATAGCATGCAATGCCCTGCTTCCATAGTTGATTAAGCCATACATGTTTGTTTCTTGCTACTCCATCAAATAGTGCCATTGTTTAGCAAAAAAACATAACCAGAAGTGGACATTCTTTCATCCAAGTCTCCAGCCCAGTCAGCATCAGAGTAGCCAACCAACTGTAAGTCACTTCCTTGATAACATAATTTTTAATCAACAGTGCCCCTTAAGTATCTCAAGATTCTCTTAACAGCTTTCCAATGTGTTTGTCCTGGATTGGATTGATAACGACTAACAAGACCCACTTCATAACAAATATCTGGACGTGTACACAACATCACATACATTAAACTCCCAATTGCACTTGAATATGGGACCCTCTTCATGACATCTTTTTTCAGTTTGAGTTTTGGGACATGTTTTAAGGCTCAAATTTTCACCTTTAGCTACAGGTGTGTCTATTTATTTACAGTATTTCATCCTGAATCTTTCAAGAATTCTTTCAATGTATGATTCTTGTCATAAAGCTAATAAATTCTTAGAGCGTTCTCTATGAATTTTAACTCCAAGGATGAATTTTGCTTCTCCCATGTCCTTCATTTCAAAATTTAGGGACAACCAACTCTTTATAGCCTTTACAAAAGTAAGACTATTTCCACCTAATAGTATATCATCCACATAAAAGGACAATATTACAAAATCAGTTTCAGACCGCTTCATATACACACAGTGGTCTTCATCAATCATAGTAAAGTCATAAGACGTAATAGCGCGATGAAATCTTAAGTACCATTGCCAAGATGATTGTTTAAGTCCATAAATAGGCTTTTTAAGCTTGCAAACTTTGCGCTCTTGACCATTCTGGATAAAACCAAATGGTTGTTCCATATATATTTCTTCATCTAGTTTCCCATTGGGAAATACAGTCTTTACATCCATTTATGTAACTCCAAGTTCATACTTGCAACTATAGCTAGAATCAGTCTAATAGAGCTAAATCTCACAACTGGAGAGAAAGTATTTTCATAATCAATGCCCTATTGTTGTGTGTACCCCTTAGCCACCAAACGAGCTTTGTAACGTTCAATTACACCATCGACCTTTCTTTTAGTTTTGAGAACCCATTTATTCCTAATTGTCTTTCGACTTGGCGGAAGATCAACCAAATCCCAAACATGATTTGTCCTCATGGACTCCATTTCATCTTTCATTGCCTCTATCCACTTATCCTTAGTAGGGCCTGAAAAAGCCTCTTGAACTTAATTAGGCTCTTCATCATCTTGCGGAGTAACTATCAATGCCTCCCCTTCGATTTGAAATCGACGTCGGAGAATAGTTCCTGTGTACTATTCTGCACATGTGTCTCTTGTGGAATATTCTCTAAATGAGTAATTCTCCCACTTGGATCAGCAAGAGAAGGTACAACTTCTTGTTCCTCACTTCTTTGATCTTGAAGATTTTCTTGATGATCCACAACTTCATAAAATGACACAGTTCTATCAATATCACCCTTACTAGGAAATTCAATCTCTAAGAATGTAGCATCTCGTGACTTAAGCTCTGTTATACTTCCATCTTCATTTTCTCCTATGAAGATGTAACCCTTTGATTGTTTTGAATAGCCAATGAATATGCATTTCTTGCCCCTAGGACCTATCTTTCCATATTTATGAGAAGAATCATGCACGTATGCGACAGACCCCAAGGTCGCAATATATTTAAGTTAGGTTTTCTACCCGTCCATAATTCATAGGGTGTGGAAGCAACAGACTTAGAGGGCACACAGTTAAGCACAAAAGCTGCAGACATTAATGCGTCTCCCCAAAAGGAAATTGGCAAGTTAGCCTGCGCCATCATAGACCTAACCATTTCAAGCAAAGTTCTATTTCTTCGCTCAGCTACTTTATTTTGTTGAGGAGTATATGGAATTGTTAACTGTTTTACAGTTCCTTTTTCATCACATAGATCCTTAAATTGATCTGATAGATAGTCACGCCCACGATCAATTCTTAAATTTTTATTCTTAAGTTTAATTGATTCTCCACCAAATTCATAAATTGTCCAAAGCATTCCAATGCTTCTGACTTATGGGAAATCAAATAAACATGACCATGACGAGTATAATCATCTATAGATGTGATGAAATATGAGGCTCCATGCCTCGCCCTTACACTCATCGGACCACATATATCTGAATGGATGAGTTGCAATGGAAACTCAGCTCGAGTTCCCTTTCCAAATGGTTTCTAGTTATTTTTCCTGCTAGACAATGTTTACATATTGACATTTCAATTTTAGTTAAGGACCACAATAATCTTTCTTTTGCCAATCTATTCATTCTTTCAAGGCCTATATGTCCAAGTATAGCATGCCAAATATTCATATCTAAAATTGGAGTTGTTAAAGCAAAACAACCATGATTATTAGACATATAATTAAAATCATAAATTGTGTTCAAAATAATAAAACCATCAAATAGTTAACCAGAACCATAATATTCAGTGCCATAATGTCAGCAGAATTATTATGAAAATTCATGCTGAAATTTAATTTAAGAAGAGAAACAACTGAAACTAAATTCCGCCGAATGTCTGGAACATATAAGAAATCATGTATGAGAAGGATTCGTCCACCTTGCAACTCTAGTTTGCATGTTCCGATCCCTTTCACTTCAATTTATGCATTATTTCCTACATAAAGCCATATGCTCCTGGAAGGCAGTCGGCGATATTCAAGAAATGATCCTCTGTCTCTAGCTATGTGGTATGTGGCTCCTGAGTCAACAGTCCACAAAGTATTAGCATTTGCCATTAATGCAGTACTAGAGACATAAGCAAAATGGGGAGTTTTAGTGCATAATGTTACCTTATTCTTCTCCGGGCAATCCTGCGCAAAATGACCCATCTTGTGACAAGAATAACACTCCACTTTGGAAATATCAATCTTTTTAGCACCATGCTTTCTTCTCTTCTTAAATTGAAATTTATCCTTCTGATTTGACTTATCAGACCCTTTTGCTTCCATGCTTTCTTGTTCTTGTTCGTTTGCTTAGGATTAGAAGTCCCAGCAAATTAGTTGCTTTAGAAGCGTCACGACGTTCATCTTCAAGAACAAGATGGTGCTCAATGTCATCAAAAGACTTGATGCTTTCATTGTGGGTCATATGAATTTTCAAATATTCCCAACTAGCAAAAAGAGATCTTATAACCGCTTGCACTTGACATCTCTCTTAAATGCTGCCTTATCGATGAATTAGGGCACAATCTATAAGTGTCAAATTTAATGGTCAACCTCCTAAGTTTTGTAGCAGAAGTGCCACCAAACTTATCTTTCAGTGCTATCCACATGGCTTGGGCCGTTGGATAAGATTCGAATTCACACATAAGATCATCAGCCATACTACTCAGGAACGTTATGCGAGTAATACTATTTTTATTCTTCCAGAGTTGAAAAGTCTTAGATTTCTCTCATGTTGTTGGGTGTCTTCACCCGTTGGCTCAACCATCACATGGTTTAGGGTCTCCAAAACCTCTTTCTCTTCAAGAATGTATTGAATCTTACGGTGTCAAATGTCATAATTATCATCATTTAATTTTTCACCCTTATTCAATTCAACAATGATAGTCTTTGAAGCCATTATATCTACGCACATAGAAGACATAGCACAAATAAGCACAAACCACAATTCTATTTTATTTTTATTTGCTGCAAAATTGCATCTAAATTAATATTTTCCATTTAGAAGCCCATGTTCAAAAGTCTACGTTTGTCTTACTTTCATCATATGTAACTTTAAGCACAACAATATTATTTTTAAATCAATTGTGCGCTAATAAATTATGATAGTTCTAAATAAGAAAATTTTCTATAAATAAGAACTCCCACTCAATATATATGTATATTAATTTAGAAATCGTTTAATATACATGTCTTATACAAATTACATAAACCATAATCATGGATACTTATATATTTATTTTGAAATTTGCCTAGAAAACTTATAACTTAAAAAATTTCCCAATTATGTCTTCAAACGGTGAACTTTCAGCACTCATGTCTCATTTATTTGATGTCAAAAAATGTCAAATAATATATCGTTGGAAAGGTTCTGAAAGTATCTTTCCACTGATATATGTCTTGAACACATCATAAAACATGAAGGGGGAGAAAATGAGCTTGAAAGTTGGGCAGTCTTGCTGAAATTTCCAGCAGTCCTTTTTTTTTTAAAAAAAAATTCTTTGGCAGCCAACTTTCAACACCCATCACCCCTTATCCTTAACTGCCACTCCATTCATAAATCTTCTTCTTTTATTATAGGGAGTTAAGTAAATGGAGTTGTAACTTACTTCATGAATGAAGCAAGTTACTAGTTAACCCATCAATGGGTGTATATATTTCCAACAAGTGGCATGCTTAATTATTCTCCTTTTTTGCGAGGATTGCTTGACAATTGCTGATGTATATTTGGGCTTAAGGTGAAGTCCCCTCCCTATCCCCTTTGTTTTTCTTGTACATGATTTATATGCACATCACCAGGACTGCAATTCTGGATTTTTTAAAAAAAAAATAACTCATGGAATTATAAGGATCTAATCCAGAGAAAACTTTGAAAATGAATGAAATGTTAGATCTAGGAGGCAGAATAACGAAGGAGGAAGCTTGAGATTGTGGGGCATGACAACAAAGACATAATTAAGGACTTCATTTGTTGATGAAACGGGTTTGTAAGATTACGAAAGGCATACAATTTGGCTCTGTAACATAAAGACGAAGGATTTTGATATATATACATAGGTGGACCCACGTGTATAGGTGGGGGTGCACGTGATTGTGAACCCGTTAATTGTGGGAAAAAATCATGTATATTGTCCTCTTATTTGTTGAATTTTTCCCAGCATAAGGTAGTATTATTTTTTTCTCTTTCAACAAGTTCAATTTTGTCACGACCCAAACCCACACTAACCCTCGGGTGGAAGAACCATTACTACAACTCAACTACAAAATACTAACCAAAAGACAAACATTTAAAGGTATGGAAATAAGTTTAAATAATCGATTTAAAAGTTGAGTTCCCATAAACTAAGTTACCAAACACAATCATAAACAAATAGAAATTCAACCCGTAGAACCTGAAAGATATTGTACCAAAACTTCTAACTAAACGGTCTAAGATAAGAGGATGCAACCTCAAAACAACTAACTATATATAAGGGTTTGGAAGGTTTAAGTCTGATGGAAATGGACTAAGATTCTAGATGAATCCATAATAGTCTGAAAGAACTACTTACCCTTGAACTCGAAAAGTCTGTGATATCCTAGATGAGGTCTCTCAACAGCCGCCAAAACATTTCCTCTACTCAAGAAAGATTGAACAAGTGCAGTATCAGTACACAAACAACAGTGTGCTGGTAGAATTAAACGGTTATTCCACTAAGTGAGACATACACACTTAACTACAACATAGTAACCCACACATATACAGAAGGGATAAAATTTACTAGTTCATGCTCAATATATCAGTTTAACAATATCAATCTTAAATGCACCAGTCAATGATGATCCTCTCATGGAACAAACACTCAAATTGTTAGTGTGTCGGAATGACACCCGATCCAATAATTTGTCGAAACATGATATCCAATCCAATATATGTCGGAACATGACACCCAATCCAATATGTGTCAAAACGTGACACTGGATTTAATCAACCACAATCACAAATACAATCAGCATCACATTGAATGATTTATACATTTCTATCGTAGAATCAGGTAATAGGTTCATTGCATGCTATAGAAACACAATCAGTCATTTCATTTCATTTTTCCTATACGCATACATGCATGAATACAATGGAGTAGTTAGCATGTATGTTAAACATAGACGGGAAATCAAAGCATCACATACCTCGAAACCAAGCTTGGACACTCTTAAGGAACTTGAGTTTTCCCTTTCTGGAGTCTCTCCGATTTTTCTTGATCTAAGACAAGTACATTATGCAAAGGATCAATAATAGAGGCCTAGTTTACCCATATTATATCCAAGTACTAATCCTTGGCCAACCCCATGATCCTAACACCCAACTACGGCTTTTCCACAATAAATAAGCCAAAACCCTTCCCCAAGGACAAGTATCAAGGATTCTAAGTTCTAAGAATCTATTTACAATATAGAGGAGTAATTGACTTACCTTTAGTATGAGAATTAGTGAAAACCACAAGAAATTGTCCTAGGTTGCCCTTTTGCTCTCCAAGAACGAAGTCTGCAGAAAAAATAACATTTTGGGACTTTTCCCCCTTTTACTAGCGACTAGCCCACCATAGCGAGCCAATTCCCACCATAGAGGCCCTGCCATGGCGGGAATAATCCCGCCATAGTGGGTTGCATGGATACAAAGACTCACAATTTGTGTTCCAAGTCTCAATTTCACAACACACCCTCGAACCTTGATGTTTTAAAACCACTCTATCACACTAAGATTAGTTACACGGTTCTACTCGCCCGAATTTATTTCTGCAAAGCCGTACAAGATCCTCATTGTCTTGGATATCCACTCAAATCATTTAATTCATAATTAAATTTCCAATCCATTACTAGATTACCCTAGACCTACGTGACTCAGATTTCGTCCAAGTGTGGCCTAGGTTAGAAATTTCCCAGTTACCACTCAGAAGTTTTCTAACCCAAATTCCATACTCATTGGCTTATCAATATATATGGGAACGGGTTATTACAATGGATACCAATATATCCATCAGTCGTTCCCAAGTGACAAACTAAGAAAATAGGCTAGGGCAAGAATATAGTAGTACCTGGATCGTCAAATAATTAGGGATACTTGTCTCATATTTCTTTCTCTGTTTCCCAAGTACCTTCTTCAATCGGACGATGCTTCTAATAAAGTTTCATTGACTTAATCTCTTTGGATCTCAGATTCTGGACATCACGATCAAGGATTGCAACTGGTTTAGCCTCAAACTGAAGATCTTTGTTTGACAAAACTGAGTCCCACATGATGGTATAATCTCCATCCCGATGATACTTCTTCAACATGGACACAAGCCACTAAATGGACTTAAGATAGGCTAGGCGGTAAATCCAACCTATAATCCTCTGGACCTATACAATCAAGGATCTCGAATGGGCTAATGTAGTGAGGATAGAGATTGTCCTTCTTGACGACTCTTATCAACCCTTGATGAGTGACACTTTCAGAAGAACTTATTCACCAGCCTGAACATCATGTCCCTTGCCTTACAAGCTTGTTCACCAGCCCTTCTTGTGTACTCTTTCTATTGACTTTGAGTGGCTAGAAGCTTTACTTGGATACCCCTCACCTTATCCTGATCATCCTTTACCAACTCCAACACTAAAGGTTTCACATCGCTTGACGTAAACCATCCTATAGGACATCTACATTCCCTCCCATAAAGTGCTTCAAACGGTGCCATATCAATGCTGGAGTGATAGTTATTATTGTATGAGAACTCACACAAAGGTAGGAATTTATCCCAATGCCCTCCAAAGTCAATTACACATGCCCTTAACATGTCTTCCAACACTTGAATTATCCTCTCCAACAGTCCATCAGTATGTGGATGAAAAGTTGCGATGAAAGTGAGTTGAGTGCCCAACTCTTCATGCAAATTCCCTCAAAACATCGATGTGAAGGGCATACCACATGAGATGATAAAAAGGGGCACCCCATGCAACCTTACTATCTCTATAACATAAATCTTTGCCAACTATTGGGAATTATAGTCTACTCTGAATGGAATAAAGTGAGATGACTTGGTCAGTTTGTCAACTACAACCCAAATGGAGTCAAACTTTCCCATGGACACTAGAACAATACGAAGATGGTCTGCATGATCTTCCTTACTCTTCAAGTAGACCAAAATGTTATCAATAAAGACAATTACAAGGGAATCAAGAAATGGGTTGAACACGCCATTCGTCAAACTCATGAAGGTTGCGGGTGCATAAGTCAACCCAAACGACATCACCAAGAGCTCATAGTGGCCATACTGAGTCCTGAATTTGTCTTGGGTGTATCCTCGGGCCTAATCTTTAACTGATGATACCCAAACTTTAAATCAATTTTAGAGACTATTATGCACTCTGCAACTGGTCAAAGAGGAATGGACCTACATTACACAACACACTAGATCAATTGCCTAGTACAATTAAAGAAGTTTATTTCCTAGACAAGATGTAAGTACCTAGGCCCATTTTTTGTAAGCTAATATATATAGTCTCTAGATATGCAGGAATACAAAGCAGTGACATGCTCAATAATTTCCCTTTTTGTGAGGATTGCTTGGCAATCGCTGAAGTATATTTGGGGTTAAGGTGAAGTCCCCCCACCTTTTGTTATGCTTCTACATGATTTGTATGCATAGGATTGAAATCCTGGACTTTTAAAAGAAAACCATTCATATAAATATAAGGATTTGATCCGAAAAAATCTTGAAAATGAATGAAATGCTAGGTCCAGGAAGATTGAGATTGTGGGACATGAAAATAAAGACATATAATTACAGACTTCATTTTTTGATGAGACGAGTTTCTAAGGTTATGAAAGGCCTAACATCCGATTCTTTAACAAAAATACAAATTATATATATATATACACGTGCACCCGTTATTTTTGAAAAAATTAATAATATATATATATATATTATATATATATATATTGTCTTTCTTGAGAAACTAGCAGAAAATAAATATAATAAATAGTGCTCTCATGGAAAGCATAGGATGACACTTGGTACTGCCCATCTAAGTTGCTCGGACTCTCCAAAATTGTTGTTTTACCCATGTCGCATTCTCCAAAAATGCACTACTTTTGGAGGATCTAACACGCACCCGTCAATACTTTTGAAGAGTCCGAGCAACATAGTTGGTTAGTGCATCCACCCACCCGACATCCGTTCGAGCCCAGTCAAAGCCATATTTTATCGTTTTTATTTTCTGTTTGAATTTAAAGAGGTCTTATTTATAATAATAAAATTACTAGATAATTTATTTCTAGATAAGAGATATGAATTCATAATCATTCAATAGAACAAACCCACCTTGAACACTGAATGTTTTACTAATGACTAAGGCTTTATTTGTTTTCATGAAGATTAAGATGTCTGAATCTGAATGGGCATCTGAATATTAAGATTAGCATTATATTAAGATGTCAGAATCTGAATACTTATCTGAATATTAAGATGTAGTTTCTAGGTCAAAATCATTAAGATTGTTCGTTTTCAACATTTGAATGTGCATAATATTTTTTTAAAAAAAAAATTAGAAACTAAACACTATATCAATAAAAGTTATAATCCAAACCAAGAATATTTCTTCCAAACAATTGTTTCAAGAATAAGATTATAACCCACCCCAGAAAAAAGATAATTTACTTATTTTCTCAAACAATTTTTTCTCAAGAAACAATGATAACTTCTTCCAAAGAAGTTTTGACAACAAACGAATTGTGACAATAAAAGTTCTTCATAATTATCAATTTACCCAAGAATATTTTATATATTATACTTGTAAAAGATTATGAAAACTTACTTATTCAAAAGAAAAAAAATGGCACTTGGTTGGAAAAGAAGAGGAAGAAACTTGAAAATTGTCCAGAAGAAAAACAAGAAAGAAGAGAATTTGTGAAAAGAACGCTTATTATTGTAATAGAGTTTGAATGGTATTAAGACTCAATTATAGATCTGATTCATCCAGACTCATTAAGATCCATTAAGAGTTCTTTTTTTCTAAAAGAAACAAATAGACATAATGGAATGAATCTTAATAATTAAGATTCAGACCTAAAAATCAAACACACTTAATGCTATGAATTTGAATTATTAAGATTCAGACCCCATTAAGTGCAAACAAATGAGACCTAAATCATATCATCATAATCATATATATGACAAAGTGAAAACATAAAAACTTTGAAAGTTATAATACCAAAATACCCCTATAAAGTTTAGTCACTAGAATAATACCATTAATCATTTTATATATATACCTTTTCACTAAATACAAATATTATATAATAACTTCTTTATTAAATGTTAAAAAACACTAATATTATAAGTAATATTTATGGATAAAAATATATTACTCATTAATTATAGTTCTCTTCAAAAATCAAATTCACATCACATTTATATCTATATCTATATATAATATAAAGGAGAATCATAGACAAGGTGATGTGGCACCAATCCATGACCTCCATTTATATTTATATTTTTTCTCCTTTTTTGAGATTTTTTTCTTAATTCTTTGCATTAAATATTTTTTTATTAAATAAAAAATTTAATCATATTTATTTTTCTAACTATACCTAATGAGTTACAAAAAAATTCACCATCTATTCATATTCTCTACTTAAAATGACTACTTAACTCCTTTCTAACTATATATTCTTATGGATTATCAAGTCTATAAATAACAATCATCCATGAAGATGTTGAATATTCATTTTTGCATTTTCTCATTATTAGTGTAGTTATTTTATTTATTATATATATTCTTCATCTTTTTCATAAGAAATTATAGAAACGATAGTGACATGATATGTGCTTGATTTTGATGAAGATCAATGATATATTTTTCAAAGATTCATTACAAAGAGATGTTCACATTAATTTAGTGCAAATTCATTGAAATGAAGAAGAAAGCTTCATTATGTTGAAAGATTCATTAATAATCATAGAAGTATAAAGTTTGAACGTTTCAATATTTTAAAGATCCATTAATGTATTATTTTGATTTCAATATTCTAAATTTTTGACATGGTTGAAAGGTATATTATTTATGGTATATTTCTCATAGCTATGTGATATTGTTGTGCTTAAAAAATCTATATATAATATAAGCTAAACCTTAGAAAATTCAAGTTGCACCTCTCTTTGGCCAAGGATTCTATTTATTCCGTTCCTCAATGTTTTTACAATTTTTTCAATTAATGTATCATTTTTATTTCAATATTCTAAAATTTTGCCATGGTTGAAAGGTATATTATCTATAGTATATATATATAATCTATAGTACATGTCTCATTGGCATTAGATATTGTTATGCTTAAAAATCTATATATAAGCTAGATGTTAGAAAAATGAAGTTGCACCTCTCTTTGTCCAAGGCCCAAAGATTCTATTTATCTTTTTCCTCAAATTTTTTTTGATAATTTTTCATATTTTTGACTTACTTATTATTATACAAAATATTAATATATCAATTACTATTCTTCTATTTATTGTTATACTTAAAAGTCTCAAAAATTATTTACACATTATTATTCTCTATTACGAATAATTTAAAGTCTCAATATTTACTTTTTCAATCTTTTAAGATATTTATCTCTTTTTTTATTGTATTTTTTCATCTTCCATTTTTGTTAAACACAATAGAGTAATACAGAAAAGAAGTTTGATTTGCTTTTTCCCTAGTAAAACTTAGATACCCAACAAATGTTAGATAGTTCATGAGTTTTTTATTTTTTTGTCTTCAGTTTTTTTTATTTTTTCTTGTTTTATTTATATTAATTTTTTATCTCCATAACTTTATACCGATTGAAATTTTACTTTAATTAGTATTATTAACTCATTTTCTTTAAATTTTCATATTCATAACCCCCAATTATTGAATTTCAAAATTTAAGATACCTTATAATATTACTTTAATTTTGTCAATATAAATTCATATTTTTGATTTCATAAGATTCCTACTCAACATTATTATTTTATTTCATATTTGAAATAGTGATATTTTACATTTTATTATTGTAATATCAGACTTATACTTTAATTTGACTCCATAAATAGTCTCTTGAATGTGGATAGAAGGGGAACCGGATAAAAACTCAAAAATACATGCATTGATTATGTAATTCTTCATCTTTGTTTTTGTGATTACGAACTTAAATGTGTTATCTCTATATTTTTTTAAAAAATTTAGGTTCTTAGAAATTTTTAATCGTAGTAAACTACATTTTCATTTAGGCTAAAATTAGTTATTTGTAACTTTACCAGAAATAGCTAACTACGCTTAGAGACGTTTAAATTTTACTACTCATGGCTCAATTGAAATGTATATAAAATATTGAAATACATCGTTCTTACTTATGGTAAAGAACCATTTACACTTTGTTTAAATTTGTTCATTTATTCTACTTTAAAGGAATTACCAAAAGAATAATATAAGATATACACAAAAAGTAGCAATAGAGTTTTTTTTACATGATGATGATGGAAAATAAGAGAAAATTATTTGTTTAGACGATGATGAAAAATAAGGGGAAAATCAAGGAAAATGAAAGGATTAAGTATCAAAGAAGAAATTCAATTGAAATACTTCTCTTTTTACTCCTGATTTTAGTTTCATCAAAAAAAAAAAAGAAGAAGATTCATCAGATAAATTACTTAATAAATTACTTAATGACTTTGCATCTAAAATAGCTAGAAAATTAGATTTTAAATAAAAATAAATATGATGAAAAAAGATAAATTAGGGCCCCTCTCTTAAGTTTCACTTTAGGCCCCCAATTTTATTGAGTCGACCTTGTCCAATTACTTCCAAAACCTTTCGAAACTGGGAATCCTTGTAACCCATCATTACGTATTATGAATTGTTTTGAAATGAAGAAAATTGATGTCCTTGGAATGAAACCTTGGAGATAATTGTGAGAGAGATTTAAGAATGAAAAAAATGTAAGAGCAACAAGTTGTTGTGGTATCTCTCTTGAAAGCTGGTTAAATGAAAGATTCAATGATTCGATCAAGGATAAAATTTCCAAGTGATGTTGGTATATTACCTTCTAATATGTTATGTGAAAAATTTAGCACCCGAAATGCGATGAGATCTCCCAAACTACTTGGAATATGTCCTTAAAATTTGTTAGTTGAAAGATCAATAGTCTTCAAAATTGTCGAAATTCTATCCAGTTCATAATCCATTCCTTTCGTTGAAACTGTTACAGAATCATTGTGATCTCTCTCTCTCCAAATTTACCAAGATATGTTTGTACCTTCGTTTTTGATCAATTGTCCTCATTGCTTTCAATTTTTGAAACAGACTAGTCGACAAGTTTTCTGTGAAAGCATTGTAAGAGAGATCTATGATTCGAAGATGAGAAAACATGTTTTCATTACTTGATTCTCTAATTGGCCCATGTAATTTGTTTGATCTCAAGCTTAAAACTTTCAGATTTGGTAAAGTTTCAAACCATATTGGGAATGTACCCGGAATCTGATTTGTGTGCAAGTCAAGATAGACAAGATTAGTAAGATTACTAATTTTAGGTGGAATAGTTCCAGAAAGATTATTTAGACTAAGATCTGATAGAAAAAACTTTTCTTCACTTCTTATCATTGAAGACAAATCAATATATATACAAGAGGTTTCCTTGAGGAGCAATGTATCCTATCATTACTAGAATACTCAAGGAGCTAGGTCTCCCATCGTTAATAGACTACACAAAACAGAAGTATACTAGAGATAGTTATACAATACTTCTAGTTGCTATCCTAGTTAGAGTCAATGTCCAATTATTCTTTACATGCCCCCTCAAGTTGAGCAGGGTGTGGGAAAACTGTCAACTTGCTTCTCAACATCTGATAGCGAGCTTTGGGCAGAGCTTTTGTGAGAACATCCGCTATTTGATCATGAGAGATGATGTACTTAACTACAAGAGCCTTGTCTCGGACCTTCTCACGAACAAAATGAAAATCTATTTCCATGTGCTTTGTGCGTGAGTGGAAGATCGGATTTGCAGTCAAATAGTGTTAGGATCTAGTTCAAACACACATTTTTCGGATGAAGAACACAAGAACTTTTGCAGAGAAGAAGATGAGAGATCTAGAGAGAGAAAGAGAGAGAATTTCGTGGAGAGAGAATTTCATGGTAAAACCCCGTGAGTAAACTTCCACGGCGGTGCGGTATATATATATTAATAAATCAGAGTATTTTGCGTTACAGAGAATAAATGGAGAATAAACAGTACATCAAATATTAATCAGGCTCCACAACCTAACAATTCTCCCACTTGGAGACTGATTCAGTCATCCAAAAAAAATTTCATTCTCAAAACAAAAATCTCTTCATCATCAACATCTTTACCGCACCGCAACATCTGTAGCAACAACTACAGAAGACCAACCGAGGTTTTGCATAACCCCAGTTTCCCAACATCAACACATTTCGTCAACATGTCTGACGGGTTCTTTGCACCCTCTATCTTCTCCAAACACATATCACCATCCTCTACTGCCCCGCGAGTGAAATGGTACCGCCTTCTGATGTGCTTTGTCTTCGAATGATAGACTGGATTTTTCACCAACTGTATGGCACTCTGGCTATCTGAGTAAAGAATCTTCTCGCTCTGCTTCTTGCCCAATTCCTCCAGATAATCTGCCAGCCATATCATCTCTTTCCCAGTTTTAGCTATTGCCACATACTCAGCTTCAGTAGATGAAAGAGAAACACACTTTTGAAGTCTGGACATCCAGCTCACTGCTGTTCCACCTATGGTGTAAATGTACCCGGATGTACTCTTGCTCGAGTCAATATCTCCACCAAGATCAGCATCCACAAAACCCTGTAGAGTCACCTTGCCTTTGCCAAAACAGAGTGAAGTACTGGATGTACCTCTCATATATCTCAGAAGCCACTTCACAGCTTCCCAATGCTCTTTCCCCGGGTTTGCCATGTACCTGCTAACAACTCCCAATGCATGTGCTATATCAGGTCTTGTGCAGACCATAGCATACATCAAGCTCCCAACTGCTGAAGCATATGGAACAAGTGCCATATGCTCACGCTCCTCGGCTGTCTTGGGTGACTGCTCCTTTGACAATTTAGAGTGATTTGCCAATGGAGTAGTCCTGGGTTTAGCATCATTAACCCGGAATCTGCTCAACACCTTCTCAATGTACAACTCCTGAGATAGATTTAAAGTGCAAGTAGATCTATCCTGAGAAATTCTCATCCCCAGAATCTTCTTCGCTGGACCCAAATCTTTCATCTCAAACGCTGCAGACAACTTTGTCTTCAGATTGTTAATCTCCCTCATACTAGATCCTGCAATCAACATATCATCCACACACAAGAGTAGAAAGACATATGAATCAGTGTATTTCTTGAAGTAACAACACGGATCCTTTTCAGCTTTGCAGAATCCACTCTTGGTCATGAAGGAGTCAAACTTCTTGTACCACTGCCTTGGTGCTTGATTTAGTCCATACAAGCTCCTGGTGAGCTTGCACACCATGTGTTCCTTGCCTGGAACCACAAATCCTTCCGGTTGCTGCATATAGATCTCTTTGTTCAGATCTCCATGTAAAAATGCTGTTTTTACATCCATTTGCTCTAGATGCAAATTCTCTGATGCAACAATACTCAACATAATTCGAATAGAGGTTAACTTTACAACAGGAGAGAATATTTCAGCATAATCATTACCTTTCCTTTGTGAATATCCTTTAACCACTAAACGAGCCTTGAAACTTCTTTTGCCATCTGGTTCAGTCTTGATTCTGAACACCCACTTGTTCAACAAAGCTCTCTTCCCTGCAGGTAACTCAGTCAACACCCATGTGTCGTTCTCCTCAAGTGACCTCATCTCATCATCCATGGCTTGCTCCCACTTGATCGAATCCTCCACCTGTAGGGCCTCATCAAAAGACTCTGGTTCCCCCTCATCAGTCAGCAATAGATAGTGTAATGAAGGTGAATACCTATCTGGTGCCCTGATGGTTCTGAATGATCTCCTTAACACCTGCTCAGGTGTAGCATGCTCCACTTCAGATTCTTCAGTAAGAGTTTGTTGAGTATCTGCTTCGACATCTCTGGGGTTACTCTTCTCCAACTCAACCTCAACTCCCACTTGCTTTGTAATCTCAAGAACCTTCTGCTCTCTGTCCTTGTACAGGACAGACTCATCAAATGTCAGGTCACAATGTATCAGGATCTTTCTGTTCTTTTCATCCTAAAACCTGTAACCAAACAAATCAGAACCATAGCCTATGAAGTAACACTTCACAGCCTTGGCATCAAGCTTGTCTCTCTTTTCTGGATCAACATGAACATAAGCAGTGCAACCAAAAGTCCTCAAGTGTGAGTACTTGAGTTCTTTTCCTGTCCACACCTCCTCTGGAATCTTGAACCCTAAAGGAACTGATGGTCCCCTGTTGATCAAGTATGCAGTTGTGCTCACAGCATCCGCCCAAAATGTTTTGGGCAGTCCACAGTGTATCCTCATACTCCTCGCACGCTCATTCAATATTCTGTTCATCCTCTCAGCAATTCCATTCTGCCTTGCCTTACCAGGAACTGTTCTCATCAATCTGATTCCCTCAGCTGCACAGAATGCCTTGAACTCTGATTTGTCATACTCTCCTCCATTATCAGACCTTAGGAATTTGATTTTCAAACCGGTCTGATTCTCAACTTCAGCTTTCCACTTCTTGAAGGTTGCAAACACATCTGACTTATGCTTCAAGAAGTAAACCCATACCTTCCTGCTGTAATCATCAATGAAGGTAACATAGAATCTGGATCCTCCAAGTGATGATACTGGAGATGGTCCCCAAACATCTGTATGGACCATTTCCAACCGCACTTTCTTTGGCTCTCTAGAAGTCTTTGTGAAGCTTACTCTTTTCTGTTTGCCCATAACACAGCTCTCGCAAAGACCCATATCAACAGACTTTAGACCCTCTAATGCTCCTTTTGCAACCAGCATCTTCATTCCTTTAGCACTCATGTGTCCAAGTCTGTTGTGCCACAGACATGAACCGGAAGCACCTTCAGTAACAGCGGCTATGTTAATACACCCATCAGTGGTGTACAAGGTTCCAGATTTGGTGCCACAAGCTACTACCATAGCACCTTTCACAATCTTCCACGTACCTTTCCCAAACTCTGCTGCATATCCCGTGCTATCCAACTGACCAACAAAGATCAGATTTTTCTTGAGGCCAGGAATATATCTGACATCCTCCAATGTCCACTGGTTTCCCGAGGTGGTCTTTATGCAAACATTCCCCTTTTTTTCAATCTCTAAGGCTTTATTGTCAGCAAGATATACCTTTCCAAAATTTCCAGATTAGAAATTTTGGAACAACTCCTTGCTTGGAGACGAATGGAAAGATGCACCAGAATCCAAAATCCAAGATTCAACCAGGTTGTTCACACTAAGGATTAGAGCATCCCCAATGTCCTTTGCTGAATTCACAGAATCATTGTCATCTCCAAATTTCTGATTCTGTTTCTTCTTTGGCTTTGTACAGCTCGTCCGAAAGTGCCCTTTTTCTCCACAGTTCTAACAAGTCACGTTTGATCTGTTCGGGGATTTTCCTCGATTCTTTGATTTTGATCGACCATGTTGATTTTGGCCTTTCGTCTTACTTCTCCCCCTTCGGTCAACGCTGAGAGCACTGCCGGATGAATCTCCCACTTCTCGTTTGCGAATACTTTCGCTAAGAACAACATCACGGATTTCATCAAACTTCAGTTTCTCAGATCCACGGGAACTGCTAATCGCAGCAACAACAGTATCCCAAGACTCGGGCAGAGATGACATCAAAATCAACGCCTTAATTTCATCTTCAAAATTAATATCCACAGAATTGAGTTGACTCACAATCATATTAAACTCATTTATATGATCAGAAACAGATCCATTCTCAGACATCTATAAATTGAACAATCTACGCATCAAATCTACCTTGTTCATCGCCGATGTTTTTTCATACATGTTTGATAGTGCCTTCAACAGACCGGACGTGGTTTTCTCCTTCACGATGTTGAACGCCACGTTTCTTGACAAAGTCAACCGGATCAACCCAAGAGCTTGGCGATGCTTGAGCTTCCACTTCTCCTCCGTCATGGATTTTGGCATCACCCCGGTCAACGGTTCGTGAAGACCTTTCTGGTACAGATAATCTTCGATCTGCATCTTCCAGAAACTGAAATCGGATCCATCAAACTTCTCGATTCCAAGCTTCGAACTATCCATCTTCAGTGATCGTGTTGAATCAACCTTGCTCTGATACCAGTTGTTAGGATCTAGTTCACACACACACATTTTTCGTTTTCAGATGAAGAACACAAGAACTTTTGGAGAGAAGAAGATGAGAGATCTAGAGAGAGAAAGAGAGAGAATTTCGTGGAGAGAGAATTTCGTGGTAAAACCCCGTGAGTAAATAGTACATCAAATATTAATCAGGCTCCACAACCTAACAAATAGGTGGCACTAAGGTTGTCACACCAAAGAATAGATGTGGGCGAAGCAAGACAACCAATCTCTTTAAGTATCATTCCTAGCCAAGTGAGCTCAGAGGTAGCACGGGCAAGTGCTCGATATTCTGATTCAGTACTTGAGCGAGACACAGCCTTTTGCTTTCTAGAGGCCCAAGAAACTAAATGAGAACCATGGTAGATGGCAAAACTAGTAGTGGACCTGCAATCATCAAGAGAACCACCCCAATCAGCATCGCTATAACCATGTAAAGGCAGAGAGGATTGCGAAGTAAAGAAAAGACCATCTGAAGGAGTGGCCTTAATATATCGAAGTATTCGTTTCACTGCCATCCAGTGAGAATCCAGTGGTGAATGCATGAACTGTGATACTTTGTACACGGAGTAGGCGATATCAGGCCTAGTAAATGTTAAATACTGCAGAGCACCGACAATACTTCGAAATAGGGTCTGATCATGAAAGGGTTGGCCATCAGATGAGGATAATCTGCTTGAAGATGAAGCAGGAGTAAACACTGAGCTGCAAGACTCCATTTGAGCACGTTTAAGCAAATCAGAGATGTATTTTTGCTGGTACAAATGCAAGCCACAGGGTGTCCAGCTTGCTTCAATGCCCAAAAAATAAGAAAGTTTTCCCAGATCTTTGACGGCAAACCGTGATTGCAACTTAGCAACCAGAGAGCTAATGTAACCAGATTTATTTCCCATCACCAAAATATCATCAACATAAATTAAGCAAAATAATTTAACACCACCAGAGTGCATATAGAACAATGAACTATCTGCCTTAGAGCATTTGAAACCAAATGAGATTAGAGCATCAGTGAGATATTTATTCCACATGCGAGGGGCCTGTGTAAGGCCATAAAGAGACTGTTTGAGTAAGCACACATGATCTGGTTTCGAAGGATCAACAAATCCCGGAGGTTGGGACATATATACAACTTCGTCAAGATGTCCGTGAAGAAAGGCATTTGAAATGTCTAATTGTGTAATATGCCAATGACAAGAAACAGCCAGTGACAAAAGCAGTCGAATAGTGGCAGGTTTAACTACCGGGCTGAATGTGTCAATATAATCAATGCCTGGTCTTTGATGATATCCATTGGCTATAAGTCGCGCCTTATACCGTTCTACAGATCCATATGGCTTCATCTTTATTTTAAAAACACATTTGCATCCAATCACATTATGGGACGAGGAGGGTGGAATTAGCTGCCAAGTTCCATTTTGTATGAGGGAGTTGTATTCATCATGCATAGCTTTGCGCCAATTCTTATCTTTTGCAGCCTGCGAATAACAAGTTGGATCTAGGAAAGCAGATGTCACAGCTGAAAGCGACAAGGGTTGTTTTGGTTTTAGAGAGCCTGTTTGTGCACGAGTAACCATTTTGTGGGGTTTCAAAGGTGTGGGATGCAGTGAAGAGTTAGAGGGTGAGTGATTAGGCACTGAGGCCGAATCTGCGATATCACCACGCAAAGAAAGACCATCTGTAGTAGGTTGACCACTTGTGGGAAGAGCCTCTTGCATTGAGTGATCCCGGTCCAATGTATTAGAAACATTGACAGAAGTTAGTTGGTTTGAGGACGATGGAGGTGATTGTGTAGGCGCATCTTGACACCTATTTGTGGGTATATTAGAATAAGGAGATGTTGTAACAGTAGGTGGCATTGGCAACTGAATAGTAACAGGTGTGTTATCAAAATTGGCCACAGAAGTGGGCATCACGACATCTCGTACAGCAAATGGAAAGGTGTTTTCATCAAAAACAACATGACGAGAGACATAAAATTTAGACGTGAGGGGATCAAAACACTTATAACCCTTATGAACCTTACTGTAACCAAGAAAAACACAAGATTTAGAGCGAGGAGATAACTTATCTTTTGCGTAAGGACGGAGCCATGGAAAACAAAGGCATCCAAAAATGTGCAAACGAGAATAATTTGGATCTGTTTTGAATAAAATACTAAAAGGAGCGTAATTATTCAAAAGTGGAGTGGGCAATTTGTTGATTGTAAAAATAGCAGTTTCAAAAGCGTTGATCCAAAATTTTGGAGGAACATTAGAATAAATTAACAAGGCACGACTAGTTTCAACTATATGTCTATGTTTCCTCTCTGCACAACCATTTTGTTCTGGAGTATAAGGGCACGATGAACGTTGAACAATGCCATTGTCTCTCAAATAACTAGTTAATGCCTGAAATTCACCCACCCACCCCAATCTGCTTGGAAGCATTTTATTGGGCGACCAAAGAATTTCTCCACAATTGTACGAAATTGAATAAAAATCAATAGAACTTCAGACTTAAATTTAAGAAAGTAGATCCAAGTATATTTGCTAAAGTGATCAAAGAAAATAACATAATAGCGATAACCATCATTAGAAACAACTGGGGTAGGACCCCAAACATCTGAACAAATTAAATTTAGAGGCCCTGTGGCCCTAAAACTAGACTCACTAAAGGGGACTTTGTGACTCTTACTAAGAGCACATGTAGAACATATGTTAGGAGATAAACTAGGGGACGACACGAAGACACTTGACGGCAAAGCTTTACGGACGGTAGAATAGGATGCATGGGCTAGTCATGCATGCCAAACACCAAGGGATGCAGCATATGAAGCAGGAGATGATGGTGATTTCAACACTGGAAGAGAGTATAGATCATCAGTTTTCGAACCTTTGTGAAGAATTGCCCTCGTTGCCAAATCCTTTACCAAAAAGAAGTTAAGGGAAAAATTCAACTGAAACTTGATTAGATGTAGTAAAGGAACTAATAGATAGTAAATTTTGAGTGGCAGTAGGAACATGTAGAATATTATCTAGAGTAAATTTTTTATTAGAAATAGAAAGTGAGCCTTGACCTATGTGAGATATAGGTAGTTTGGAACCATTACCTAAAGTTACTTCTTCAGGATCTTGGTATTCAAAGTGGATGGCGAGATTGTCAAGATCAGCCGTAAGATGATGTGTGGTGCCACTATCCATTAACCAGTTTTGCGTAGGTTGAGTTGAGGTGCTAGCTAGATTTGAAGAGGGTTGTCCAGAGACCCTATTACCACGATAGACTTTGGGTGACGGACAAACACGTGCAATATGACCCTTTCCATCACAATTATGATAAACAATCCCAGACATATCAGAGTATGAAGATTGGACCCCAGATTGAGTTAACGGGGTATAATTCTGGAAGTTGCGATTATGAGAAGGTTGTGTAAATCCTTGATTACAAAAACGACCACGACCTCTGCCACTTCTACCTCTACCTCGACCACGTGTGGTAGGAACTGAGCTTTGAGTATATTGAGCTGAAGGAGCAATTACATTAAGGGTTTCATCCCTTTTTAGTTGTCTTTCTTCATACAACAACATGCCGTATAAATCATCAAAGGTTACATCTTCATGGCGTGCTTCAAGTGCTCTGGTGAAAGGATGGTATGTAGGGCCAAGACCTGCAAGAACAAATTCTACAAGATCTTCATTATTGACAGGATGTTGTAAAGCAGCCAATCTGTTTGCCATCTCTTTTGCCTTTTGGACATAAGTCTCAATGCTCGCATTGTCACGATTCAGAGTGTGTAGTTGTGCTTTGAGCTCACGGATTTGTGGTTTGGATCCGGATGCATAAGCCGCAACTAGTTTGTTCCATGCTGCACGGGTTGTTTCAGCGCCAACTAATTGTGGTAATACAGTCTCAGATACTGAAGCAGCAATCCAACTTAAAACAAGTTGGTCTTCACGTACCCAAGCTTTATACAGTGGATTCAGTTGATTATCTCCTATTAACTGATCTGGAACAGGTTCAGTACCATCCATATGATGATTGAGATCACACCCAGTAATCATTGGAAGAAACGGTGTCTTATATAGCAAGAAGTTTGACGATGTGAACTTTACGGGCAGTTGATGAGCAAAGTTAGGTGTTGGGGAATAAGTTGCCATTGGGGTGGTTGAAGCAACAACTGGAGTGCTGGATGTGTCTGGGGAGGAAGTGGCATCTACCATTACTGGATTCGTAAAGGCGGTTCAAGCCGTCGACGTTATGTTCGTTAAAGAGGAAAAAAAAATCGGAGGGTTGTTTAAACCACTAAGGCTCCGATACTATGATAGAAAAAACTTTTCTTCACTTCTTATCATTGAAGACAAATCAATATATATACAAGAGGTTTCCTTGAGGAGCAAAGTCTCCTATCATTACTAGAATACTCAAGGAGCTAGGTCTCCTATCGTTAATAGACTACACAAAACAGAAGGATACTAGAGATAGTTATACAATACTTCCAGTTGCTATCCTAGTTAGAGTCGATGTCCAATTATCCTTTACAAGATCAACATATTCAAGAAAAAGAAGAACCGTAAATGGAAAATCATAGAGCGTACCTTTGACACAAGCACCTTGAATATCCAACTTGCTTACCCTACCATTTAGGCACATAACTCCATACCAATCCTCACATCACTACACCATTTTAGGTCTACAGCCACACTAATTCTAGACTACACTTGTAAAATGTTGTCTAAAGTAGTTTTGGGAACACTTTTAAAGCGTAGCCAAAATTTTTAACTTTTAGCTACAATAATATTGGCAACATTTCAAAAGTGTACTCTTTAATGGTATAAGCTACACTTTATAAGTGTTGTTACAATATAATATAATTGGAAACGCCTATTTACATATATGGCAACACTTATGAAATGTCCTATTTTTATAATTGAAAAAACAACACCTTATAAGTGTGGCCTTAAAAATTTTCACTTAACTATTATATTCCCTCCAATATTTTTAACTCTCCCTCCCATTTTTATTGGCCAAAAAAAATAAACATTAATAAATAATAGAACATCAACTTTTTCAGCTTTCCTTTTTGACTTCACTTTCCTCTTTCACAGAAGAACGAAAGAGATGATGAAAGAGCTGATGAACAGCTGGTGAAGAGAAGTGAAGTCATCGAAGAAATTAGTTCAAGTCTCTGATACAGATTTGTGAGAACAGCACGCCGAAGAGTTGAAGTCAACGAAGAACTGAGTTGAAGAGTTGAAGTCACTGATAGTTCAAGTCTTCTTCTTCGATAAGTATGATTCTATTTTCCTATGCCTATTTCATCAAGTGTAAGTATTAAAATTGTCTTCTTGTTAGCTGAAGTGGTTGTTTCTTTGTTTTGTGTTTATAAGGAATTGAATACTTTGGGGTTATTGGCAAGATGATGAACTGAAGTTAAATTAGTCTCTCTGTCATGCTTTTCTCTCCAATTTCTCACTGAAGAACACGATTTCAGACTGCTTTTGTTTGAATAAGTTTTATCAAGTAAGAAATTCTATTTTGAAATTCTAAATTTTAGCTTTAGGGTATGGATATTCTTGTGTTTTTATACCATTTTTGGGAGTGTGGCTAGTATTTTAGGTTCATCAGTTGATTTTTTGGAGTGTAGCTCGTATTTTAGCCTTCATATATAAACCTCTTTTTCACTGTTGGGGGTTGGAAAAAAGTTAGGATGTATTTGACAAAAAATATTTAGAGCAGTTGAAGAAAATAGTTAAAATATATATATATATAGAAACAAATTCAAGGCAAGAAGAGTTAAGTGTCGATAAGAGTATCACATTTTGTAATTCGTTTCGCAGATCAGTTTCCCAAGCTTTGTTCGAGTTTGAGATTCTGCCCGGAATTCTCATCTGACGTTAGTGTTCGAGTTTCACAATGAAGATCGTTTCCCTGCTATTCCCTTTCCAGTTCAGTGCCCGCAGAAAGGTAATGTCGTTTTCCTCATAGTACTCTTTCGCCTCTCTTTCTATTTTAATAGTGATATTGTGACTGTTTGAAAGTTGTTTTGATGAGTTTGTTTCTTTTTATTTGATTTATCTTTCAGTTGATGTTGATTCAATATGAGATATGTGTTTCTTAATGAGTTACTTTCGCAGGTCTGATGTAATATCACTTTAAAGATTCGAGAATTTGTATTCATAGTTGTTATTCCCCTACTTGTCCTTCAAAGTTTTGTTTTGTTGTTTCTCTTCTTGATATTGCTCTTGGAATGTCCTTTGACCTGTGTCACATCTAGATATGGTACCACGAGGTATCTTGGTTCAAGCAAATTAGAAACTCAAAGTTTACATGCCCAAACAATTATTATAAGGATTTGGATGACTAAACAATAGAAGGTTACAAATACAGACCCCTTTAAGAGAGAGCTACTAGGATTTACAATCCATGATATAAGACATCAAACCACAAATATACACATTACAGTGCTGAGGCCAATTAAAGGATAGTTGGTTCACTGAAAACAGTGTGTCAAAAAGAAAAAGAAATGATTTAGACAATAAAAGCTGAATCTGGGATTCTTATATTATTTCAGGGTTGAAGTCCAAAATTTTGCCTTTTTTGGCTGTATCTGCATCATATTTGGCTAGCAGATCTTTTAAAGACCATAACCTTTCAGTTGGATCAGTTTTATAGTCCTTGAAATTTTTTCAGTCCATTTCTTGCTTTACTCATGTTTATTGTCTATGCAATTAGTTGAATAATTTTGATTCTCAGCTTTGACTGCATTTTTCAACACATGGATGGACATTATGCCAAATGCCATTTGATTAATATGAAGGTAAATGATAGTTAACTCCATTAGAATTTGCAATAGGACAACAATTGAAAAATAGTGAACAATGAAGGTTGATAAATTTTTAGTGATTCTTAATATACCATATATCAGTCAGGAGAACTCACAAACAGAATAATAGAAATACCTCTTGGCATTTCTGCCCGCAAAACAATACAGATGGATTATTAGAACTAGAGGATATAGCATTTATATCCAGACTGCATGATTTAAGATCTGCAAAATGAAAGCTCAATAATTCAGCTCAATTATAGAACATGTAAAGTCTCTAAACCTCCAAAATCCAAACAACTTTATATTTTTTCTTACAGAGGCTGCACCAGAGAAGCTCATCTACAACTCCCTCACCTTCATCTGTGATAGTACTGTCGGTGTTAAAAAATTTGAATGTGCAATTTGAACAGAGCCAATCACCTGGAGGAAGCATTTGTAGAAAACAACATGTGAGCCTGATGCTTAGAGAGAGTAGATGTCATCTTCTAGGTTGAATTGGAATAAGCACATAAATAATATTATAAAGTAACAGAATTTCAAAATCCCAGTCTGCGTATGTTGCATCTATTGGAGATGCCTAGGTAGAGTATGATATTCTAAAAAAATAAATATCCTATCAATGTTCATTTTCATATTACACAATCAGTTTTGGTGATATTTATGCACTTATCTTTCTTTCCATTCTTTGATCAAACTCCTATATTATATATGTTTTAGTTGAAATTCTTGAAACTGTGGGACTCATGTTCACAACAATTGTCATAGTTAGATGTTGTCAGGTGGAATGGAATGAATGTGAAAGTACAAGCTTATATACTAGCTACACTAACTGACCTACTTGTTAACATGTGTAACAAACTCATATCAACATCTTCAGCCGCTCAGCATTTGGAGATTTTAGGTAGTCTTGAGGAACTCAAGTGTAGGCTAGAAGTTGCTGCTGCGTCAATCGTTGTGTTTTTCATGCTTCAGTTCAGCATTGGAGTTTACCTTTTCAGGAGAAGGAAACATATGATGCAGAAATCTGCTTTACCCCATATAGTGCCTAATGCTACTGGTTGCATCGTGTTTTCTTACTCTGAAATTAAAGACCTGACTGATAATTTTAAGTAACAAATTGGGCTGAATGTGTATCTCGAGGCCTCTATTGATGAAAAGAGGTTCCGGGCTGCAGTTCTAAAAATAGGAAGCATATACCACAAAAACATTTTGAGGCTGGATGGTTATTGTTGTGAGTCCGGCCGTAGGTTATTGGTTTATGAGCTTGCCAAATATGGTTCTGTTGACAAATAGCTTTCTGTTGACCTGTATCAAAGACCTCTTGTTGCCCTATATTTTTTGGACTTGAAATAGGAGTAGCATGGGCTTTATAATAGTGACAAGGAATATCCATAACCTCCTGCAAAACAGAAGTCATTTCATCCCTCCTTGTACATTCTTTTTCCTGCAAATTAGTAGTCCAGCACTTTTCCAGCCATATCAACAGCTTCCTTAACAACAATATTTTCTAAGGGATTAGGGGATGGAGTACCTGCATCAACTGAACCTTTAGAATATTTAGGGACTTCCCTTATTTCGCTTGTATGCACTGGAGTTGCAGTTTGAGGATGCACCTTGCCATGTGCTGCATGTCATTGAACATCACCAGGTTCATGCTATTGTGTATTGATTTTGGGGGAATTCTGAATTCTGCTATCAACCTTGTTTCTAGTGTTCATGTCTGGTTCATTTGAATTATTTTTGTGTTCCTGTTGTTGGTTATTATTTCTTCTCTTTTCTGTTTGCCATTTTTCCTACTGTTGTTTTAGTCCTTGATCCTGACCCTTCTGCTGTGAGGCGATTCGCATAGCTTTACCTATGATAGTGGTAACGGTATCACAGTACACAAAATGGAACTGATCATTAGCCTGTGGTGTTTCTCTTCTCTGTTCATGCTATGTTGAACTAAATCTTTGATAGAGACTTGCTTTGAATTTGATATGCTATTTGTGATGGTATTTATAAGCAAGGTGTATTGATATTGATTTTGATTTCTTGTTTTAAGTGAACCCCGTCTTACATTGTGGTGTTAGAATGAAGTTATTCAAGTTTTTGTTGATTTTTGTTCTTTATTTTGGCTGATTTTTCATTGGACAACTTTACTCCCCGAATATATTGGCTTTACTTGAGTTATAAAAAGGTTTCGAACATTATCCAACATGGTTTCTTCTTGAATCTTGATATGAGAAGTCTATTAATTTCAATGGATGTCCTTCATCTTGGAATGGGATAATGTAAAATGGTGGTAATCATGTTGCAGGAGTTGTTTTGACAACTTGGGTTTAGTTATTCATGTGTGTATTTGCTAATCTTACACACCTTGTTAAGCTTTCAATGGCTAACAGTTTAATGAATAGTTACTCTCACTATGCACTTCCACATTTATTTCACTAACTTATAATTTTATTTTGAATGTGCAGGAAAATGCTGGTAATTGAATTTGAATTTGACAAGAAGTAAATTCGATCTATTGTAGTGATGATAAAGAGTTTTTGTACTATTGTCATATACGTTTGAATGACTCATTTGGTTTTTTGGAATTTATTGATATTAGAGATCTTTAAGCTTTCACTTTCTATGTTTTGGTTGTACAAGACATGTTTCTCGAAGCTTATTTGAAATATATAGCTTCAATTTAATTATTAGTTAATTTTGTGCTTTAGGTCACTTGTGTGTGTATATATATATATATATATATATATATATATATATATATATATATATATATATATATATATATATATATATATATATATATATAGTGTTGCTCTAGATGAGATATAAAGTTACACTTCATAAGTGTTGCTCTAGATGACCAATAAAGTTACACTTTATAAGTGTTGCTCTAGATGACCAATAAAAGGCAACACTTTTTAAGTGTGACCAATAACAATGCAAAGGCAACGCTTTTAAGTGTAGTATAGTAAAAAATAGGTGTCGCTAATGCATCACAACAAAGCGTGCCCTTATACCTCTTTGGCTACGCTTTATAAGTGTAGCGAAAGATGGCAACATTTAAAAAGTGTTGCCTAATGTCAAAGGTTACGCTTCTTTAGGCCACCCCCTAAAAAGTGTTGCTGAAAGTCCAAAAGTGTAGCCTTTTATCAAAGGCAACACTTTTCACTACTTTAGGCTACACTTTAGTGGTGTGGCCGTAGGCCAAAAATGGTGTAGTGCATGCATTCGAACTGTGTCCATGAAGTCAATAAGGAATTAGTCTTGTTCTTGAAAGTTGCTTTCCATGTTAGGAGCGCAATTTCTTCCTCCTTGGAAGCAAAAGTAACCGTAAAGAGATATAAAGAAACGAGAAATTAAACTATTTTGAGAACCGTCATGAAATATATTGACAATATGCTATTTTCTTGGAAGCAAAAGTAACCGTAGTGTACACATTTATTTATATTGTAGAGATCATTTTAAAGGTATTGCTAGTCAATGGCAAGTCAGTCTTAATAATAATTATACTAATAATAATAATAATAATAATAATAATAATAATAATAGATAATAATAATAATAGATAATAATAATAATTTATTATTATTAATATTATTATTATTATTATTATTATTATTATTATTATTATTATTATTATTATTATTATTATCAACTTCTGTGTTATCATTATAGTACTGAGGAGAGTGGCATTGCATGAGTACTAATTCATCCAAATACTACTATTAATTATCATCGTTTCCCCTATAGTTTAAAATTATTTTTCTAACCTGAGTTCATATAGAATTAGACCACAAAATCAAGATGCTAATGCCTAGTCTACTTGAAGAAAGAAGGAAAATTCAATTATAACAATACAGGCATCACACTAATCCTGACTTGATAAAATTTAAATATGAAATTGAAGTTTAGATAAACAATCAAAAGTTAAAACATGCACCCTGTAGTACCACATGCTTGTACCATCAATGTATCCCCTACGAATATGAGATGTCCAAAATAATATTAATACATAATTTATTACGTATATTATATACCGGAAAAATGATAAAAATTTATTCTTACAAATGAAGAAGCATGATCTATAGCTTACAGAGATAATCACTCCTGGTACAATCTAAACTAAAAACATATTTTCATGCGCCCTGCAAAAAGAAGATAAAAAAATCATTTTAGTTTATATATCTTTGTGAGAAGTAAATACAAATGCATAAGCTTAGAATTATTTTACAACATACACTGTCATCAAACATGAGTCATATACCAACTTTTTTTTTTCATGTCTAATCATCAGATCGTTTCATATCTCAGTAGCCTTGTGTTTTGTTCCTAGAGAAGCCCAAATAAGTAGTTTAAGACTACATATTTCATAATAAAACTCTTACTAGTTAATGCACATTATGTTGGGTTTTAAAAGGTGTGAATGGAAAATGAAGAGTTGCGACTTTTATGAAAAATTGTGACATTTATGAAAGGTGACGATCTTTCCAAAAAATTGAGCCTTTTTCAAAGTTTTGTGACCTTTCCGTTAAAGCACAATAAGAACCTTTTTGCACTACCCTTTGTTTTCTATAATTGAGGGATTTCCTCTCATTTTAAAAAGAAAATTTTGTGGACTTCTTCTTCTACTACTAAATCTAGTATTCTACATATACTTTACTACCGTTGAGTGGCTCGCTGACACCAGCGTTTTAGGTATCAATACACTGGTGATTGAGATCATTCTATCCTGGGAGGACATATTCCAAATAAAACCTTGAATACTAGAGGGGAATAATTTCTTTAAGGGGACACTGTGCATCAGTGGTCTTGATCTTCTTTCTGTTTTTCCAAATTCTGGTATGTGTTACAGATTTTAGATTTGTGATTTAATTTCTGGTTTTCTATCCTTCACTGGTTCATTAATTTTGGTTACTTCGTGTTTCTGCAAAGTTTGTTGGAATCAGTAAGATTCTTTAAACACAGATTGACAAAAATTCTTCTTTAAAAAAAATATTTCATATATTTTTTCTAATTTGTTTCTGATCTAGTTTCTCTACTAGTTTTAATTTTCTAGTTGTGAAATGTTCTTAAATTTTGTTGTGTCTTATCAAGTTCTTCAAAGTTTTATTCTAAATATCTTAGGAATACAAAATGAACAACAATCTTAAGAAAATTATTATACTGTTAGTATTTTTTGTATTCTACTGATTGAGAGAATCTGACCATGGAAGTAGAAGATAAATGCATTACTTCTCCATAATTCGTTGCTTTGTTTAGAAAGGTCAAAGTGAGAATGTAACAGAAAAAATTTGTGGTATTCTGATTAAAGATTACCAGGTAACCCTATTATTTTGTCTAAGGAGAAAAATAGTTTCTAAGAGTTATCATTTTTTATTTATTATCATGTGTATCTTTGGAAAAAGATCTGCAAATCATATGTTGAGGAATGAATTTTACTTGGCAAATATTGTTACCTTTAAAATTCTTTAGTTTGCAAAAATGAGAGATGCATATTTTTTTTTGATAAAATAGTATGTCAAAATGTTATAGTTGGGAGACTATTTGATAAGAAAAACATTTCTATGTGATGAAGAATATGTTTAATTCTTTTTGGAGACTAAAAAAAATATTTTTGTAGTTTTGTACTCCTTGTGAATTTGATTATGTCAGATTGTTGTGGATCAAAATTTTTGTTGTTTTCTACTCTGAATAAATTAGACCAAGTCTGTGGTGTACTTCTGATTTTCTATAAATTTCACTGTGTTATATAGAAACATTCTAAATACTAAGTGGTATGTCTATTTGTGATAGAGGAAAAAGACTAGTGACTCAGAGTTGGTAAGTTTGTGCCTCTATGGAATGAACTTTGACACTCTATAAACAATGTCACAGAGAATTGAAACTCTATAATTCTTTCGTAGAATAATAGTGTCAAAAGAGGTTTCATACTGCCAATGACATTTTGATAGTCTGCGAAAATATGTGGAAAAACTATTTTCAAATACTTGAAAAATATTTTTGAGATCACATTTAAAATGTGAGGGTTCTTTGCTTATGATAAAGATAAAATTAGACTTAGTGTCTAATTTAATTTTGGAGCAAAATATATGAAATTCAATGATACTTTTGTATTATGTTAGATCCACAAAATTCTTGGAGTATATTTGATATTGTGGTTCTTGAGTTTCTCTATTACTAATATATGATGTGACTAGTATGAAACTACCAAATTATATATATACTTGTTCAAAATTGAGTTCTTTTTATGAAAAAGTGTCACTTAAAATGTTCTGATTTTTCATGTAAAAATATGTAATAATTATCTGTATAGACATGAATATTGGTGAATAATCATTTGTTATGTTTTGCAAAAGAAACATTTGGACTTTATTCCCTTTATTGGACCCAATGAAACTTTGTTCATGGGTAGTTCTATAACAATCAAATTGAAAGTTATGAAAAGGTCCTTATGAAAAGGTCATTTGACAAGGTGTTGACTCTAAGCAATGTTTGTAACACACAAAATTGTAAGAAGTTGGAACAAAATATTTGAGAAAAAATCTACCTCGCGAAGAGCTTTTCAAACTCAATAATTTTATTTGTTCTTACTTGCTTGAGTCAAAGTTTGTGACATGAGCACTTGTGGCATGTCACTTAAAAAATCTTGTAAGGTAAAATTATCAACTTAGAAGTTTTGTCTAACTTTGAGTGCAATAAATAAAAATATCAAGTTTGTGTGGAATCTAAGTATGCTGAGCATTCTTATAAATCTGTTGAAATGAAATCTAATTCCTTATAATTGATTTACACTGACATTTGTGATATGAAGTAAATACCATCTTGTGGTGGGAAAAAAGTATCTCGTTACTTTCATTGACAATTGCATTAAAAATGACTATGTCTATTTGCTGAATGGTAAGGACGAAGCAATAAAAATGTCTAGACAATATAATATCTAAGTTGAAAATCAATTAAAAAGATAAGAAGTGATAAGAATGGAGTGTATGAATCTCCTTGTGCAAAAGTATGTTTAGAAAGTGGATTTATCCATCAAACTACTGCCCTATTCACATCAATCTAATGAAAAACTGAACATTGAAAGAAATAATGAAGGCATTATTTATAAGTTCGGGGTTACCATAAAATTTTTGTGCAGGAACTATCCTTACTGCAAAAGGGAAGAGCAAAATTTTTTGTCTTTTCATAAAGAAAGCAATTTTGTTTGTTCACGACACAATCTATTTCGTATGTGAAACGGAAAGGAGAGAAATCCAACTTGAATTATTTCAAAGTGTGGGGGTATCTAGCCAAAGTCCAAGTTCTTATTCCTAAAAGAATTAAATAGGACCTATGACTGTGGACTGTAAAATTAGACTTTAGTAGTCTACAGAATGATCTAAAAGGCCAAGAAAAGGAAAAAGGAGAATGTACTTAATAAAGAGATTCTGACGCGTAGTAAATGTCAAAGGACATTTACTTCCTTCGAATATGATTTTGTAATATTTTCTGTGTCTTCTGTAGACTTATCATTTGAAAAGATGGTGTCAATAGTGAGATTGATGCAATCTTGAGCAACCATATTAATTGGAAGTTAATTGATCTTCTTCCAGGAAATAAATCTTTGGGTTCAAAGTGAACCTTTAGAAGAAAAATAACCGTTGACGGAACTGTTGACAAATATAAAGCAAGACTTTGTGTCAAAGGCTTTAGACAAAAATAAGTTTTCCATCTTGTCGATATATGTACTCGTTAGTAACTAGAATTACATCCATTCAGATGCTACAATTATTAGTTGTGGTATATGACCTCCAAATTCATCAAATGAATGTGAAAACAACTTTCTTAAATGTAGAATTGGAGGAAGATATTTACATGGAACAATCCGAGGGTTTTGTGATTCCTGATAAATAAAAGAAAGTGTGCGAACTTGTTAAGTCACATTATGGACTAAAACAAGCACCCAAACAATGACATAAGAAATTTGATCAAACCATGTTGGCAAATGGATTTAAGAATGATGGAAGTGATAAATGTGTTCACATTAAAATCACAAGGTCATTGTTTGTTTGTATATTGGTGATATGTTTGATCATCAATAGAGACACTAATGACATAAATGCTACTAAACGTATGCTAGAAAGCAAGTTTGGAATGAAAAATCTTGGAGTTGCTGATGCGATCTTAGGTATAAGAATCCTTAGATTTCCATAATGTTTAGCATTTTCATGGTCTCCTTGCATTGAAAAGGTACTTGACTAGTTCAAATATTTGGATGTCAATATTTTCAGGTCTCCAATAAATGTGAGCTTTGCATTTCAAAAGAGTGAAAGCGAAAGTGACTCACAATTGGATTGTGCTAGAGTATTGGAAAGTATGATGTATATATCATGAAGTGTGCGCGATCAGATATAACATTTGCTATTAATAAACTGAGTCGGTTCACAAGTGAAACCACTCAAACTCATTAGATGGCAATAAATAGAGTTTTGGAGTATTTAAAAAATACTTAAAACTATGTCGTGCATTATAACAATATCCAGCAGTATTAAAAGGATATAGTGATGCAAATTTAATCATCGGACAAATGAAGTAAAATCCACGAGTGGATATAGTAAAATCCACGAGTGGATATATATTTACTCTTGGTAGAAGAGCAGTCTCTTGGAAATATTTTAAAAGAGACATGTATCACTAGCTCTATAATGATCTTTGAGCTATGTGCTCAAGATAAGTTCGGTGAATAAGTTGAAAGACTTCAAAATTTCTTAATAGACATTCTTTTTTTTTTGGACCAAACCATTGGCATTATATGCATACACTTTGATGATCAAGATGCAATAGGTAGGGCATGGAGCATGATGTATAACGGAAAGTCTCGTCATATAAGACTTAGACATGATACCGTTAGAAAATTACTCTCATCAGAATTGACTATGTAAAGTCAAAAGATAATGTGTCGGATCCATTTACAAAAAGGCCTAACTAGAGAGACAGTTGAAAGATGATCTAAGGGAATGAATTTATGGCTTAAGACAAGTCATCATGGCGGTAACTCTATCTAGCAGACTGGAGATCCTAAGAGCTAGATTCAAGGAGAAAAACAAAGTTGTGAATGACGACATTGTCAACCAACTCAATCCATTATCATGATGAAGACAATGGTCAGGAACAAGGATACAACATTAATACTTGTTAATGAGTTAATAAAACTTAATGATTTTAATGATTTTGTAAGTTTGGCAGAGTTGACCAAATAGTGTATCTACGCGATAACACGGTTAGAAATTACCTATGTGAGTGTGAAGTGTAAGCCGCTTCGAAGAAGATGATTGTCAAAAACCCATCTCTCTATACACTCCTGAAATCAGGAGGTGTTCATGACTAAAATGAATACAACCGTAAAAACCATAAATAGTAAATGGTTAATTGTGTATGTGCTTGTAAAGTACACATACTTGTCCGTTTATTTGTCTTGGAGTCATTCCCCATTCATACAGGAGATTGTTTGATTTTAAAAGGTGTGAATTCTAATGAAGAGTTGCGACTTTTATGAAGAGTTGCGACTTTTATGAAATGTTGCAACTTTTATGAAGAGTTGCGACTTTTATGAAGAGTTGCGACTTTTATGAAAAGTTGCGACTTTCATGGAAAGTTGTGACATTTATGAAAGGTGATGACCTTTCCAAAAGATTGTGACTTTTCCAAAGGTTTGTGACCTTTCTGTTAAGGCACACTACCCTTTGTTTTTTATAAATTGAGGGATTTCCTCTCATTTTAAAAAGAGAATTTTGTGGACTTCTTCTTCTACTACTAAATCTAGTATTCTACGTGTACTAAACTGCCGTTGAGTGGCTCGCTGACACCAGCGTTTTGGATATCAATACACTGGTGATTGAAATCATTCTATCTTGGGAGGACATATTCCAAATCAAACCTCGGATACTAGAGGAGAATAATTTTCTTAAGGGGACACTGTACATTCAGTGAGCTTGATCTTCTTTTTATTTTTTCAAATTCTGGTATGTGCTACATATTTTAAATTTGTGAATTAATTTCTATTCTTCTATTCTTCACTGGTTCATTAAACTTTGGTTAGTTCGTGTTTCTGCAAAGTTTGTTGAAATCAGTAAGATTCTTTAAACACGGTTTGACAACAATTTTTCTTTAAAAAAATATTTCGTATATTTTTCTAATATGTTTCTGATCTAGTTTCTATACTAGTTGTAAAATGTTCTTAAACTTCGTTGTGTCTTATCAAGTTCTTCAAAATTTTGTTCTAAGTATCCTAGGAATAAAAAATTAACAACACATTGTCTATTTCATTACTATGTAATGCCAAGCTTTTTGCCTAGTTTTATCCAACACGGATATTGTTTCAAACATGAGCGAACCATACTTGGGTATCTCCACGGATTATCATTTGTATGCCATAATGTTTCATCAACGACATAACGTGTGAAATGCTTGTCAAGTTCTGATGCATAGTTCTCACCTTATAATTGCACTCAATCGTGTCAAAATGCTTCTGTACCCTATATCAAGACATTATTATTAATAAGCACATCAACTTAACAAATTATTGTCCCAAGTACTAAAAATCTCAAGATATGACAGATAGCACCATAAGGTAGTGTCAAATAAGATGAGTAAGACATTCCATCAAACATCATAGGGGCATAGAAACAGAAGTGTTTTCTAAATATGAAATGTATCTTAACTTGTTGGAATTGTCACCAACTTACAATGTGACTCTTTCGAATTTGCTAAAATTGGCAGGTGTTATTGGTGTGGGGTAATTGCTTCAGATAGAGCCACCACCGAAAATTTTTTCACTTCATTTGAAAGAGCAACAACAAATTATGTCTATAGTAAAAATAAGCAAAAAGGCATAAGTACCAAATTTGAAGAAAACTATCCTCGCTAATGAAACAAATCAAAGGAGCAGAAAAAATAGTAACTAATCTGACTATGACATCTGAATAAAAGATTCACTTGCATAACCAAGGTTATAAAACATTTGTTGTAAAAATTTGAAGACCCATCAAAAAGGTCAAGTCTTTCACTACATATTAGTTTCTAATTGAGTTGTTCGCTTTTTCGAAGACAATGCTTTTCTCTATACTTTTTAAATTTCTTCAACTATTATTTTTTACTTAAAAGTGTTCATGTCAGAACATAACTCATTCTATCCACTGTGTACACAAACTAAAGATAGCTGTTTGGTGAAGAAGAATAAATAAAGTAATAGTAAACTCATACCTTCATGAAAAGAATTTTAACAACACATGCACCTGAAGTAGTTCTCAACACCTTCTCTAATCAAGGCAAGTTTATGAATCTGCAACATTAATAAATTGTTAAGAGCAACTGATCTGTTACTTTACTGCTATCTCCTTCCAATGTTACTCATAGATTTAACCTAAAAATGTCACTGTCTTACAAAATTAATGTTGAAAGAATTGAAAAGAAGTCAGAACGATTTGATATATTATGCAACAATGAGATCATAATAGCGACAAAATCAATCAAAGAGACATAATGTATGCATATATCAGGTAAAATTACTAATGTGTATTGAAATTCTAGGAAGAAATTATATTCAAAATTGAAAAACAATAAATATAAAATATATCAAATTAGTATCGATAATAATAAAACAAGATCAGAAAGAAAACCCATCCAATTCTCACAAAAAAATGCCCTAAATCTCAGAGGTTTACAGGGAGAATTTGTACACAGAGAAGATGTAAGGTAAGTTAGAAGAAAAGAGACAGAACCAAAAAAAAATTCAGCCTCATATTTGTTATGAAACAAAAAATGAAAAAGATAGACAGGTGTTTCAAAAGAAACAAATCATGGGGCTGAAACACACGTGTTTACATAACCTGCAAAATTTGATTGTTGATAGTACAACTCATGCAAGCTTATGTACTATTAAACGATGCAATTGGTCCTTTAAAAGCGGCACTTCTAAGTAAGGATTATTATTATTATTTTTTTTTTTGTAAAAAAGAAAATTTTCCTATTGTCCAATAGTTCATTTAGTCAGATTAATGAATAGGGAAATATAAGGATTCTCAAATTAGTCCAGCGTCATAAATACGATAGAGTATCATGACTCTTTTGTAAAATAATACTTCCTCTGTTTAAAAAAAATGATCTCATTTTTTTTTGTAACATCTAAATTTTAGCTTTTCACGTGATATGTTTAAGATCACAAGATTAAAGGATAATTTTGTATATTTGACATAGCTTTAATATAGAGAGTAATTTTCTTAGATAGTCACCTATGTTTGAGAAATTACCTAGTAATATATAAGACTAGAATATTACCCAACTTTACATATTTTCCTCAAAATATACTTGACATAAAACTCATATTGAGATGCCATGCCATATTATCCATATTTCTATTTAAAAAATTAAAATTTTAAAATAACTCATATGTTATATTCAGATAAAAAAATAAAAATAATTCTTGATTATTTATCAATTTTTAGTTTATTACCTTAGCATGTTAAGAGAGAGACATTTTCTATTCTATCATTAGATTTAATATTAATTAATTTTTCTAAATCATTTCTCAATTCATTCATTCATTAATTTCTTAGAATATGCAAAGTGAGCAACTTTGATAGAATGCCATATCATATAATTCTTTTTTCTTAATAATTTTTTAATTTTTTTTAAACAAGGAAATTTAGTTTTTACTCCTTCCGTCCATATTTACTTGTTCAGCATTAATTTAATATATTTCTTAAAGGATATTAAGATAATTTTACTATATCAATCTTTGAAAATAATAAAATTTTATATTTTAAATAAGATGAAATACATAAAAAGAATCCCCTGAACTTGACACGATAATGTACTTTAGTATTTAAACTACACGGGCGTTTAAATACCTCCTTAATATCTTTAAGTGGATTCTCACCCTAACAGTACAATACCAGAAGTGCACTACACACGCCTCATCAGGGCCACATTAGTGCATCCACGTAAGAAATAATTTTTAAAACATTAAAAAAGGAAAATCAAATTTAATTTGGAATTATACTAAATTTAATTTTTTCCTTCTTAATTATTCTTAGTTTTTTTTATTAATTATAGTTTCATAAATTAATTTTAAAAATCCCCTAAATAACTAAATTTTCCCCATTGTTGTCCTCAAGTTCACCTCCTTTTCATTTTCTCATTTTCAAAGAGAAATCCGAACAACCTTTGCAACTCTAGGATATAACAAATTTTTTCAACTTTTCTTCTTACATGAACCAACAACAATGTCTATAAAAACTTTTCTTAAATTCCTATTTCAATTTCACTTATGATTTCAGCTACTCCTCAACCCCTCTTTTGAGGAACGAAAATATTCTTTCCATAAAAATATTAGTTTTTTATAAGATTTTCGATCTATTTTTTGTTGACTTCTTTAACGGATGATTTGATACTTTTCTTAATGTCAAAAAATAAGTTGACGAAAATCTGTCGAAAAACTGAACATCAAATTTCTTGTCAAAGAAGAACACAAAAACAAAGAAAAAATAAAAAGGAGAAACGAAAAGAAGAGAAAAATATTGACATTTGGGAAAAAATGTTCTGTTGCAACTAGGTGTGATGGACTGAAAAAGAAAAAAGAAAGAGGAAGGTAGAAAAAGTAGGGAAAATGGATAAAAGAAAGGGAAATTTTGAATTAAAAAGAAAATATTTTAGAATTAGTAAAATATGAAGTAATTAATTTATTTTGTCATCCAATGAGAAGATGACACATGCATAGTTTGAAATAGCTTTTTGTTGTTTTTTCATCTTCACGCGCATGTATAAAATTGATATACAAATTTTATCACGTCATTTTTATGGGATAATTTAATTGCACTGGAACTACAGGGGTAAAAAAACGTCCATAAAGTTGCACAGTTAAACTAAGTTATGCAGATAAGTTTGGAAGGGGGGAGGATTTTATGTATTTTCCCTTTAAAAATGCATTGACAAATAACTATAATTAATAATAAAAGTGAATTAGGAATTAAGTAATAAATCATCACTTGATTTTCTAAAACAAACAAGTAACAAATGAATAATTATTTAAAAAATGGACAGGGGAAAGAGTTGCTAGAAAAAAATCCATAGAAAGTGTTAGTTGATAACTTGATATAATACTTTTGATTTTTAATGAGTACCTGAAAATTGTTCTCTAACATCATTTTTTTTTTATTTCATTCACTTTTACTTGTTTTTAAAGTTTACCTTGCGCATTCTATAAGAACTTGGAGAATGAATGATTTGAAAAATGATTTAGAATAAATAATTAGTGTTAAATTATAATAACAAAATTAACACTAATTTGTTTTAAAATGTTCACTTTGCGCTATGTATTTATTTATTTTACCGAGTATATTATATGGATTGATTTAAAAAGTATTTTTTAAATTATTAGTAAAAATGGAATAATATGACATGACATGACATTTTATTAGGAGAGAGAAAGATATTTTTTTGGTGTCAAGTATATTGTGAAGAATATGTGCAAAGTTGGGTGATATTATAGTCCTAAAACAAATAAAAATGATATTATGAGGTAATTTTCCAAACTAGGGAAATTACTCTATCCATTGTCCATTTTATCCTTGTTATATCACATATATCTAATACCTCTTTGTATTATTATATAATTATTTTTTAATCTAGGTTTTTGTAACTTTGTCATGACCCAAAAATGTATGTGATGACATTCGTCTTATCCCACCAAGACAAGTCAGCCTAAAACTCAACCATTACAATAAAATGCAAAAAATTTATAATTAACTCAAAAATACCCTCAAAATCTGATTGTCACGTGTACAATCTTGTAAAGTATTACAATTGATTCAAAAGAAATATACAAGTCTCAAATGACATTGTTTCTGGAATAGAACAAGATCATAAATAGGAGTACGAAGGTCTGCTGAAATGATAAACATCTACCTCACAAACTTCCACAAGAAGCCTTGAAAAAGAAGAGAATGACAAGTACTGTTGACACCTAATTTTGATACTCCACAATGTAAATTAATCATCGAGCTTCTTAAATTTCAAACGATTTGAAATAATTAACTTTATAAAATTTTATATATTTTTCAAGTCATTTTAAGTAATTTTGTCATTTTTATAATTTTTAGATAATATATATGCTTTATATAATTACGTTTATAATTACTATATTTATGAATATTCAAAATTGTTAAAAAATAAATAAATAAGTAAATTTGTTTACTTAAATATTTTGCCAATTAGTTTGGTTTAAATAATAGTTTGTATTTTTGAAGTAATTAATCATAATTAAGTAATTATTTTTTTTCGTTAAAATTAAAAAGCTCATTAATTAATTTATATCCACTCATTTTATTTCCCATTATTTAATAACAAATTTTAGATAATAGTTTACACCATCTTCTAAGAAAAAAATTGGGTCACTTCCTAAAGACCCAATTCCAATTTTCAACACCATAACTCCTCAAACTCATTACCAGCCCATCATATTTTCAAGTCCACCAATAACCCAGCCCATTCAGCACCATACATACAATAGTACTCAACCCCCACCGTTGTTAGCCTTCTTCTTTTTCCTTGATCTCGCCCGACCCCATACGTATTTTCTTCTTCTTCTTCTTTTTCCAGCAGTCCCAGACGAAAATCAGCAAACTCAGCCGACTTCAGCTCCAAACGGCGAGAACAGTGCTATCAGTATTCCCTCACGTCCCCTTTTCTCCCTTTTTGCGCTGAGTTTTCAGAGAAAAATACAACTCTCCATCCCTCTTTACAGTTGCCTCAAAAAAGAACGGAGATTCAAAATTCAAACGGGTTTTTTCCTAAACCAACCCCATATTCCTCTGTATAAACCTCCATCTTCTTTAGTGTTGTGGGACATATATAGAGAAAGGAAAAAAATAGAATTGGAAAAGAGGGATTTAGAGGTTAGAGACAAGAAATTTTACATTCTTAAAAAAAAAGCGAGAAGTTTACTTATTTTTATGGAGAGAACGAAAAACCGAGAGCTATTTTTTATCCTCTTCTCGCTCAAGTTAAGGTCAAAGTGGTATCGATTCGTCTTCATTGTTAAGCTCGTTTGTCCCATTTGCTACCCCCGAGAAAGGTAACACTTCTTCCTCGACAACCCTCTATTCATATCTTTCCTATTTATATTTTGGATGCCGGATAACCTCTGTTCTATGGCTGGTTCGTTGTTAGGTGCTGGGTTAGTGATGTTTTAATATAATGTGTTGCGTTCAATCGGTTTCAGTGATTCGATCTTAAAGTAGAATTAATTTTGTGTTATGCATTTATCATTGTTGCTCCTCTGCTCATTTGTTGGATTTCGCTGTCATTATTTTGCTCCGCAAACACTTGTTTTGATGTTGTTGAATCTGAAGTTACTTATTTTTGTTGTCTCTTTCACCTAGCTACTGTGATGTTGATTTAGGATCTCTAAAAAGGGTTGATAGGGAGATTGTAGGTTGTACCATTCATAGTTTGTTTACATGCTAGTCGCTTAACTTCTATTCAATTGTTTTGTGTTTGTTCTCATGCGTGTTTCTTAGTGTTTTAAGCTCATTTAAAATTCATTCACTAAGTCTCGTTTCAGCTTCATCATATATTCTGGAGATTCTTGATGCATCAGTGTTAGTTTTGGATGACTCTTGTCTTGATACTTTCTCAATCTATCTCCAAATGCTGAAGCATGCTTGTTTCTCATTCATGACTGCGATTCCTGCCTTACTCTTTTAATACTATCTTGGTAATTTGTACATGTATAAAGCTTTTAACTTCATTATAGTGTCACATAGGTTGTTTACAATTTTGCTTAACCGTAAGAGATCATAGAGTGCATCTTTTATACACTATTTGAAGTTCAATGTTAGCTAGGAAGAAAAGGTTTATTATTTGGGTTATTTTGTATTATGTCGAATTAGTGCTTATTCATCTTGGCCTAAACTCTTAAAATTTGGCCTTCGTTACCTCTGTTCCAACTTGTATTTAGTGATATCAATTTTAGCTTTGAGGGGCACGTTCTGATCTATTTGCTGCCTGTTGGTCATTAGGGATAGAATATACTTGATTTTAGTATTTACTGTTGGTTATTTGTTTGACCAATTTGTGTTTGTTCTATGTCAAAAAAGAGAGGTGTAAATCTAATTTTAGTCTTAGTATGGGCAGCTTATGGGATAGTTGTTAATTCCAGTACCTCTCTTCTCTTACTTATTGTGAAATGTCTAGTGTGCCTTGTTATGAATTAAAGCCATGCCTTATTTATTTTTATGTTATTCTTGTGAATAAGCTTAAGTGTGAATGCTAATCTCATCACTCTTTCTTTGCATGTGAAATTTTTCTCGAGTCTATTTTGGACTCTCATCTCCTATCCTTGCATCTCCTTGTTGGGCCAAAGGTCCAATTTTACCTTTTATCGAGTCAGCCATAACAATAGGATAAAGATACTGGAGCTGAAAATTTATACACAAAATATACACTGATATACAGATTCAGTGCAACAAATGCTAGGCAAAAATGAAGATACAAATTGGAGGCGACAATGTGGACTGTGTACAGTCGACATATGGGTCGATATGTAGGAAATGCTACTAATTTGCGAGCTGTACACACGAATATACGGCTTGTGTATACAAAAATGGGATTTTGGGTTAAACCCCAAAAGTAGCAGCGAATTTGGCCTAAGAAAGGCCCAAATTCAGCTTCTCTCCCATACTTTTAATTATTCGATTGTGATATTCATCTTTGTTGTTTATTAACTCTAACCTTTATTTTATTTTGGCTTAACTTACTTAAATCCCCCAAAAGATGAGTCATTTTTGTTATGTTGGTGTACCTTTAATACCTTTTTGAGTTCATTTATTTTACTAACAAGATTTTATGTCTTTAATTTAATTACAATTCTTTGTTCTTAAAAAAGACATGTTCTTTAATTAAATCACTTAACACATTTTTACTTAGTTTAAAAGCGTTTTTAAGTTAAGATGTTTGTTCTCAAATAAGCTTATAAAAAATTTTCCTTTCCTTACTTTAGTCATTTTCTCAAGATTTTAACCCAATTTACTCTCAAATCAATTTTAAAATGGTTTAAGTTCAAATTATATTTTTCTAAATGATTTGAATATCTAATTAATATAGTTTTTGTTAAAATTCTAATCACTTACAATTAAAAATTAAATATTTCAATTAAGGTCTAATTCTCTAATTTTGTTAAAATTCAAATATTTCATTAAGGGTCTCATTTTCTAAAAAATTTAAATGTTTCAACTAAGTACCCATTTCCTTAAATATTAAAAAAAAATGTTCTCTTAACTATTGTTTCAATTTAATATTATAAATTATTTTCTTTAAAAAGTAGTAAAAAATAATTAACCTAAGTCATAGGATAACTGCGTGTTAGCAGACGTTTCAAATGTCTTAAAAACCTTCTTGAAGCATAAATAAGAATTTCTTACCCATTTTCTCTAAATTTATTAAAGATTTAATCTGTTAAAATCTTTTTAAATTAAGTTTTCTTAATTTCTTTACAAAATTAAGTGGCGACTCTTTTCTAAGTATTTTTCTAAAAAATGTTTTATACGCAGAAACATTTGAAAAAGTGATTTTCCTAAATATAGATAAAATTACGACATAACAAGTACCACAAAAATCCAGGCTCGTAACCTACAAAAATTTGTAGAAGTAAGGGGTGAGTACCAAACCACACAGTACTGAACAAGTAAATTCCTAAACACAAGCTGAGAGAATATAATATGGGTATTTCTTACCACCCCAACTGAATCTCCACAACTACAACCTGCATAAAACCAGTCTAACCTAACAATTCACAGTTTACAAAACACATAGGTCAACAACAACACTCTAACAATTTCATATCCTCAACAACAACACTCTAACAATTGCGTATCTTCAACAACAAACTCAATATTCATCCGTCACAAGTTCCACAGAAAGACACTCACAAGATCAACAACACACAAGATCAAGTTCACCAATAATAAAGAAGTGCAATGCAATGAAATGCAATGTCAAGTACAGTGATGCACGTCTGTCCTAATGATACACACTCGTTGTCTCTTAGTCCGGAACCCATGAGGGACATATCTATCCATGCATCCATCGCAGTGTGCGATAAGACCCTCAATAATAGTAACCATCGCGGCGCGCGATACGTCCCTCAAGACCAAAAATTTTGAGGATGAGAAATTGGAGGAACTTAGAAAGAAGACGACGATTTGTAAGGCACAATAGACTTCTTTTGATGCGGATAGTGCGCTAAATTTTAAATGGAGAATATGTGTTCCTGAAGTAGATGACTTGATTGAGGAATTTTTGGTAGAGTCTCAGGGTTTGCAATATTCTATTCATCCGGGTGTGATCAAGATGTGTAGAAATCTGAAATGAATTTACCGGTGTCCGAGCATAAAAAAAGACATAGAAGAATTTGTGGCGAATTGTCAAAATTATCAACAAGTGAAGTATGAAACTCAAAGGCCTGCGAGTTTACTTCAAAAAATGCCAATTTCATAATGAAAGTGGGAAAGAATAGCCATGGATTTTTTGGTTGGTCTTCCCAAGACCCTGGAGAAGTTTGATTCTATTTCGATTGTGGTTGATATATTGACTAAGTCAGCCCATTTTATTCCGGTAAGAATAGATTATAATGCTGAACAATTGGCTAAATTGTATGTGAAAGATATAGTGAAGTTGCATGGGTTGCCCCTCTCTATCAACTCAGATCGTGGTACCCAATTCACATCCAAGTTTTCGAGAAAATTGCATGATGAATTGGGCACACAACTCACTTTTAGTACAACCTTTCATCCATAGACGGATGGACAATCAGAAATGACTATTCAAGTATCAGAAGACATGTTGAGGTTGAGAGCATGTGTGATAGATTTTGGAAAACATTGGGATAAGTTCTTACCATTATGTGAATTTTCTTATAATAATAGTTATCACTCTAGCATAGACATGACACATTCGAGGCACCCTATGAGAGGGGATGTAGATCACCAATAGGTTGGTTTGAGGCTGGAGATGTGAAATCATTGGGGGTTGATTTAGTAAAGGATGCTCAAGATAAGATAAGGAGTATTCAAGCTCGCAACCTACAATAAACAAAAGAAATATGCGGATCATAAGGTAAGGGACATGGCGTTTCAATCTGGTGAAAATGTTCTTCTTAAGGTATCACCGCTGAAAGAAGTGATGAGATTTGGTAATAAAGGTAAGCTAAGTCTTAGATACATTGGTCCATTTGAGATTCTTGAATGTGTGGGACCGGTAGCGTATAGATTGGCTTTACCTCCTAATTTATTGAGTGTTCATTCGGTATTTCATGTGTCCATGTTGAAGAGATATCATGGTAAAGGGGATTATATCATAAAGTGGAACTCACTTGTGTTAGACAAGGACCTTCAATATGAGGATGAACCGATTGAAATTCTTGATCGTGATGTGCATAAGTTGAGGACCAAGGAGATTAAGTATGTGAAGGTTCAATGAAGCATCGTCTAGTTGAAGAAGCTACTTGGGAAATCGAGAGGGACATACGATACAAGTATCCCCAATTGTTCGTCGATTCAAGTACTAGTTCATTCTTTTATTAGCCTACTTTTCTTAGTTTTGTAATTCGAGGAGGAGTGATGGGTAAATTGGTATCAATTGTACCGACATGTTTATGTCGTTATAGAAAATCCAACGGGGAAAATTTGGGGCGGAAAACGTTTTTGTAGTATTTGGATTTCTCCAACCTATCCCAAATTTGGACGAAATTGGAGTCCTTAAGGTGTAGGGAAATCTGATAGCAATCGGGTGATTTAATTTTGAATTTGATTACATGAGATGTTAGATAACTCGTTAAGGAACCCGTAAGACTTTACAAAATTGAATTCAGGTGAGTAGAACTCCCAAAATAAAACTTAGCATATAGGGTATTTTTTTAGCGTCGTTGGTTAGAGGTGTGTTGTGAAATAAGAAAATTGGAATTCCTAAAATTGATCTTTGTATCAAAAGTGTCGCCTTGGCGGGGAATTTTGCCGCTTTGGCATGGTGCTGGCCGCCGTGGTGGGCCAGACGCGACTTAACGTCATTAATAAACCCCTAAATGACCTCATTATGCACTTTTCAACTTTTAGAACTAAGAAACGACCCCTAGGCGACTCCTACTCATTTTCACCATTCTGGAGTCTAAAAGTAAGTCTTTCACTCCCCGAATCCGTCTTTCGATCCGTAAAACATAATAGAGTAGGTGAATATTTATAAGGTAGAACATAATATAGTGGGATCATGGGTTTGATCTAGAGTTCATTGGTTTGATCTAGGGTTCATAGAATTGTTAGTAATTCGGGTATTTAGTGATTGTTTATTGATTCCTGTATTATATTGATTGTTTGTAGACCAAGAACAAGTAGAAAAAATCCGAAAAGAGAGGATCAAGTTTCTTAGGGTTTCAAGCTTTTGAGGTAAGTGATGGTTTCAATTCTATAATCGTGTGATGTTTACTTTTTCTTGCTTAATTATGATACTTGTATGTATATGAATGTTGCAATGTTGATCACTCTTGTTGTAAATGAGATGGATGAATTATCATTTCCATGAAACCATGACCTAATTGTATGATCTTAAAGATTTACTTGTGACTGTGATTGTGGTGTGTGATTGGGATCGGTTGTCACGTTCCGGCATAACTAACTTGGATCGAATTGCCACATTTCGGCATTATATGGGATCGGTTTCCACGTTCTGGCATGTTAACTATTTGGGTTTGGATTCCGTTAGAGGACCAATGATGTGATATAAAATATAAAATGTTGGTTGTTCGTAAATATTGATGATATTGTATATGTTGATATATATATGCATGTGATTATATTGTTGTCTTGACTTGTTTATGTTGTACTAGTGATATAGCCGCGTGATCCTATGAGTACATTGTGGTTGTACTGATTCTTCACTTGCTCTTATTTTTGTTGAGTACAGGGCATTTTCAAGCGGCTACTGATAGACCTCACTTAGACAATTTGTGATCATCGTTCGAACTCAAGGGTGAGCCAATTCTTTCGAGCTGCCATGAGATTATCTTTCGTCTATGTCCATCATTTTTGGACTAAGACATTCATTATAGTTAGTTGATTAGTTCATTAGTTTGGGGATTGTATCCCTTTCTTTTTTAGAATTATGGACTTGTTTCGATGTTTTGGTACATTGACTTTCAGGTTCTAGGTTAATTCTTCCACATTTATTTAGTTTATTGTTGAACTATTTTTAGAGTTTATGGGAACTCTATTTTCTTTCCTTAGTATTTGACTTATACGCCTTAGTTTTTATATTATTTGCTTGGTTTGGGTTGTTGTAGTGGTTCTCTCACCGGAGTGTTAGTGTGGGTGTCAATCACGACGATCTGGATCATGACATTACGATATGATTATGAAAATGCACACAAAATATTTAAGTGAAATAAAATGAATGTTTTATTTTTAAGAATCTCATATATATATAAATGAAAATTAAGTGTAACATCTCGCAATTTGAAATGACTAAGAATAAGCTATGAAACTAGAAATATTTATTTTTGGAAAGAAAAGGAAAGATCTAGAAAATCCTAAGTTAAGAAAGTGAGTTTTGGTTATTTTCAAATGGTCATAACTTCTAGATCAGGATGAGTTAGAGGTAATTCTTGATATGATTGGAAATCCCTTGTAGAGATATTTCCAATGCCGCCGAGTTTGCGCATTTTTGATATCGTATGAGGGAGATATGCCTATCAGAAGTTGGACTGTTGAAGTAAGAAAAATCCAAATCCGAATTTAAGGAAGGGCAAACCTGTCTTTTCACCAATTAATTTCCTATTTCATTTTAGGGGCTTATTGGGGTAAAACCAAGTTTGGTTCAGTTTTGGAAAATCAAAATCACATTTAAGGCTTGGAGAAGAGAGAAAAGAAGAAAGAAAGGGAGAAAAGTCAAGAATTCACCAAGAACGTCAAGAATCGCGAGTGGATTTCATCGGGGGTGATCCCTATTAAGGTATGTGAAACCTTTTAGTGTTGGTCAGTTCACCCACACACCAAGCTTGATTCAATTAAGTGATTTTCAAATTGGTTGAATGAGAATAGTGAAGTTCTTGAAGAATATTGTTAAATCCTTTTTTATGGAGTTGTTGAATGCCAAATGTTGAATTGATTCATAGTTTTGGGTTGTTTTTAGAGTAGATCCATTGGGTATTAAAGATACTAATGACCATAAGGGTTTGGGAAAAGAACCGTTGAGGTTTAAGGGATTTAGCGTTGAAAAACGAGTTGAAAAATTTGTCAGGCGTCACCTGGGCAAAGCTAGGCGCGGCAAGCCATATCTGTGCCAGAGAGCGTGGGGCGGCGTGCCTGCAATGCGTCAGAATAAGGCCTATAAACTTGAGGCCAGGCGCGGCACGCCCAGGACGCACATGAATCGGCGTTTTTCGCCCAATTTTTGTAATTCAGTCCGCCCTTGTAGTGTTTTAACACTTCTTATTGATTCTAACTACTCTAAATTACTTCTAAACATATATAAATCATCCAGAAACACGAAATTACAACCTTGAATCCATAATTTCAAATTCAAGGAAAGTTAGAGTCAAGTCTAGAGAGTTCCTAGAGTCATTTCAAGAAGTTTTTTACAAATACTTTAAACTTGTTTTAAGACTTAAAGATTAGGTTGATTAAGGAGTAAATATAAGAAGAAGAAGTTAATTTCAAGTTTCATAAGTCTTTCAAAAACGTTTTAAGTATAGTTTTATGACTCAAGCACGAGTTCATTTCAGAGTAAAGTGACGTATCCCTTCAAAGCAGTACATGGGAGCTAAGTATTCCCAAAGGAACTTAAAATGTTTTCACAATTAAAAAGAAGGAAAACTGAGATTTCTAAAGAGAATCAGGGCTAGTTTTCAGTTAAACAGAAATAGCTTTCTAAATGAAGCAAGTAGGGAAACTGAGATTTCCAAGATAACCTTTGAGCTAAGTATAAGCACTAGTCTCAAACCACATAATCAATATGTTTTAAAACATAAGATCCAGTGTATTTTGGGAGTAGTATTGGGCACCGATAGACAACTCACATCCCCCATAAAACATGTAACCACCATGGGTAGAAAATGCCATACTTTTTAGATGAACCCTTTTCATAGTAGACTAGTGGATCCATTAGGCAATTCAGGTCTTATACCCTTGGCCGGGTATAGGATGCACTGACAGCGTGAGGTAGATCGCTGCCTCATCACTGTAGCTCTTAGGTGATGGTTGTCGGTTAGACAAACTCCCACAAAAGTTAAATGTATTTAATTACATACATCAGTTTATTTGCATTTTTACACTCATCTTAGAGTTATTGTATCCTGGTATACATTCAGAGTTTACACCATGTTTTTAAACAAATTTTCTTTATATTTCACTTGTTTTTAAATTGTTTTATATTGAAATGAGTTAGTTTTATTGAGTCATATTATTCATGAGTTGAGCAGAGCCAAGGTAAGTGTTCCTTCTTACTCTTTTCAAGCTTAAGTTGTTTAGGCATTCCAACTCGCATACTCGTATAGTCAATGTACTGATACCAGTTGACCTACACCGTATCATGATACAGACACATGTTACCAGGATAAACATCATCCAGTGCCTCGTTGATCCAGTTGAGCACTCGGAGTCAGTGGTGAGCCTCCTTGCATTCTTGAGGACACATTTATTCGCTTTTCAGTCTTTTTTTTTATAGGATGTTGTGAGATCTGTCCCAAGATCCATCTTAGTATTATAGAGGCTTCATAGACTGTCAGACAATTAGTATTGAGTCTCTCCATTTTGTATTGCAGACATTTTGCTATGAAATTTAAGTGCCATTTTGGCCAATTATTTACTTTAAGTTATTGAATGAGACTATTTCATTGAGTTTAGTCTTTCGCTGAGTTAAGTAAGTCAGGCCAAGAGTCCGCTCAAGGCCAACAATGATCATCGAGTGTCGGCCACGTCCAGGGTGTAGGCTCAGAGCGTGACATTAAGATCCTAAACCCGGTGACATGGAACAATCACAAAATAAGAAATGTATTTTTTTAAATCAAAGTTTTACCCTTTTTTTATTATTAAAATAAGGAATATATATATTTTACTATGCCAAAATTTTTATTAAGGAGTTTCAAAATATAAAATAAGAAAATAAATGTTGCTATCAAGAATAAAACACACAACCTAGCTCCAACTTGATCTCTATATACAATGTAATTTTTTCAATGCGCCCCTGCTTTCCACCGCTTTAAATCAAATTCACCTATCTTTCCTCCCCTGAATATTCAATCTCTCAATTTCATATCCTCTTTTTCCTCTCTTCCTCAATCTTTTTTTTTTAAAAATCAATTAAACTAATTTGTCCTTTCTCTTGCTTCTAATGTGTTTACTTTGTTGCATTCAAGTTTTTATTTTCTTTTTTTACTTTGTTCTTCATCTTATGTATGATAAGTTACTTTTGCTTTTCTTTTTTGATTTCAATCCATTAATCTTTGTCAGGTTAATATTCAATAGTTATTAATAATGAAATATATATTAATTTTTTTTTGGGAAAATACAATACATGAATCATGATAGCATTTTAAAGTATTTTTTTTAAAAAGTGAATGCATGTGGACAGAGGCGGAGCCAGGATTTCAAGTCAGTGGGTTCTAATTTTTTTTTAAAAATAACGATCTTAACCTAAAGTAACAATCATCAAATTAACGAACAAAAACAAGTATTTAGTTCACTAAAAACTATATGAATATAAGTATTATCATTACAACTGCACTCGACGAGGTACCATATTTTGAAAATGATCAATAATCACATCATTAGGTACACTTTCAAATAATTCTTCTTCTATATAACAAACTAAACAATCATTTAAAAAGTCATCACCAATTCTATTTCGCAAGTCATTTTTAATGAACTTCATTGAGGAAAAAGCTCTTTCTACGATTGTTGTAGCCAAATGTTATATCAAGCTTAACTTCACAAGAACCCTAACTTTGAGAAAAAGTTGTGTTAAACCTTTTTGAATGTGAGTAGAAATCAATAGTCAAATATTATTTTAGAGTACGACACAAATACTATTTTCCTTATTCTTTTTTTTTTCATTTACCAATTTTTTAATTTTTTTTATATAAATCCATGCATGTTTTTAATTAATTCTTTACCGATTTTATTTTATTTTTTTTAAAAAAAATTAGTAAGAAACAAATACTATTTCCTTACCCATTTTTTTTGAAAGAAATTATATGAACATAAGTTTAAAAATAAATCCCAAAAACAGTGCAATACTAAACAAAACTAATCCCAAAGCAATGCCCAAATCAGTGCTACTAAACGAAATTAATCCCAAAAAGCTTTTGCAATGCCGGGGGATTCGAACACGCGTTCTCTAAAGGTTTAGACTTTAGCTGGGTGAGTAGCAACCACTGCGACAATCACTTCAATATGTTTATGGTTTCAGAGGAAATATATATATAAATTTCACTTCATATTTTAATACAAATATAGGATCTACGAAAAAATCAGTGTGTTCGCTCGAACCCCCATCGTATACAGTAGATCCGCCCCTGTATGTGGATATATTTTTAAAGGTGTTAAATATAGAATAATTAATTTTGGTAATCAATAATACTCCCTTAAGAGTGAACTTCTTGATTTCTTCATATTAAAGATAAATATTTGTCAATGACTGCTATTATCATAATTGACGTATAAATTTTTTAAGATAAATTAAACTCTTTTAAAGTATTCTCACATATTTATAATTATTTCAATTTCTGTTTTTGTGATTTTCCTGTAGCTAATGAGAGAAAGTTAATGAGATTTTTAAAATAAAATTTATAGTACACTAATGATTAAGTTTTAACGTTTGAGTTTATTGGCTAGACATTTCAGTCCATACTCATTATGTGAAAAAAAAAAAAACTATTTCGAAATATTATTGTAAAAAAGACAAAGGATTGGAGTTTGAATGTGTTTGGTAAGATATTTCAATCGGATTAGATAATTATATGTAGTTAAAAGAAAGTCATCTTATACATATGTCAAAGAACAAAAGAATGGTAATTTTTCTCAAATTTTGTGATTTGTTTATCTTTTTAATTATGATCATGTTTGGTTCGGTATAGCGGTATGTTGAATCATTCTTACTTCTAATCTTGTGAATTGAAATATGTTTATATATTCTAATATTTTATTAACCATGGATTTTGTTTGTTTGATCATGAATTCAGAATATTTAGATAAAAATTAAACCTAATCGTTATTTGTAAGTTAATCTCTCGACTTGCACTTTTATACATTCAACCTTTTCAATTGTTAGAGAGAAAAAAATAAAAATCATGCAAAAATCAATTCCCGGCTTAATACCGATGTAAATCATGATAATTGAATAAGGGAGGTTTACTACTATACGAAACCCCAAATTGTGCTTATGACCTCTTTAGTTTCTAGGCGTAAGTCATCCACAACCACTTTAAGTTGTCCTCATATTTCACATAAACACCTCAACTAACTAATGTACCTATTGAACACTTAAATCTTAAAAAATTTATACTTATTTGACACAAACTGACAATCAGTTGAAAAATAAAAACGTGTGTATCTCAAACGCGAATTCATAATAGTTTTACCAATAATATGATGACACGTGGTATTAAATTTGATTTTTTTAAAACCTTTATTTAATTAATTCAGAAAGTATTTTAGAAAATTAAAAAAAAATCTTTTTTAATTAAAGCCTCCCCCCCCCCTCCTTCTTCAGAATGACCCGTTTCTGATTTTCCATGTAGTCGGCGTCGCTTCACCTCTTTTTTCTCTTCCATTGGTATCAACAGTACAATAATACACCATTGTTGTTCATTCAAACTAAATACACATTCTCTTTCATTTCTATAGCATCAAAAAGTTCACTCATTGCCTTCATCTTTTATACATTAGTAACTATTTATTAGAATTGAAAAAACAAATAACAGACTTTTGCCAAAAAAAGTCTATTCATATTTTTCTCATCATGATAAATGGAAGTTCTTCAAAATATTTGAGACATAAATAAACATGTGAAAAAAGAGAAAAATAGGAAAGAACAGTAGAGGGTGAGAGAAAGAGAGGTGGATGGAGTGTGGTGTGTGTGCGTGTGTAAAAAAAAGAGATAAAAATGGTGAAAGAATAATGACAGAAAGAAGGAAGAAGACGACCGTCCTTCTTCTTTTTTGTTAATTAATTTTTTTATTAATTTAGGGGTATAATTAAGAAAAAAAAGGAAAAATATTATTTTTAATAACTTAACGCGCTCAAAGAAAGTGAATCACACGTTTTTTACCATATCAGCATTTTGTGTCTAATAGGAATGAATTTTGAACAAATAAGGTGTTCAATTGGCACAAGAATTAATTGAGGTGTCTAAGTGAATTATGCAGACAACTTTAAGTGGCTGCAGATGATTTAAGCCTAATTTCTACTTGTTATGGTCATACATGCATATTAAAGTGTATGACCATATCATTTTTCAAAAAAATAGTTATTAGATAAAATGCATTTTTGTTTACTTAGTTACATTTTTAGACAAATTTACATGTTGTTTTAAAACAAGTTCAGAAGGAAAAATTAGGAGCCAGGATTTCAGCTCTACACGGATTGGTGACATCTTTTGACAAGGTATGTACTTTGTATTACTTATAGAATACTTTCTGAAAGGCTTTTGCATTTGAAGATGTTGATAAACATATTGATGGATTAATTCCAACAAAACTCTTGCAAAACACTTTTTCGGGTGGTCATCTCAGAAAAGGAAACATGAATTATAGATGTATATTACTTTCTCTGTTCGACACTAGTTGTTCATTATACTATTTTGGGATATTCAACAATACTTATCTACTTTATAAAATCAAGGGATAATTTTACACTTAGTTCATTCAAAGACATTGTATTTATTATATTCAAAGGATGAGATAATAGAATTAACATTCTATTTATAGTTTCTTAAGAAGTGTGCAAATTCAATAGTAGACAAGTATTGTTGGACAGAGGGAGTATATAAGATGGATGGTTCTTAAGGATTCTACATATAACTAGTGCTGAGAAACTAGTACTACTAAAAGTGGAAACAAAAAAGATGAAAGTTGAAATGCAAAAATCATATGTATATCATCATCATAAATTCTCCCTTGAACTTATATCGGATAGGCACTTATACGCTTAAACTATCATGATGACATATTATACACCTTTACTATTCAAAATTGAAATTAATACCACCCCGAGATGTGTAACACCACTCTCACAGGGTGTGGTGTAATACACTTGCCACCACATCAGCGCTACGTCAACGTCATGCCAAAAATTATGACTTTTTATAATTTTTTTGTTTTCTTTTCTTTATTAATTACTTTTCTCTTGTTAATAATATTTTACAGTAATTAATCTCCAATTAATTATTAAAATTCTCTAATAATTATACATTCTTCATCACAAAATCTCACCCATTCCATCTCTTATCTCAGGGAAAAGAAAATCATATTTGGCTACCTTTTTCACTATTGATTCTTTATTCTTCACCACCGCCATATCACCTTCAATTCTTCTTCTTCTTCTTCCTCCTCCTCCTCTTCTTCTTCTTCTTCTTCGCCATCCACTACTAAATATCACAATCACCATTTCTAATATAATTTTTTTCTTCTTCACCATCTTCAATTTTCATATTTTTTTCTCTAAAATCGTTACCTAGCGCCACCACACTAATAAAGTTGTCATCTTCACCAAATTCAAAAATTGATTAATCTTATTCACCACTTTCAATGTCCTCTTTTTTTCCCCCACCAATTATCTAGAACTATCATATCCATAAAGCTACAATTAGAACCAAATTCTAAAATTGATTACCAACCAACATTTCTTTAACTAAGTCAAAAATAAAAAAGATAGAAACAATCAACCAAAATACCCTAAACATAATATAGGATATATTTATTTAGGTTTATCCGAATTATTTTTAGATTCTTTCTTTAGTAAAAATTATCACAAAGTACAATTATTCACTAACAAATATATGAGAATTAACCTAACTGCTAATAAAAAAGAAAAATTGTGCTTTGAAATTGTGATGTATAAAGAATGAAGAAGATGAGTTGTGAAAAAGAAGAATAGGTGTGAAGAAGAAGAGGTTTTAAGAAAAGGTGTGGGGATAATGGTGGGGTGGAGGAGGGTTGGTGGGGGGGCGTTATAAGTTTATTCTAATTATTATTTTTATTTTTATTTCTAACTGACGTGTTTAGTTTTTATTTTCATTTTATTTATTTGCCACGTCAGCTTAAAGGGGTAAATAATTTCACTTTTGAATAGTAAAGGTGTGTAATAGGTCATCATGATAGTTTAAGCGTCTAAGTGACTTTCAATATAAGTCAAGGTGAAATTTATGTCTTTTCTCATATAATATTATAAAATAACTATTTATAAAATATTAAAAAACACTAATATATAAGTAATATTTATGGATAGAAATATAAATACTCATTAATTATAGCTCTCTTTAAAATTAAATTTACATCCCATTAAATAATAACCAAATGTATAGATTCATTGATTAAATAATTGAGAAATGAAACTTTCACTATTTTAGAGAAGTTTTACAAATTTCATTCATTGTTGCGCCTTTTATGCATCACATCTGTCGATTGGAATAACATCTCTTAGAAATTGTTGGTCTTTTTATTCTCTAATAAATGCAAAGTGAGATTATCATTTAATCCCTATACTAAATTAAAATATTATAAACATTTATTTAAATAAATATTAAATAATAATCATATCTTATTATATTAAAATAGTGAAAATGCTTAAGTACCCCCCTAAACTATGCCCTAAAATCTCAGAGACACACTTATACTGTACTAAGGTCCTATTACCCCCTGAACTTATTTTATAAATAATTTTCTACCCCTTTTCAACTTACGTGACACTATCTTCTGGGCCCAGCGCATGTTGACAATTTTTTCAATGATAGTTCCACATAGGCCGAAAAGGGGTAGAAAATTATTTATAAAATAAGTTCGAGAGGGTAATAGGACCTTAGTAAAGTATTAGTGTGTCTCTGGGATTTCAGACATAGATTGAGGGGGTACTTGTGCATTTTCCCTATTAAAATACTAAATCTGAAAAAATGGTAAGTCAAAAGTTGAAAGAGGAAAATATCCATAGAAAATTGCTACACATTTTCACCCTTTTAAAAATTAAATTAGTTACATTAAAAACTTTTTTGTATAATTTTCATTTATCTCCTTTATATAACTATTTTGTTATAATTTTCATTTATCTCCTTAAATATAGTAACACATTTTATATATATCAAAGTGATGTGACAACCTTTTAAGAGAGTTTTTTTTTTTTAAAAAAAAAATTAAAATTAAATTGATATGTTTTTGAACAGTCACTAATACAGTGAAGAGGCCAAGTAGGAATTAATAATAAAAGTTTAGATTCTACCATATGTTGTCTACCAAGAAATTTTGTATAAATGCACATTTTTTATTTCAAGATTAAAGTATTTTTTGTTCTTTCCTTATTGATTTTTATTGATTTATGTTGTTATTCTTTTCAGATTGAACAAGTTTTCAAATTAAAACAAAAAAAAAGACATTTTGACTAATAGTTTTCTCTTATCCATTTATTTATTATTTTACTTTTTTATTTGTTTTAACATTGACCTTCATGACTCCTATCTAATTATCTATTCAATTGCTATTTTTTAAATATTCATAATTTCATGTTTTTCATATTCAAACCTTCAAATATTTAATTTGAAACTTTTAGGATGTCTTTTGGTATTTCAACATTTTAATCTGTATAAATTCATTTTATAATTTCATGAGACCCCTACCCAAGGTCATCCTTTCATTCTATAATCAAAGCAATGAAGAGCGTACATCATTATTGTATACATGATTCATAATTTAGTTTGACTCGATGAAGAAGATTCTTCTATTTATTGGTTATGAAAGAAATTGTCGACAAGAATTTGAAAAATTATGTATTCCCCCTCTATGTTGTTATGCTTAAAGTCTTAAAAATGATTTGTATGTTATATTTTTCTTCTTCTATGATGACTTTATAAGACTACCCTATAAAATGAAATTTACAAACTCTACTCTGTTCAAATTATAAAACTCTTCCGTTCAATATTGTACTCTTTTAACACAATGAAACTTAGAGAAGTAATTGTTGAATGTTGAGTATGAACTATTGAGGGAAAAAACTTTTCCCAAGCAAAAAAAATAAGAGAAAAGAAAATAAAAAGATTCCCCAATAAAATGAAAAAAAAAACACTTCATTCCGTTCTAATTTGTATAGCACCCCCACCATCGTTTAGGATTGAAAATTGTGAAATTTGTAACAGAAACAATTTTAAAGTAAAAACTGGTATTTGAAAATTGGACAAGTTGGAAATCAGGGAGAAGCAACACTCTTTGTCACTCTAATTCATTCTTGAAGACAAGTACATAAACTAATTTTTTTAGTTCACTTTTACTTGTTTTCTCAATTAAATTATTCTCTTTGAAGAGACGTGGACTTGTACAACTTGACTTACATGTTGCCTTAAGAAAATGATTATTATATCTATATAATCATATACCTAATTTAGTGCATGTACCATCACTTAATTCTATTCTCTCCTATTTTTCTTAGAGATATATTAAACCATACATGTATCCTCGAGCTCCAAGTGACCAACAACAAAGAGATGGCATCCTTCCCATCCCGTCTTAGCATAATCGATAAAACAAGTTCCAGATGGTTTCCATTCCTCCTCCTGAATGTGAGCTACCCAACTTTGAAGGACCGAAACCTAAGGTATGACTTCAAAAAGGTAAGAGGTATTTTAACCTGTATAGAACAACTGAGAATGAAAAATTAGAGTCCAATTCTCTTTACTTGAATGGTTTAGCTGAAACATGGTACCATTCATTAGATTGAGTAGGGGTGTGGTAACTTGAACCAAATTCAAAGAGGAGTTATGTGATAGATTTGATGCGGAACCCTTAGATGATATAATAGAGGAATTTAAATGGCCGAACAGAATTTGTGGATATGTTTCTGGGCAAATTTGAAGATCTTATGGCTCAAATGTTGGTGAGAAATTAACATCCTGTTGAGTCTCATTTTGTTTCTAGTTTTATGGGGGGTTTAAAAAAATATAAGTTTTGACGTAATATTTTTAAGCTCACATCTTGTAGATTTACTATTGAGCAAGCTAGAATGCAAGAGGTTGTTAAGAGCACTAGTATGCTGACAACTAGGCCTACTACTTACAAGTTGAGCCTTGAGATTTATGAATATAGTAGGAACAATCATTTGTTTTTAGATAGACTTGGCCATCAAAGGAAACAACTGAACTGTCGAATAGGAGAACTTGAACCTAATCAGGGATGCCTGATTCAACATTGTTGTTTATTAGAAGAGGATAATGCATAGGTTGAGGATATCACTCTGTATATAATCATTGAAGGTGATATAGAATAAGAGATACAAGAAGTTGTGTCTAAGTGCACATTTAGGCAGTCATAAGAGGGTAAACACTATTCTGGTCAAGGGACCGTGAAGAATAGGAACCTGACTATACTCAGAGACTATAAAAGCACATACAAATTCATTGATGAGGGTAATGTTAAAGAGACTGGTCACAAAGTGATTATTGTCCTTCGGTAAGAGTGACAGTTTCTGACAAAAACTATGTCATGTGAACTTCATATCGCCAAGAGTTTTGTTGGAAGATGAAGGACAGACCCCACTGAGGAATTGTAAATTATTCCTTTGGGACGATCTGACGTACTTGGTAATGATTGAATTGTCGACTCTCAATCATTAATAAGAAATATCTAAGCAAATATGGATGGTATTAAAAAATCAAAACTTATTAAACACTCTAGTAAAATATATTCTTAATAATAGATTTGAAATCACACTTTCTTTTGAGACATAATTGAGTTATAAATCCACGCTTCCATTTGGTATAAGATAAAAGAGAAGAAAAGTTTGATGCCTCAATTAATACATCATAAACACAGAGGCATTCCTGCTGGATCCAGCTCCCAGAAGCATCGCAAGCTTCCACCTCTCTCTTCTGTCAGGCGAATAGCAGGAATTCGATGAGAAAATCTGAGATGCTTTGATACACATATTTTCACTACTTTGTCAGCCTCTTCTTCTTCCACTCGAGCCTTATAGACAGACTTGAATCCTTTTACCCACTCTAAGAACTTCACATCTACATAATTATCAGAAATATCAAGTATTTCAACAATCTCATATTCAAAATATTCTAGATTATTACCTTTCATCAGTTGAGCACTCCAGTTTTTGTATACTGCCCAAACTTCACCTGTTTTGGGAAAGATCTTGTATACACCCTTCTTCAAAGGTTCTGCAACTACTACATGTGAGAAGTTTTTGGTTACAGTATATTTGTTTAGCTTACTGTTTAGAAACTTAAACAATCCACAACCAATTGGCATTGTTTTATCATGTCATTGTATTGTACTTTTAGGGAGTGGACACGCATAAAACCATGCCACATGCAACACAAACTGAGGGATAATATCTATCTTTTTTATCAGCCCATAATACCGAGGCAAGGCATCTTCATCGCTATATAATGCCCAACATTGACCAATTTGAAATATCTCTTGTGGTCTCTCAGCAGCAAATTTGTAAAACTCAGGTTCAGGAACCTGATTAGGTATTGATAATCTAATTTTCAGCAGAATTTACAAAGTCCATGAAATTAGCTATCACACTTTGGTCTATGGATGAAGCAGAAACATCTAATTGGTCAATAGGTAAGGAGGTAGGGTCTAGTTCAAAGGATCCTTTAGGAACATCATCCCTCTCCATCCCTGTCATCTTCATAGAAGGAATTCGATGAGAGAATCTAAACATATCCTTTGCTGGAACTAGAAATGGGTCTCCCACCCTATGGAAAAGACAAGTGAAGTCTTTTGTTTTATCCAAGTACGCAACATGCACACCTATATTTTCATTATAGTTTGACAAGACCTCAACAAATTTATAGTTGAGATTTTTACTGCCCCAATCTTTTAGGAGGGCCCAAGTTTCTACTTTCAATGGAAATATATTTATTGCATCATTGTTGTTTCCATTTGTTTCACATACTAAATGTGAGAACATGAGATAATCTTCAATGTGTTCTAAGTTTCCTATTTTGAACCTACCAAAAGAAGCTAGAAAGCCCTCATATGGCCATTTGGTTTCATTCAGCGGCTCTGGCTTTGGCTCTAACCATGTTATGCGCAATTTGAATTCCGGAACCCTGATGATGCCATAATATCTAGGCATGCCATCCAAGGTATCATAAACAGCCCATACTTGCCCAAACTTAAAGCAAGACTCATCCCTGTCCTTGTCAAAATCGCTAAAATCTGGATCTGGATATACAAATGATTTTGACCCGGTCAGTGTACAAAGCCCTACATCAACACTTCCATTTAAAGTTTCAATTTCCATCTCTATGTCCTGGAAGCTCTCTTCATTAGACAAACAATCTTCTAATTTCTTTCTCTCTCCATTAGGATTTGCTGAATGAGATAAATGTTGCATCTCAGACTCCTTAGTAAGAGATGGATATCCAACCCCCTTAAATCGCTTATAAGAATCTTCATTATCATCATTAGCACTTAGATTATCACGGTAATTCATGCGATGTCTACGTCGCATAGATCTTAGCCGATTTTTCTCATTGAGACATTGGAGATTCTGCCCAGGCAGATGATCAGATACTGCCCAATTTTCACTTGATTTTGTTGATTCCCTCTTTCTGTTATTTCCCATCATTTCTTCAGCAACACCTTTAGCCTTGATAGCCTTTTCTTTGTTGAACTCCATCACTAGTCTGGACAATCTGTCAATTAATTTTTGATTTCTTTAGAAAAAAAAAAACAGACAGGATTGGAAGTAAAGGGAGAGTGAATAAATTTGCATATGTAGGAAAATTTTCAAGTTTATGGTAATAGATTTTCTCTTGATGAGTAGGATCCAGGAGGATAAGTAATTTCTCTTAATTGCTTACAACATTTATTTGATTTAACTTGATGAGTAGGAGTCACGAGGATAAATTCTAAACTTTATTTGGTTTAATTTAATGAGTAGAAGTCAAAATGATAAATATCAAATTTAGTTCTTGCGATATTTTCTTAAACATTTAATTTGATGAGTAGGAGATAAGAAAGTAAAATTTAAATTTTATTTAATTTACTTTTATGAGTAGGAGCAAAGAGGGTAAATTTTTTACTTTTAGTTCTTTTTTTTCCTTAAACATTTAATTTGATGAGTAAGAGTAGGATTGATATGTTCGAACCTCCTCTGTTTTCATAAAATGTATGATTTACCTGGATGAAATTACTTTTACCACATTGGCCTTCCCCGGATGATATAGAATGGTTACATCATAGTCCTTCAGCAACTTAAGCCATCTACGCTACCTTAAGTTCAAATCCCTCTAACTGAAGATGTACTGAAGACCCTGATGATCAGTGAAGATCTCCCAATGCACCCCATACAAATAGTGATGTCATAACTTAAGTACAAAGACATATACCACCAACTCTAAATCATGAGTAGGGCAGTTCTTCTCATGTGTCTTCAACTGCCTAGAAGAATAAGCAATCATCTTCTCTTTCTGCATCAATATACCACCCAAATCGACTCCTGAAGCATTAAAGTATACAGTAAATTCACTACATCAAGATTGATCATTAGCGGCAATTAATTCATAATTGCCGCTAAATACGTATTTTTAGCGACAATCAATACTCTTTGCATATGTCCCTAAATCCTTTAGAGACATTGGTTATAATGAAACTTAAATAATGCCGGTAAATACTTTAGCCACTCTTTATTAATGTCAATATTTATTGCCGCTAAAATATATTTTTGTTATACTGATTCCACACCTTCCTCTAGTAGAGTCAATATAGGAACCGAAGTCAACAAAGTCTTGAGCTTTTGAAAGCTCTCCTCACACTCATTATACCACTGGAAACCTATAACCTATCGAGTCAATCTGGTGAATGAAGGTTTAATAGTAGAGAAACTCTGAACAAATCATCGTTAATACCCTGCCAATCCTACAAAACTTTGAATCTCTATTAAAGAAATAGGTCGCGACCAACCTCTAACTTCCTTGATCTTGGCCGAATATACTCTAATACTCTCCTTAGACACCATGTGTCCCAAGAATTCCATAGAAATAAGCCAAAATATACACTTAGAGAACTTGACATACTTCTCTTCCCTCCTATGAAGTACAATACTAAAGTGTCAAACATGGTCCTACTCAGTCTTGAAGTAAACCAAAATATCATTGATTAAGATGATCAACGTCATCAAAGACACTTCATGTAATACTAAGCATCGACGATCGTTAGTCAGTATATAACCCATCCAAGGGTTGGGATCAATCTCACAGGGAGTGGTTTTGAGAATTAATAGAAAAATAAAATTTAGTTATAATTAGTCATAGCTATAAACATTATCGAAAAGAAACATAATAAATCTAATGGGGTGATGCAAGCGTCAATTATCAATGGGGGTTTTGTAATCAAAATTAATTGCTTAAAAACAGTAAAAAATAATAAGAGAGACTAATGGGAAATGAGATTCTTGGGATGTGATAGGAATACGGGATAAAATAAACTATTGGGTACATGCTTTTGATAGTGAATTCGTTGAATATTTGTGACTAGGCTAGACTAAAGTGGGGGTAAGCTTTCTCTCGAACAACTTACCCCGAATCAAATGGGTTCCTCCCGGACACCCACTTGCCCCATGAAGAACAACCTCTGCCTTAGCCCACTCACTCTCTGGAGATGAGTGTATGGGAGAAGGACTAGGGTTCACTCTCTCGAGCTGAAACTCATGTCGACCCAATCCAACCGGCCATCAATTTAGTAGTCTTAGTTTTACGACCTCTCTCTCGAGCAAGCCGAAATCACAAAGGTGAAATTGTATTTGTAACTACAATTTCATTAATTTCCAACACAACTACTAAATGAATCACATTTAAACAATGATTAAACTAGCAGCAAGCGAGACCTAACAACTAATTTAACCCATATTCACAAAATCACATCCCAAGAGTCGGGGTTTTAGCTAGACATAGAGAAAAGCAAGAAAATGATATCAACTCGAACTAACATCACTGGGTGTGATTTATCTATACTTCAATAAAGTCTAGGATGAACCAAAAACCACTTTGAATTTCTCCAAGATGAGGATTTTCATATCTCTAAGATTCAAGATCTCAATTTCCCAAAAGCTCTCAAAAACTAAAATAGAAGCTAAGTCTAAAATTTACTGTTAAATACTATGAAAATTTCTTCAAAAGCTAGAAACATTAACATGTATTTATAGTTTTCAAAAAGTTATGCTACGAAGAACCACTCGGCGATCTACCCTTTGGTATGTTCAACGCGTTCTTGCGTTAGCCTACAACATCTTCGTGATTTGGATAATTGGGTGATGTAGAACTGCTTCGCAGAACTGTTCGGTGACATGCCAACTGCTTTTTTTCATTACCGATTTGATCCTTTATTTCAAGGCTCAGCTCACTAGAACAAAAATCAAGGATGGGACCTTTTGGCGACAGTCCAATTTGGTTCGGCGATCCTCAAGTCTTCACTTCTTTGATCTTTCCTATGCTTTGGCTCCAAGTGTATATACTTGAAACTCAAGGTATTTTATCAGTTTTTTTGAGACAAAATATGCATTTGAGGACACTAAACTATCAAAATATGACCCTTAATGAGTCCAAATCGTGGACTCATCAACTCCATGAATGTTGTAGTGGCGTTAGTCAACCCCAAGGACATCACTAGGAACTCATAATGCTCATACCGAGTCCGAGAAGTCGTCCTAGGGATATATGATGCCATAATCTTAAGTTATTAATGCCCAGACCTCAAATCAATCTTATAGAACAACGATGCTCCTTGTAGCTGATCAAATATCTCATCAATACGCAAAAAAGGATATATTTTTTTACTGTTACCATGTTCGAATATCTATAATCAACACACAACCTCATAGTCTGATTTTATTCTTCACAAACAATACAACGGCATCCCAAAGGTATACGCTAAGGTGAATAAACCCCTTACTCAACAAATCCTACAACTGGTCCTTCGACTCTTTCAATTCCGTTGGAGTCATAAGGTAAAGAGTAATAGAAATGGGTTTAGTAACCGACTCCAAATCAATAGTAAAATCAATATCTCTACCAGGAGGAAAACCTAGAAGATAAGAAGGGAATACATCGAGAAACTCCCAAACCACGAGAATAGTATCCACGATGGTACTATACTAGTTTCTCGAATGAAGTCTAAGTAAGACAAACACCCTCTCTCCACCAATTTCTGAGCACGTATGAAGGAGATGACCTTGCTAGGATAAAAAACACTAGAACCATTCTACTCAAACCTCGGAACACCAGTCATCGCTAAGGATACAGTCTTAGCATTACAATCATGAATAGCGTGATGAGGGGAAAGTAATTCATAGCAAAGATAACATCAAAGTCTACCATCCCTAGAACTATTAAATCTACCAAAGTGTCATACCTTTCCAAGAAAAAAGATCGATAAAATCGATCCACCACTAAGGTATCACCCACGGGTGTAGAAACATTAATAGGTACATGCCTCCACCTTAGCCCACTCACTCTCTCGAGCTGAGTGTGTGGGAGAAGGACTAGGGTTCACTCTCTCGAGTTGAACCTCATGTCGACCCAATCCAACCGGCCATCAATGTAATAGTCTTAGTTTTACAACCTCTCTCTTGAGCAAGCCGGAAACACAAAGGTGAAATCGTATTCGTAACTAAAGTTTCATTAAGTCAACACAATTACTAAACAAGATCATATTTAACATTGATTAAACTATTAACAAGCAAGACCCAATAACAAATTTAACTCATATTCATAAAATCACACCTTAAGAATTGGGGTTTTAGCTAGACATAAAGAAGAGCAAGAAAATAATACCAAATCGAAGTAACATCAATTGAGTATGATTTATTTATGCTTCAATCAAGTCTAGGATGAACCAATACCCACTTTGAATTTCTCTAAGATGAGGATATTCAAATCACTAAGGTTCAAGAGCACAGTTTCCTAAAAGTTATTTTAAACTAAAAGTAGAAGCTAAGTCTAAAATTTTACTATTCAATACTATGAAAATGTCTCCCCAAGCTAGAAACATTAACAAGTATTTATAGTTTTCAAAAAGTTATGTTGTGAAGGACCACTTGGCGCAATTAGTCAGGATCACCGATCAACTCGGCTATCCGCCCTTTGGTATGTTCTACGCCTTATTGCATTAGCCTACAACATCTTCATGTTTTGGATCATTGTGCAACGTAGTACTTCTTCTTGGAACTGCTTGGTGACACGCCGACTACTCATTTTGACTGTTGTTTTGATCCTTTCTTTCAAGGCTTAGCTCATTGGAACAAAAGGCGAGGATGGGACCTTTTGACGACACGTCAAATGGGTTCGGCGATCGTCACGTCGTCAATTCTTTGATCTTTCCACTGGCTTTGTTCCTTTTAGCTCGATTATGTCTATGCTTTGTCTCTAAGTGTATATACCTGAAACGCAAGGTATTTTATCAGTTTATGAGACAAAATATGCATTTGAGAAAATTAAAATTATCAAAATATAGCCCTAAATGACTCTAAATTGTGGAATCATCATAACACAATCACAAAAGAATACAGGAATGGTCGAAACACCCCGTTCATCAACTCCATGAATTTTGTAGTGGCATTAGTCAACCCCAAGGAAATCACTAGGAACTTATAATGCCTATATCAAGTCTGAAAAACTATCTCAGGGATATATGATTCCCTAATCTTCAGTTGTTGATACCCGAACCTCAAATCAATCTCAGAGAACAACGATGCTCCTTGTAGCTGATCAAATAAGTCATCAATATGCAAAAGAGGATACTTATGTTTTTACTGTTACCTTGTTCAAATACTATATTCAATACACATCCTCATAGTCCCGTCATTCGTCTTCACAAACAATATAGGGGCACCCCAAAGGGATACATTAGGGTGAATAAACCCCTTACTCAACAAATCCTACAATTGGTCATTTGACTCTTTCAACTTTGTTGGAACCATAAGGTAAGGAGTAATAGAAATGGTTTAGTACCTGACCCCAAATCAATAGCAAAATCAATATCCCTACCGGCAGGAAAACTTAGAAAATAAGAAAGGAATACATCGAGAAACTCCCAAGCTACGAGAACGGTATCCACGACTGGTGGTTCTATACTTGTGTTCCCAATAAGGGATAAGAAAGACAAACAACCTCGCTCCACCAATTTCTGAGCACGTATGAAAGAGATGACCTTGCTAGGATAAGAACCATTAGCACCATTTTACTCAAACCTCAGAACACCAGACATCGCTAAGGACACAGTATTAGAATTACAATCATGAATAACATGATTAGCGGAAAGTAATTTATACCCAATATAACATCAAAGTCTACTATCCCAAAATGATTAAGTCTACCTAAGTGTCATACCTTGCCAAAGAAACAAGACAAGATCGATACAATCAATCCACCACTATGGTATCACCCACGGGTGTAGAAACATGAATAGCTACATGCATGATATCACACATCATATACAAGTGAGCAGAAAATAGGTTGACACATAAGAGAATTTAGATGTTGGATCAAATAATACAGACCAGATCAATGGTATACTAGGATGATTCCTGTGATAATAGCATCAGAAGTCTCTGCCTCGGGTGTCCCTAGTTAAGCAAACAATGTCCTCTAATGCCACCTCTAGCCCGGGTGGTACACCTACCTGCACTCTACCAAGTCGTAGTACCACTATCATAAGATCTACCACCTCTACCTGATTGAAATCTGCCTAGGCCTGTACCCTGTGGTACCTCTGGTCTAGTCTGAAATAAAGAAGTAGTTTAGGGTCCTTCACGCCTCCTTTCAAATGTACAATTTCGCATCAGGTGATTGAGATCTCTATAACTAAGGCAAAACATCTTATTATGGAACTGTTGTGCAATCCTGAAAACCCACTACAATTGTATCACCTTGTAGGTCACTAATCTAAACAGTATGAGCCCTGGTCTACGCTACAAGACTATCGAGGTATCTAACCACCCTCGGATGTTGGCATGGATTCAAGAATGGATCCCCGATGCTGAAAGGAACCACTCCATCTGTGTGATTTACGTCCTCAAGATGAGGCACCATGAAACTAAACTAATGTATGGGCCTTCTTAAGGTCCCTAAACTCATCTACCTCCATCGATTCTCCCTTTTTGGTGCCACTCCAATGGACCGGAAGAAAGCCCCCTCTCGAGATGCCCTAAACACAGCCGATCTGATAGAGAAAATTATCCCCTCACGAATCTATGGATCCTCTTCGTCTTATCAGGAATAATTTCTAAATCATACCTTGATAACTAGCAAAAATGAACCTCATACTCTATAATGGATCAAATGTTATGTCTTAGATTCTCAAACCTAAAATGACTCTCCTCTCTCATTGTCCATGGGATGAAGGGGTCATGAAAGGCACTGGAAATTATATCCCATGTAAGCAGAGGAGATCCAATTGTCAAAGACTCTGAATGATCTCTCCACCATTCTCTCGCTTACCCACAAAGTTAAAGGGTAGTATACTGAACACCATGTGACTTAGATAGCCCAACCACCTCTAGAAAATCTCGACATATAGTGATAAGCTCATTAGCATCCTCTATCTTTCCATCCTAAAAATAAGGTGGGACCATATTTCAAAATTTCTCATACACGTGTTCCTCATCCTCTGTAAGAACAGCCGACGATGCAACTTGACCCCTAATTGCTGGTGCAAGATTATTCCTAACAGGGATCCAATGATGGCTGCCTCACCGGGTCCTGAATAACTAGGGCTTCTTGTTGCTCTTGGGTCTGAGTCCCCACTATAGTGTTAGAGTTGTGGTGTGTCGGTTGCACCACAACCCTTTGAAAAGCTATCGAGCACAGTTAAAACCCTTATTAAGGTATCTTGAATAAAAGGCGTGGATGCGGGCTCTGGAGGAACCTGATCCTCTTTGTCATCAATATGAGGCTCTAGAGAGACCTCTCTAGTATAACCCATTACATGTGTTGCTCAATGGGCAAGACTTTGGGCTAGTGTCGTTCCACAAATATAGACTCTAGCTGAGACTATACCTCTACCCCTAGATGGGGCCTCAACGACTGTCTCAGAAACTACCTGTTGTGTACCACCTGTAAGAATAGCTCTAGTTCTCTCTTTCTGTCAAAAGAACATATGATAGCTTAGTACTAAAAAAGGTAACCATGTACAATGATAAAGAATGAACAAAAAGAAAGTTTCCTAATAGTTTTCATAACCTCTCAGAGATAAGTGCATACGTCTTTGTACCGATCCTCGAGACTCTATGCAAACTCGACTTGTATACACGTGAGACTTATGAACCTGTGCTCTGATACCATTTTGTCACAAACAAGAAATGGAATTGATGGCACTCCAAACCCCTGGTGCTTAAGTGACATATGGGGGGGGGGGGGGTTCAGCCATTTTGGGGTTTAAGCCCATTTCACCATTTTTGAGCTTTGGGGACCCTTGGTGGCAATATTGAAAGAATTTTCTATGCTAGATCATTTGGGCAAGTGTTCTTGATCCCAAACCTTCATTTTCCATTGATTAATTATGATTTTTAACATCCAAATGTGATATTTAGGTAGTATATGGCAAAGTTTCAAGAACTCAAGTTCTTAGCTTAAATGGTGATTTTGAAGTAGTTTTGATCTCTTTTTCAAAAAAATTTCTCTAATGAGTTTATAAAACCTTCAATATCATTTAAAGTATTAATTTCAAATTCAAACATTGATATTTGAATGTGGGTTTGAGTTAATTGACTCACCTTTCAAGCGGATTGATGTGGGTATTGTTGTTTTCGGAAATTTATTTGATACTTGGTTGTGCATTGTGTAGTTTTAGAAGTGATTCAAAAGGGGAAGACTCAACTGTTGGAGTCATTGTTGATTGGTTTAAGGCAAGTGACTTCCTAAATCTTGTATTCTAGTTGATTCGTATGCTTTCTAGGCTGATTGTGTATTGAGAGTAACGGGGATGAGATGAAGGGTTTAAATTGTCCACTTGATACATCTAAATAATAATAAGGGGTTGAAATCAAAAGGAATATTTGTCGATCATGATGATGTGAATTTCCTTATTTTAACAGTTGTTTATAGATTGATGAAAGGCTTGAAAGTATGAATATAGACTTGATTTGCGTGATCTCTTTCTCTTTATTTGATCTCGAGGCTTGTCAAGGACGTGAAGAGGTAGCTTCTTGTCATTTGGCGGACCTTATTTTTCCTTTTCTTACACTTTGATATATTTGAGAAACAAACATTGAAACTTGTATTTATTTCTTAGTTCCGTATTTATGTATTTATGAGCTTGTAGAAGTGACAATCATATTTTATGGGTATTAATAGAATAATAAGTTTTCTACTTTATCTTGTACTTAAATTTACTCTTTTCCACATTTCTTTCATTTTTCGTTGGGTTGAGGCTGATTTTTCTTGGTGAAAAAAAAACAAGTGTTATCACGTTCATTTTTAGGTCATGACAGAATATGATTAACAACTCTAAAAATAGTATACAAGAGTTGAAGGAGGGGCACGCCAAATGTGTATATTAGCTTAACCAGCAAGAGTCTTTGTTGAAGAAATGCTAGGATTAAATGGTATGAAGATGGCGACAGTATCAGAAAGTACTTTCACTCTATGATAAGATACATGAAGAGAAGGTTGAGCCTGAGTAGAATAACAATCAAGAAAGGGAAATGAACTACTCGAGATGCAAAAATTGCAAAAGCTGCAATCAAACATTATGAACATATTTCTAATCTAAAGCAGCACCGGGTTGATCCTAATATTTTAGACTGTAGAACCGAATGCATCACCCACGGAGATAATCTCAGCATTATCAAGTTCCCTCAAGAAGATGAACTAAAGAAGCCATCTTTGAGATGAAATTAGACAATGCTGGTGGCCCTGATGGGTTCAGTAAATTTTATTAATCATCTATGTATGCGGATGACATTCTGATATTACTAGAGGGAACACCAAATCCATAAGGATGATTATGAAGCAAATTCACTGGTATGAGAAAAGTTCACGTAAAAAATTAACAAATATAATTGTTTTTACCTTACTTCTCCACGTACGATTAACTAAATTAGAGTTCTATTGAATTCCTTAACAAGGAGTTTATTTTTATCATCTTGGATGTCCTATCTATGTTGGGAATAAAAGGAATGAATATTTTGAGAAGTTGTTATCGAAAGTTATCAAAAGTCTCAATGGTTGGCGAAGCAGCATGCTTTCCTACGGTGGCAAAAACATTTCATTAAACATGTCGTCCAATCATTGCATGTATACACTCTTACTGCTTTAACTCCTCCTAAAGGTATTATCAAGCTTATGGAGAGACATTTAAGTAGGTTCTTTTGGGGCTCCACAGCAGATAAAGAAAAATATCATTGGAGGTTTTCGAAGAACATGTGTTTCCCGAGAAATGAAGGTGGATTAGGTATGAGAAACAAGACAGACATTTGTATCAAGATACCTTTTGTCTAAATTCACTAAGGCCAAGTGATGTGTCCAAGATATATTGCCGCCCGGTGGCTGGTTCAGCATATCACTAATATTAAAATTGATTCCAGTGGTAGAAGTGATTTATTGATTTAGAAGGCTACTATGTAAGAATTATTATTAACTATTACTAATTATTTTTCACTTATAGCCCATGTTTACTCGTAATCCAAGTAATACCATAAATAGTATTTAATAAGGAATAAATCTTGTCTATACATTGGTTACTTGATGGACGTACCAAATTAAGTCATAACCTCTATAAATTTATCCTCCCTCCACCCATTAGGGTTACCACATATTCTCTAAAATAATTTCATCGCTGACGGTTGTGTTAACATAAAGTTAGGGAAATGAGGTAGAAACCAATTTACGACTAACGCTTCCGCTTTTCTCTATGATAATGTCTTCCTCATCGGGTTGCAATACTGGATATATTTTTTTATAAAAAATAACTCATGGAATTATAAGAATCTAATCCAGAAGAAATCTTGAAAATGATAGAAATGTTAGATCTAGGAGGTACAATAACAAAGGAGGAAGCTTGAGATTGTGGGGCACGTGACAACAAAGACATATAATTGAAGACTTCATTTGTTGATGAAACGAGTTTGTAAGCTTATGAAAGACTTAAAATTTGGATCTTTAACATAAAGACGAAAGATTTTGATATATATACATAGGCGGACACATGTGTATAGGTGGAGTGCATGTGAACCCGTTAATTGTGGGGGGAAAATCATATATATTGCCCTCTTATTTGTTGAATTTTCCCAGCATAAGGTAGTATTATTTTTTTATCTTTCAACAAGTTCAATTTTGTCACAACTCAAACCGCCTTGATTGATACCCACACTAACCCTCGGGTGGGAGAACCATTACTACAACTCAACTATAAAATACTAACCAAAAGACAAACATTTAAAGATGTGGAAACAAGTTTAAATAATCGATTTAAAAGTTGAGTTCCCATAAACTAAGTTACCAAACACAAACATAAACAAATAGAAATTCAACCAGTAGAACCTGAAAGCTATTGTACCAAAACTTTTAACTAACGAACTAAGATAAGGGGATGCAACCTCAAAACAACTAACTATATGTAAGGGTATGGAAGGTCTAAGTCTGATGGAAATGGACTAAGATTCTAGATGAATCCATGATAGTCTGAAAGAACTACTTACCCTTGAACTCGAAAATTCAATGATATCCTAGATAAGGTCTCTCAACAGCCGCTAGAACATTTCCTCTACTCAAGAAAGAAAGAACAAGTGCAATAGCAGTGCACAAACAACATAGTGTGCTGGTAGAATCAAACGGTCATTCCAGTAAGTGAGACATACACACATAACTACAACATAGTAACCCACACACATACAGAAGGAATAAAATTTACTAGTTCATGCTCAATATATCAGTTTAACAATATCAATCTCAAATGCACCAGTCAATGATGATCCTCTCATGGAACACACACTCAAACTGTTAGTGTGTCGGAATGACACCCGATCCAATAATTTGTCGAAATGTGATACCCAATCCAATATATATCGGAACATGACATCCAATCCAATATGTGTCGGAACATGACACCGATCTAATCAACCACAATCACAAATACAATCAGTACCATAATGAATGATTTATACATTTATATCGTACAATCAGGTAATAGGTTCATTGCATGCTACAAATCACAATAAGTCATTTCATTTCATTTTTTCCTATTCGCATACATGCATGAATACAATAGAGTAGTTAGCATGTATATAAAACATAGAAGGGAAATCAAGGATCACCTACCTCGAAACCAGGCTTGGACACTCTTAAGGAACTTGAGTTTTCCCTTTATGGAGTCTCTGTGATTTTTATTGATCTAAGACAAGTACATTATGCAAAGGATCAATAATAGAGGCCTAGTTTACCCATATTATATCCAAATACTAACCCTTGGCCAATCCCATGATCCTAACACCCAACTAGGGCTTTTCCATAATTAAATAAGCCAAAACCCTTCCCAAGGACAAATATCAAGGATTCTAAGTTCTAACAATCTATTTACAAAATAGGGGAGTAATTGACTTGCCTTTAGCATGAGAATTGGTGAAAAACACGAAATTTTCCTAGGTCGCCCTTTTACTCTCTAAGAACGAAGTCTGTAGAAAAATAATGTTTTTGGGACTTTTCCCCATTTACTAGTGACTGGCCCGCCATAACGAGCCAATTCCTGCCATAGAGGCCCCGCCATGGTGGGTTGCATGGATACAAAGACTCAGAATTTGTGTTCCAAGTCTCAATTTCATAAAACACCCTCGAACCTTGATGTTCTAAAACCACAATTTCATGCTTAGATCAGTTATGGGGTTCTACCCACCCGAATTCAATTCCGCAAAGTCGTACAGGCTCCTCATTGTCTTGGATAGCCACTCAAATCATTAAATTCATAATAAAATTTACAATCAAATACCAGATTACCCTAGACCTACGTGACTCAGATTTCGCCCAAGTGTGGCCTAGGTTGGAAATTTCCAAGTTACTACTCAGAAGTGTTCTAGCCCAAATTCCTTACTCATTGGCTTATCAATATATATGGTAACGAGTCGTTACAATGGATACCAATATATCCATCACTCGTTCCCGAGTGAAAAACTAAGAAAATAGGCTAAGGCAAGAATATATTAGTACCTGAATCGTCAAATAACTAGGGATACTCGTCTCATATGTCCTTCTCAGTTTCCCAAGTAGCTTTTTCAATTGGACGATGTTTCTATTGAACTTTCATTGACTTAATCTCTTTGGCTCTTGGATTCCGAAAATCACGATTAAGGATTGCAATCGGTTTATCCTCATACTAAAGATCTTTGTTTGAGAAAAATGAGTGCCACATGATGGTATAATCTCCATCCTCATGATACTTCTTTAACATGCACATGGCACACTGGATGGACTTAAGATAGGATAGGCGGTAAATCCAACCTATAAGCCTCTGAACCTACATAGTCAAGGATCTCGAATGGTCTAATGTAGCTAGGATTAAGCTTGTCCTTCTTGCCGACTCTTATCAACCCCTTCATGAGTTAAACTTTCAGAAGAACTTGTTCACCATCCTAAACGTCATGTCCCTTGCCTTACAAGATTGTTCACCAGCCCTTCTTGTGTACTATTTCTATCGACTTTGAGTGGATAGAAGCTTTACTTGGATACCCCTCACATTATCCTGAGCATCCTTTACCAACTCCAACCCTAAAGGTTTCACATCTCTTTCTGCAAACCATCTTATGGGCCACGTACATTCCCTCCCATAAAGTGCTTGAAACGGTGTCATGTCAATGGTGGAGTAGCTATTATTGTAGGAGAACTCACACAAAGGTAGGAATTTATCCCAATGCCCTCCAAAGTCAATTACACATGCCCTTACCATGTCTTCCAACACTTGAATTATCCTCTCCGATAGTCCATCAGTATGTGGATGAAAGTTGTAATGAAAGTGAGTTGAGTGCCTAACTCTTCATGCAACTTCCCTCAAAACATCGATGTGAATGCCATACCACGGTCTGAGATGATAGAAAGGGGCATACCATGCAACCTTACTATCTCTATAACATAAATCTTTGCCAGCTGCTGGGAATTATAGTCTACTCTGAATGGAATAAAGTGGGATGACTTAGTCAGTCTGTCAACTACAACCCAAATAGAGTAAAACTTTCCCAGGGACACCAGAACAATACGAAGATGGTCTGCATGCTCTTCCTTACTCTTCAAGTAGACCAAAATGTTATCAATAAACACAATACAAATGAATCAAGAAATGGGTTGAACACACCAATCATCAAACTCATGAAGGTTGCAGGTGCATAAGTCAACCCAAACGACATCAAGAGCTCATAGTGGCCATACTGAGTCCTGAATGTTGTCTTGGGTGCATCCTCGGGCCTAATCTTTAACTGATGATACCGAGACTTTAAATCAATTTTAGAGAATATTATGGACCCTGCAACTGGTCAAAGAGGAGTGGACCTACATTCTACAACACACTAGACCAATTGCCTAGTGTAATTAAATGAGTTTATTTGCTAGACAAGATTTAAGTACCTAGTATAACGAGAAAAAAAATGACAAAGCCTATTTTTCGTAAGTTAATATATATAGTCTCTAGATATGCAGGAATACAAAGCAGTGACATGCTCAATAATTCCCCTCTTTGTGAGGATTGCTTGGTAATCGCTGAAGTATATTTGGGGTTAAGGTGAAGTCCCCCACCTTTTGTTGTGCTTCTACATGATTTGTATATAAAGGATTGCAATCCTGGACTTTTAAAAGAAAAACCACTCATAGAACTATCAGGATTTGATCCGGAAAAAATCTTGAAAATGAATGAAATGCTAGGTCCAGGAGGAGGTGCAATAATGAAGGAGAAAGATTGAGATTGTGGGACATGAAAATAAAGACATATAATTAGAGACTTCATTTGTTGATGAGACGGTTTCTAAGGTTATGAAAGACCTTATATCATATATATATATATATATATATATATATATATATATATATATATATATATATATATAGAGAGAGAGAGAGAGAGAGAGAGAGGCGGACCCACGTGTATTGGTGGGGGTACACGTGCACCCGTTAACTTTGGAAAAAATCATGTATATATATATTGTCTTTCTTGAGAAACTAGGAGAAACTAAATATAATAAATAGTGTTCTCATGGAAAGCATAGGAGGATTGTACGTACTGCTGGTACTGACCATTTAAGTTGCTCGGACTCTCCAAAATTGTTGTTGTACCCATGTTCAATCCTCCAAAAATGCACTACTTTTGGAAGATCTAACACGCACCCGTCAATGTTTCTGAAGAGTCCGAGCAACATAGTTGGCCAGTACATCCCCCCACCCGACATCCGTTCGAGCCCAGTCAAAGCCATATTTTATCATTTTTATTTTATGTTTTGAATTCAAAGAGGTATTATTTATAACAATAAAATTACTAGATAAGGATTCAAATTCATAATCAGACAATAGAATAAACCCACCTTGACCACTGAATGTTTCCCTAATGACTAAGGCTTAATTTATTTTCATTAAGATTAAGAGGTCTGAATCTGAATGCACATCTAAATATTAAGATGTTAGAATCAGAATACGAATTTGAATATTAAGGTGTAGTTGCTAGGTCAAAATCATTAAGATTGTTTGTTTTCAACATTTGAATGTGCATAATATTTTTTTAAATTAGAAATTAAACACTATATCAATAAAAGTTATAATCCAAACCAATAATACTTCTTCCAAACAATTGTTTCAAGAATAAGATTATAACCCACCCCAGAAAAAAGATAATTTATTTGTTTTGTCAAATAATTTTTCTCAAGAAACAATGATAACTTCTTCCAAAGAAGTTTTGACAACAAACGAATTGTAACAAGAAAAGTTCTTCATAAATATCAATTTACCCAAGAATATTTTATATATTATATTTGTACAAGATTATGAAAACTTACTTATTCAAAAGAAAAAATGGTACTTGATTGGAAAAGAAGAGGAAGAAACTTGAAACTTGTCCAGAAGAGAAGCAAGGAAGAACAGAATTTGTTTATGAGAAGAACGCTTATTATTTTAATAGAGTCTGAATGATTTTAAGACTCAGTTATAAATATGATTCATTCAGACTCATTAAGAATTTTCTTTTTTTTTTTTAAAAAAAGAAACAAGTAGACATCATGGAATGAATCTTAATGATTAAGATTCAGACCTAAAAATCAAACACACTTAATGAGCTGAATCTGAATTATTAAGATTCAGACCCCCATTAAATGCAAACAAATGAGGCCTAAATCATATCATCATAATCATCATATTCATATATTACTAAAAGTAAAAAAAAAAAAAAAACTGAAAGTTATAATACCAAAATACCCATATAAAGTTTAGTCGCTAGAATAAAACCATTAATCATTTTTATATTATACCTTTCCACTAATTACAAATATTATAAAATAACTTCTTTATTAAATGTTAAGAAACACTAATATTATAAGTAATATTTATGGATAAAAATATAAATACTCATTAATTATAGTTCTCTTCAAAAATCAAATTCACATCACATCTATATCCATATCTATATATAATATAGAGGAGAATCATAGACAAGGTGATGTGGCACCAATCCATGACCTCCATTTATATTTATATTTTTTCTCCTTTTTTGAGATTTTTTTCTTAATTCTTTGCATTAAATATTTTTTTATTAAATAAAAAATTCAATCATGTTTAATATTCTAATTATACTTAATGAGTTACAAAAAACCCACCATCTATTCATATTCTCTACTTAAATAGCATGACTATACAACTCCTTTCTAACTATATATTCTTATGGATTATCAAGTCTATAAATAACAATCATCCATGGAGATGTTGAATATTCATTTTTGCATTTTCTCATTATTAGTGTAGTTCTTTTCTCTTTTTTTATTTTTTTTATATATTCTTCATCTTTTTCATAAGAAATTATAAAAGGGATAGTGAAATGATATGTGATTTGATGAAAATCAATGATATATTTTTCAAAGATTCATTATAAAGAGATGTTCACATTAGTTTAGTACAAATTCATCGAAATGAAGAAGGAAGCTTCATTATGTTGAAAGATTCATTGATAATCATAGAGGTATAAAGTTTGAATGTTTTCAACATTTTAAAGATTCATTAATGTATTATTTTGATTTCAATATTCTAAATTTTTGGCATTGTTGAAAGGTATATTATTTATGGTACGTTTCTCATAGCTATGGGAAATTGTTGTGCTTAAAAATCCATATATAATATAAGCTAAATGTTAGAAAATTAAAGTTGCACCTCTCTTTGGCCAAGGATTCTATTTATTCCGTTCCTCAATGTTTTGACAATTTTTTCAATTAATGTATCATTTTTATTTCAGTATTCTAAATTTTTTCCATGGTTGAAAGGTATATTATATATATATATATATATATATATATATATATATATATATATAATCTATAGTACATGTCTCATTGGCATTAGATATTGTTGTGCTTAAAAATCTATATATAAGCTAGATGTTAGAAAAATGAAGTTGCACCTCTCTTTGTCCAAGGTCCAAAGATTCTATTTATCTTTTTCCTAATTTTTTTATTTTTTATAATTTCACTTATTATTGTACAAAAATTTAATATATCAATTACTATTTGTCTATTTATTGTTATACTTAAAAGTCTCTAAAATTATTTACACGCATTATTATTCTCTATTACAAATAATTAAAAGTCTCAATATTTACTTCTTCAATCTTTTAAGATTTTTGTCTCTTTTTTAATTGTATTTTTTTCCTCTTGCATTTTTGTTAAACACAATGAAGTAATACAGAAAAGAAGTTGATTTGCTGTTTTTCCAAGTAAAACTTAGACAGGGACAAATGTTAGATAGTTCATGAGTTTTTTATTTTTTGGTCTTCATTATTTTATTTTTTCTTGTTTTATTTATATTAAATTTTTTATCTCCATAACTTATATCAATTGAACTTTAACTTTAATTAATATTATTAACTCATTTTCTTTAAATTTTCATATTCATAACCATCAATTATTTAATTTCAAAATTTAAGATACCTTAATATTACTTTAATTTTGTCAATATAAATTTATATTTTTGGTTTCATAAGATTCCTACTCAAGATTATTATTTTTATTTCATATTTGAAATAGTGATATTTTATATTATTATTATAATATCAGACTTATATTTTAGTTTGACTCCATAAAAAGTCTCTTGAATGTGAATAGAAGGGAACCGGATAAAAACTCAAAAATATGTGCATTGATTACGTAACTTTTTTTCATCTTTGTTTTTGTGATTACGAACTTAACAAAATGTGTTATCTCTATATTGTTCTTAGAAATTTTTTAATCGTAGTAAATTACATTTTCATTTAGGCTAAAATTAGTTATTTGTAACTTCGCCAAAAATAGCTAACTACGCTTACAGACGTTCAAAATTTACTACTCATGGCTCAAATGAAATGTATATAAAATATTGAAATATACCGTTCTTACTTATGGTGAAGAACCATTTACATTTTCTTTAAATTTGTTCATTTTTTCTACTTTAAAAGAATTACTAAAAGAATAATATAAGATATACAAAAAAAATAGCAATAGAGGTTTATTTACATGATGATGATGGAAAATAAGAGAATAATATTTGTTTGGACGATGATGAAAAATAAGGGGAAAATCAAGGAAAATGAAAGGATTAAGTATCAAAGAAGAAATTCAATTGAAATACTTGTCTCTTTTTACTTCTAATTTTAGTTTCATAAAAAAAATCAAATAAAAAGAAGATTCTATCAGATAATAAATTTACATTAAATAAAAACAAGAAAAAAATCAAGTCGTTAAATATGTTTATTCGAATTATATGTATTAACATCATAATATATGATTTTTTTTCTTAAAAAGTTCGCATTTTAATTTTGAAACAATTTTGTATTGTGATTTATCATTTTCTTATTTCTTTAGTTGATTTTTTATTTCATGTATCATAATTAATTTCTAAAATAAATGTACTTACATTTTTTATAATTGTGCGAAGCGCAGTTAAATTCTCTTGTTAAACAATAAACCAATGTATACATTAAACGGATAATTGAGAAATGGAATTTTCGCTTTCTTAGAGAATTTATATAAATTCCATTTATTGCTGCACCTTAGCCATTACAAAGTAATTTTCTCACTTGCAAAAGAAAGTCCCTTTAAAATTTAGACGGAGGTTTGCAAAAGCATCAAAAAAGTGATCTTTTTATTCTCTAATAAATGCAAAGTTGGATTGTCATTTTATCCCTATGCTAAATTAAAAAATTAAAGAATTTAATTAACTTGATATTAGATAGTAATCTTATGTTATTATATTAAAATACTAAATAGGAAGATAATAAGTCAAAAGTTTGAAAGAGGAAAATATCTTTTACATTTCTAATAAATTGGTTACATTTTTTTTTATAAAAAAAAAAATCTATTATTTTCATTCCTCTTTATTAATATAATTAATATATCAAAGCGATGTAACATACTATTAAGACAGTATTTTTTTTCTCATTTAAAAACTAATTTGATGTGTTTTAGAATAGTCCCTCTCTTAATTCCCTTAAATATTTTAATTACACCCTCCCCACATTTATGAGAGTTCTGCTAAATGGCATTATAATTGCACGTACGTTATCTCTTATTAGTTATTGTGCTAAAGAAAAAAATGAAGAGTTATAACTTATAAGAGTATAAATGAAGAGCCCAATGTTGGAATTAATAATAACATTTTATATTCTACCATCGGTTGCCTACGAAGAAGTTTCGTATAATGTGCATAATTTTTATTTAAAGATTAAAGTATATTTTTATTTTTTTATTGGTTTATGTTGTTATTCTTTTCAGATTAAACAAGTTCTTAAATTGAAAAAAAAAATATTTTGACTAATCTTCATTTATTCATTCTTTTTTTTTTAAAACATTTATCTGACTCATATCTAATTATCTATTCTGTAGAAATCTCACGTATATGTGAAGAATCAAGGATTGTATTGATGATTTAATGATTGAGTTACATATTCCTTATATAGGAGAAGAGTCCTATACTAGCTACATTAGGAATTATAGAAGAGTCCTATACTAGCTACACTAGGAATCATAATACAACACAAATATATTATTTACACCTTATCCTAGTCAACTATATCAGCTTTAGTCGTACAAAGTATAGATTTGTACATAAATTAGAATTTAGTAGTCTAATCCTAGTGTAACTCAAACTCTAACTCGCCAGACAGCTTCACCGAATCTGTTCCACAGAACCTGTTTATTTGACACGTTCAGCTTCCTTCAACACTTCCCCTCAAGCTAGTGAGTGGAGGGATTGTAACTCCTAGCTTGCGACGAAACTCAGCAAAAACCTGTTTGGTTAATGTTTTTGTATGAATATCTGCAAGTTGATCGTTAGACCTCACAAATTGAGTAACAAGTTATCCTCTGGCCACCTTCTCACGAACAAAATGATAGTCCATTTCAACATGTTTAGTTCTAGCATGCATAACTGGATTAACTGTCATGTACAGAGCACTCATGTTGTCACAATACAATGTAGGTACAAATCTAAGAAACACCCCAAGGTCATGAAGTAGATACATGATCCATGTCATCTCTGAGGCAGTGGAGGCAAGTGCTCTATACTCTGCTTCAGCACTTGAGCGAGCAACTGTGAACTGTTTCTCAGAGGTCCAAGAAATACAGTTTGCACCTAGGTAGATGCTATAGCCTGTAGTTGATCTCCTAGTTGTGGTTCAGCCTCCCCAATCAGCATCTGAGTATCTATACAACCTACATGGTGATTGTGAAATAAGTCTAAGTCCAAAGTGCAAAGTGTCTTTGATGTACCTGAGAATATCTTTTACACCTTGAAGATGTCCATTGTTCGGATTTTGCATAAATTGGCTTGCTAAATTCACAGCATGAGTAATATTCGATCTTGTGAGAGTCAAGTACTGAAGGCTCCCTACTATCATTCTATAAAAGGATGATTCAACCAGGCTTCCTACAGCTTCATGTAGACCATGCTTTGGAGCCAAAGGAGTGGCTACAACCTTTGCAAAAGTCATTTCAGTCTTATCTAGCAGCTCAGCAGCATACTTACTCTGGCTTAAGTGGATACCCCCATCAAAATACTTAACCTCAACTCCAAGAAAGAAGTGTAAAGGGCCAAGATCTTTCATGGCAAATTCTTTCCCAATTTGTAGAATCAATTCTGAGACATGCGATGGGTTGCTATCTGTGATAATAATATCATCCACATATAACAAGAGAAACATGATGCCTTTGTGAGCTTGCAATGTAAATAATGAAGAATCTGCCTTACTACAGATGAAGCCAAGATGTAGAAAATGCATGCTAAACCTATCAAATCAGACTCTCGGTGCTTGTTTAAGATCATACAATGCCTTTTTAAGTAGACACACATGTTGAGGATACTTGGGATCAATAAATCCAAGAGGTTGACTCATGTACACCTCTTCTTGTAAGAACCCTTGAAGGAAGGCATTTTTGACATCGAGTTGTCTAACTTCCCACCTTGAGCTGATGGGAATGGATAGAACTATCCTAATAGTTGTTGCTTTAACCACAGGGCTAAAGGTTTCTTCAAAGTCTATGCCTTCAAGTTGAGAGAATCCCCTGGCTACAAGTCTAGCCTTGTATCTATCTAGTGTTCCATCAACTTTTAGTTTGGTCTTGAACACCCATTTTGAGCCAACCAAATTTATACCAGGAGATTTAGGAACCAATATCCATGTCTTATTAGTGTGTAAAGCATTGATTTCCTCCTCCATTGCTGCAAGCCAATGAGATGACTTAAGTACTTCCTTAATAGTGTTTGGTTTCCTCAGAGAATCTTTGCTGCTGTGAGCAATAAGTGATAAGTGATGTTTCTTCGCCTTGCGTCTAGTGATCATATGATGCCCTTGTGGTGCATGAAGTACCTCAACTGGTACATCAACCAAAGTAGTTTCAGATTGATGCTCCACAGGTACATGGTCCATAGGTATATCAACTAAAGTGGATGTTTGATCATGCTCAGTGACTGGATCTGTAAGTGCAACTTGTTCCTCAGCGTCACTGGCAGATTCAAAATCTGCAGCATCACATTCAACATGTTCCTCAACATCTAATCATGCGCTTGAGTGGTCAGCAAAACTTTCATCATCAACATGTACTTCCCCTGAATCAGCATCATGTGCCTGTAATTTAGAGAAAGATTCTACAAAAGTAGCAAGATGAGGTGAGACATCAATGTTAGTTTGAGATTGATTTGGAAACACATAGGGTAATGTGTTTTCATCAAACACAACATGTCTGGATATGTAAACTCTCCTTGTAGATGGATGATAACATCTATATCCTTTGTGTAGGCTGCTATACCCTATGAACACACAAGGGTAAGTCTTTGGACTGAACTTGTTGCTACCCTTGATATATGGAAAACATCTACACCAAACACTTTTAGACTATTGTAATCAGGTTGTTCCCGATATAACTTAACAAATGGAGTCACCATCTTTAGGACTGAGGAAGGCAATCTATTTATAAGAAATACTGCAGTGAGAAAAGCCTCAACCTATAGAAACAAAGGTAGGTTAGCATAAAGAAGTAGAGTAAAGCCAGTCTCCACAATATTCCTATGTTTTCTCTCTGCAACTCCATGTTTTTCAGATGTGTTAGGACATGAAATATGTCTCACAATGTCACAATCTTCCAAATGTTTGATGAAGTCTGTTTGTATAAACTCACCACCTCCATCACACTGAAAAATCTTAATTCTTTAGAGAATTGTTTTCCACCATTTTCTGAAATTTTAATAAGACCTCAAAGAATTCAGATTTTTTTTTCAGTGGATAAATCCATGTATATCTCGTGTGATCATCAACAAAAACGACATAATATTTCATATGTTGTGAAGATTCAATAGGAGCAGGTCCCCATAAGTCACAATGAATTTTCAATAAAGGTTCTTTCTCAATTTTATTTCTCAAGCCAAATGAAAGTTTACAACTCTTTCCCAACTGACAACTAGAACAAACAGTAGGCATTTTATTCCAACTACTAATATTGATGCAACTATTACTATTCAAAAACTTTAAAGAATTCAAACTAGGATGTCCTAATCTAGTATGTCACATGTTGTCTGACGTGTTCTAATCATGTGCAGCAGTTAAAACATAGAGATTGTTATCTTCCAAAGCATAGAGTCAATTTCTTTTAGTTCCGTTGGCCAACAGTGTCCTTGTCTTCTTGTCCTTTACAACAAAGTTAGTTTCATCAAATTCAAGAGTGCAACGATTATCCTTTGCAAGCTTACTAACTGAGAGTAAATTCTTATTAATCTTAGGGACTACAAAAACTTCCTTCAATTTTAGACCTAATCTAGATGTGTTCCCAACATGTGTTATGTCTAACTTTGATCCATTCCCAATAATAATTTTATCTGGTTCATTGTAGTGTTTAAGATCAGTTAGGATACCTGAGTTATGTGTTATGTGACTACTTGCTCCTGAGTCCACATACAAGGTGTCATCAGCGTTTTGAAGATTAGTGGCAGCCAATGCTTGTGGTAGCTCATCTTCTGCTTGGTAAGAGTAATCCCACCTGTAAAAACACTTAAGAGCAGTATGGTTATTCCTACCACAAATTTGACACGCATCAGAAATTTTTCTATCATGACTTCCACTTGAAAGATTGTTCTGAGGACCAGGTCATTTCTGTTGTTATAGGAACCTGTTCCCTGTCCAGCAGGCTTTAATCATCTTCCTCAGGAATTAAAGTTATTGTTTCCTCTTCGTTGAGAGTAGTTTCCCCTTCCCCTGCCTCTTTGGGCAGAGAATGTCATGTTATGATTTTGTTAAGGCACTTATTCTTCATCCTCCCTCATATCAAAACCCCTAAGAGCATTAACAAATTGATTAAGAGTAGGATACGGTGTCTTATCTAACATGACGGTTGTTCTTAAGACCTAGACCTCTAGCAAAGTTAATCACTTTACTATCCTCATCTACATGCTTGTGAATGGCTGTAAGACCATCACATATGCCTTTGAATTCCTTAATGTATTCATCAATTGATTTAGTTCCTAGCTTCACACTTTGCAGTTGTTGCTTGAGCTGGAACTCCTTATCTTTTGTTGCTTGAAGATATGCTTCCCACATCTCCTTGGAAGTTGAGCAGCCTACGATCTGGTACATTCTTTCTTCTGTCAAGGTGCATGATATCCAACTCCTTAGTAACACATCCTTCTCGCCTGCTGCAGTTTTCTCAAGAGTCTGTCCAGTGGAACAGGTTGCATTAGGTCTTTCTGTGATGAGATAGGTTAATCTCATCACTTGAATCAACTAGGTCATTTGTGTCCTCCATATAAGATAATTCATTGGCTTAAGTTTAATGGAGCAGGACGAAATAAGATGATGAAGTGAAGAGGTCGAAAGCGTGTTGGTAGCAGGGGCCATTGTGGTTTAATAATTTGTTTTTGTTTTTTGATCTAATACGTTAAAAGAGAGGAAAAGCTTTATTGCTCTGATACCATGTGAAATTAGGTCTTAGGCCTAACTCACACCCCAAAAGTTAGCTCAAAGGGAGGAGGATTGCTCAAGCCTTATAAGGAGTTCACCCATCTCATTAACCACCAATGTGGGACTTTTGTCATTCTTTAACACCCCACCTCATGCCCAGTGCTTAGCATCTGATGCGTGGGAAATTTTGATTTTGAGGGCCCCAACATCGGGTGAGACGGGCCCTGCTCTGATACCATGTAGAAATCTCATGTATATGTGAAAAATCAAGGATTGTATTGATGATTTAATGATTGAGTTACATACTCCTTATATAGGAAGAGTCCTATACTAGCTACACTAGGAATTATAGAAGAGAGTCCTATACTAGCTACACTAGGATTCATAATACAACACAAATATATTATATACACCTTATCCTAGTCAACTATATCAGCTTTAGTCGTACAAAGTATAGACTTGTACATAAATTAGGATTTAGTAATCTAATCCTAGTGTAACTCAAACTCTAACTCGCCAGACATCTTTACCGAACCTGTTCCTTTGACACGTTCAGCTTCCTTCAACATATTCAACTATTGAAAATGATTGCGCTTCGCGCGCGATTATGAGAGATCTCATTAGATTTACAAAATAATTTCTATAAGTGAAAATTGAAAAAATATTTAATTTTAACCTTTTCATTCATTTTATTTACTATTTTAGTTGTTTTATAATTTCCTCTAAAATTTCATCACTTAAAACTTGGTTTGCAGAAAATCTTTATGAGTATAACAATGTAGCTAGAAATAGAAGAGGTGAGGTAACAGGCATTAATATTTATAATTTTCTCATTTTTTCGGTGGCCCTTTTATCTTATTTTTTTCAAATACAAATTAAATAAATTCATGATTAAAAAAAATAATCCAATGCAGGCACAATATTAGTACGTATTAATTACCTTCGTAAATGATTTTTAAGTTCACTAAATTTAAGAAATTATTACCATATAAATTTGTTCCAATAAAAAATATTTCATAATTCTACTTACAAAATTAATATGAAAATTTCAGATGACTTTCTATTTCCATAGTACAATTTTCGTATTCGAACATCACATGTGATGGGAGTCAGGAAATCAGTAAGAGGATCTAGACCACCCATTTGGCGCAAGGACTATGTAGTCAAGGCAGGTTTTAGCACTTGTTTGTATCCACTTAGTGCTAACATAGACTATTTTGGACTGTCTTCAAAATATCAAAGTTATGTGTCAAAGTTTTCAACTGAGACTGAACCCTCAAATTACAGAGAGAAGGTGGGTGTTGGCTACGAAAGCTGAAATACAAAATCAAGTATAAGGCAGATGGGGAAGTGCAAAGATTCAAGGCAATATTAGTGGCAAAGGGGTACAATAGGAAGTGTGGGGTCCAGCCCATTATGTCACTATTGACTTCAACAATTACTGCACACAATTGTCAATGGTTGTCAAGGTTGGCAAATTGTAGTGGCAGCAAATGTTGAGAAACACAACAATTAAAATTTTTTGGTGGCACAGCTTTGACATGTTTTGCAGTTGCGAATTTCTTCTATAAAAGGAGCTCATTAGCTCATTTTTAATGTACACCAAGTTAGAGAGAAAATCCATTTTGAGAGCAAAGTGAGGTATTCCATAGACTATACAAGAAAATAGTCTGTGAAGAAAAATAGAGTGTGAACGATATTTTAGTAAGGTGGAAACCAAAAGAGTGTTGTTCCTTTTGAGTGTGTAGTAGTCACTTTGAATATTGTATTCGTGGCAACATAGTGTAAAATTATTTACTATAGTGATATCAGTTGCTCCTCTTGGCCCGTGATTTTTCCCTCATTTATAAGGGTTTCCACGTAAAATTCTTGGTGTCGTTATTTTCCCATTTTATTTCTATTATTTTTACCATATATTATCTCTATAACTAATGAGTTTTCTTAGCCTTGAACTTTCTTTTAACACATTTTCTGATACTGATAGTTTAGATTGATTTTTTGAATTAAAAGTGTTTAAGAGAAATGATACAAGTAGAAGATAATGATGTAATGAAAATACTCAATCACATAAAAAGACTTGATTCTTTTTAAAATACACATATTGTTTATCGAAATAATGTTAACAGTTCTGTAACCGTTGCCTCAATCCGACCTTTTTTTTTTCAAAATTACAATTGAGCTCTTTTTTAAGATCAATAATGTCTCAAAGATAGATTGAATGAATTATCTTTATCATCATTTGAAAAAGGATTATTAAAACAAATTGATTATAGAACATTACTAAATGACTTTGCATCTAAAATAGCTAGGAAATTAGATTTTAAATAAAAGTACATATGATAAAAAAGATAAATTAGGGCCCTTCTCTTATGTTTCGCTTTAGGCCCCCAATTTTGTTGAGTTGCATCTAACGCATAATCGCGGTGTCCAATTACTTCCACAACCTTTCGAAACTGGAAATCCTTGTAATCCATCATTACCTTCATATGAATTGTTTTAAAATGTAGCGAATTGATATCCATAAGGAATGCAACCTTGAAGATGATTGTGAGAGAGATTTAAGAATGAAAGAAATATAAGAGCAACAAGTTGTGGTGGTATCTCTCCTGAAAGTTTGTTAAGCGAAAGATCTAATGATTCGACTAAAGATAAATTTCTAAGTGATGTTGATATATTACCTTCAAATCTGTTATGAGACAAATTTAGCACCCGAAGTACAATGAGAACTCCCAAACTACTTGGAATATGTCCTTCAAATTTGTTACTTGAAAGATCTCTAGTCTTGAAAATTGTTGAAATTCTATCTAGTTCTGTATTAACCCGAAAAATCATATTTGAAATTTTTTGAGCTATTTGTTAATTACGATTATTTAGTTAGTGATATTTATTAAATAATTATTTTTTTATTAGTGGGTGGTTAATGGGCCAAGTCCATAATACCGTAATTCACTTTAGATTTTATTGCAGAGGAAACAAATTAAATAACATAAAAGAATAACCTTTAAGGAAGACACAGTTCGGCACAACAAAGAAGATAACCAACTGGATGAGGTAAGAGTTACATCTATGCTTTTATGTATATAAGTAGAGTTAAATTTTATTAAGTATTATGTTATGCGTTGTAAAATAGGAAGGAGAAAAAAAATTAATTGCAAGTTAATGTGCAGTAACGATTTTTCCTTTATTTGGAAAAATAAGGTTTAATGGCCTATCATGATACAGTGATGATCTTTAAGTTGAAACATTGTAATGCGTATATTGTAATGGGTTAGGTTAATTGCACTTCATCGGCCAATATTACTGAAATTGTCTCCAGTTTGGCTTTTTTTTCTTGGTTATTACTTTATAAATAAAAAAATTTGATAAGTTTTAGAAATTTAGTGATTTTGCCTCATATGGTCTCGTCATGGATTTCCGTAAACAGTTAGATTTTCGTAGTTAGTAGTTTTTATTTTATCATTATATTACAAATTAAATTTTTAATATATTGAGATAAATAATTAAATATTATGTGTATTATATCATATAAATATTATTAAATTTATGATATTCGAGGATTTGTAACTTAACCCTAGACTTGAAAATTTGGAAGAAAAATTGAAAGAGTTGAGATGTTAATGGATACCAAGATTTAGAAACTTGATTATAGGTTTTTAGTAGTTTTTTTTATGGGTCTAGGCTAGACACGTAGTGATATGGGTGTTGTTAGTTTCAAAACCTTATTGTGATTTTTATTTGAATAGATTGGTTTGATTTGGAAGCCCAACGAAAGAGGAAGGCTAAAACCCCAGGGTGATTGTTCGACTATTTGAGGCAAGTGGATTTCTAAACCCTTGTTAAGTGTATGACATTCGTGTATTTTCTTGTGGTATGTGTTTGGGAGTAATGGGACTTGGTGAAGGGTTGAATTGTCCACCTTGACTAATTCTAATGATGAAAAGGGATAATAAAAAGAAATGTGATTAATTGTTTATGTGTGATGGGTTGAGAACGGTACGAGTATCAGTGTTATAAAGGCAAAGTTTATTACTATAGAATGTGGATTGTAATCCGAGAATGCCAAAGTATATGGGCATTAGTTGATATATTATTTACTTGATTTATTAAGTGTGCTTTTTTTCTTTACTGAACCCGTATAATTGTGATAATTGAGGCGATTATATGTCATAGCAAAATTTGATTTATTGAGATGTTGCATCATCCCCTTTATTTGATATCATATTGTGCACATGCATTGACATGAGATTGGGTATGAGTAAAGGTCTAACACGTGGAGATCGTCCGTGTTGAGATCGAGTTATGATTATTTGGGCACGTGAAGATTGTCCGTGCGATAGAGAACTTATGATTATAATTTGGACACGTGGAGATCGTTCGTGCGAAATTTGTTTGATTTATGATAGTGTGTTGAGATCGTTCGTGTCGATATATGGACCTCGCGAGTCCCCCATGGGTCATGAACTCTCGTTGTATTTTCGAGGAAAATCCTGTATATACGGTTGAGAGAGTACTTGGTATTTTGAGACATGTCATTTCATGGTGTCTTATTGCATTGCATCCCATGACATCCTTCACTCTTTATAATTATGTATTTTATTGGTGGTTAGAAAGTACTTGATATTTGATTACCTCTATTTGATGAACTTGATCTTGTGTGTTGTTGATACTGTGAGTGCCTTTTTGTGGAGGTTGTAATTGATGAATATTGAGCTTGTTGATGAGAATATGGATTGTTAGAATGTTGTTGTTGAGATATGTGTTGGTAAATGGTGAATTGTTAGGTGGGCTGGTTTTATGCAGGTTGTAGTTGTGGAAGTTCGGTTGGGGTGTAAGGAGTACCCGTATTTTGTCCCCTTAGCTTGTGTTTAGAGGTATACTTGATGAGTATCGTGTGGTTTGGTACTTCCCCTTTGCTTCTTCAATTTTTTTGTAGGTTATTAGCCTAGACCTTTGTGATATTTTTCCTTCTCCTTGTCTGAGGCTTCTTATGGAGATTTGTAAGGTAGGTGCTTGTCATTTCAGCGGACCTTCTTACTCCTATTTATGATCTTGTTCTACTCTAGAAACAATGTCATATGAGACTTGCATTTTTCTTTTGATTCAGTTGTAATACTTAGAGGCTTGTACACGTGACAACAAGGTTTTGGGGATTTAAATTAAGTGGACCTTGTTTTCTGCAGTATTTTATAGTATTAGACTTTTATTCACGTTTTACTTCCGCATTCACTATATTAGTTGGGTTTAGGCTGACTTGTCTTGATGGGATAAGCCGAGTGTCATCACGTCCATTTTTGTATCGTGACAAGTTCATACTCCATTCCTTTCGTTGAAACTGTTACAGAATCATTGTAATCTCTCTCCAAATTTACTACCAAGATATGTTAGTACCTTCGTTGTTTGATCAATTGTCCTCATTACTTTCAATTTTTGAAATATACTAGTCGACAAGTTTCCTGTGAAAGCATTGTAAGAGATCTATTATTCGAAGCTGAGAAAAAATATTTTCATTACTTGATGCTCTAATTGGCCCATGTAATTTGTTCGATCGCAAGCTTAAAACTTTCAAATTTGGTAAACTTTCAAACCATATTGGAAATGTGCCCGAAAATCTGATTTGTGTGCAAGTCAAGATAGACAAGATTAGTGAGATTACTAATTTCAGGTGGAATGGTTCCAGAAAGATTATTCACACTAAGATCAACATTTTCAAGAAAAGGGAAAGTCGAAAATGAAAAATCATTGAGTGTACGGATGACACGAGCCCCTTGAATATCCAACTTGCTTACCCTACCATTTAGGCACATAACTCCATACCAATCCTCACATGCATTCGAACTTTGTGTCCATGAAGCCAATAAGAAATTAGTCTGGTTCTTGAAAGTTGCTTTCCATTTTAGGAGCGCAATCTCTTCCTCCTTGGGAAGCAAAAGAAACCGTAAAGAGATATAAAGTAATGAGAAATTGAACTATCTTGGAAACCATCATGAAATATATTGATAATATGCTATTTTCTTGGATTTTTTTTTCTTTTGATGAACTTGTGTACGAGTACACATTTATTTATATTGTAGAGATCAGTTTTAAGGTATTGCCAGTCAATGGCAAGCAATCTAATAATAATAATAATAATAATAATAATAATAATAATAATAATAATAATAATAAATAATAATAATAATAATAATAATAAATAATAATAATAATATTATTATTATTATTATTTATTATTATTATTTTAAAAGAAAATTATCCTATTGGTAGAGATCTTTTTTCAAGATATTGCTAGTCAATGGCAAGTCATATTATTATTATTATTGTTATTTTAAAAGAGAATTATCCTATTGGTCAATAGTTTGTTTAGTCAGATAAATGAATAGAGAAATATAAGAATTCTCAAATAGTCCAGCGTCATAAATACGAAAGAGTATCGTAAAATAATGCTCCCTCCGTTTAAGAAAATGATCTTTTTTTATAATATTTTAATTTTAATTTTTCACGTGACATGTTTAAGATCATAAAATTAAATGACAATTTTGTACATTGGTATAACTTTAATTTAGAGAATAATTTCCTTATATAGTCATCCATGTTTAAGAAATTACCTAATACTAATATTTAGGACTAGAATATCACCCAACATTATATGTTTTCCTCAAAATATACTTAGACATAGAAAAAACATTATACTCTCTCCTATTGAGATGTCATGTCACATTATCCATTTTTCTATTTAAAAATTAATTTTTTAAATAACTCATATGTTATATTTAGATAAAAAAATAAAAATAAAATCTTGATTATTTATCAACTTTTAATTTTTTACTTTAGCATATTAAGAGATAGACATTTTCAATTAGATTATTGGATTTAACATTAATTACTTTTTTTAAATCATTTCTCAATTCATTCATTCATTAATTTCTTAAAAGAATATGCAAAGTGTTTACTTTTAATGGAATGTCATATCATATTATTCACTTTTTCTTGATAATTTTTTTAATTTTTTTTAAATTACGAACTTTAGTTTCTACTCCTTTTATCCATATTTACTTGTTTAGTATTAATTTAACATATCTCTTAAAAATATTAAGATAATTTTATTATATCAATCTTTGAAAATAATAAATTATATATTTTAAAAAGTGCATTGACAAATGATATAATTAATAATAACAGTGAATTAGGAATTAAATAATAAATTATCACTTGATTTAATAAAATAAACAAGTAACAAATGAATAATTATTTATAATGTAATGAATAAATAAAAACGGACAGAGGGAATAGTTGCTAGAAAAAAATCGTAAAAGAATAGTTTTGATTTTTAATGAGTACGTGAAAATTGTTCTCTAACAACACTTTTTTTTTCATTCACTTTACTTGTTTTTAAAGTTTACGTTGCGCATTCTATAATAACTTGGAGAATGAATAATTTGAAAAATGATTTAGAATAAATAATTAGTGTTAAATTATAATAACAAAATTAACACTAATTTGTTTCAAAATGTTCACTTTGCGTTATTTAATTATTATTTTACCGAGTATATTATATGAGTTGATTTAAAAAAGTTATTTTTTAAAATTATTAGTAAATGAGGAATAATATGACATGACATTCAATGGGAGAGAGAAAGATATTTTTTGTGTCAAGTATATTTTGAAGAAAATGTGCAAAGTTGGGTGATATTATAGTCCTAAAACAAATAAAAATGATATTATGAGGTAATTTCCCAAACATGTGTGACTATCTAGGGAAGTTACTCTATGCATTGTCCATTTATCCTTGTTATATTAGATATATCTAATACCTCTTTGTATTATTATATAATTAAATTTTAACATAGGTATTTATAAGATTGTCATGATCCAAAAATGGAGGTGATGACACTCGTCTTATCCTACCAAGACAAGTCAATTAAAACTCAACCATTACAATAAAATGCAAAAATTTCATAATCAACTCAAAAATATCCACAAAATCTGGTTGTCACGTGTACAAGCCTCTAAAGTATTATAATTGATTCAAAAGAAATATACAAGTCTCAAATGACATTATCTCTAGAATAGAACAAGATCATAAATAGGAGTAAGAAGTGTTGGATTTTAAAGGTGTAAACAGGAAATAAAGGGCTGTGACTCTCCTGAAGGGTTGTCACTTTGTCGGAGGGTTGTGACTTTCATGAAAGGTTGTGTCCTTTCTAAAGGGTTGTGACCGTTTAAAAGGTTGTGTCTTTTCCAAAGAGTTGTGACCTTTCTGGAAGGTTGTCTTCTTTCATAAGAGTTGTGACTTTTACCCTTTGTTATAAATAGAGAGGTTGTCTCTCATTTTTCAGCATTGAATTCTTCCCTTCTTTTGCATACATTTCTTATGAAACAAAATCGATCGATCGTGTCTGTGTGTGTGATTCGTTGTTGTCATTTTGAGTTCGATTGAATTGTTGAAGTTTGAGGTATGCTACTTCTTTAATGGCTAATCAATTCTTGGGAGAAATTAATCTGCAACCTCGGGTACTTGAGGGGATTAAATTTCTTAACGACGTACAGTGCACTCAGATAGTTCTTTGTGTTTTTCTTTCATCTTTTATTATTTTTTTGGTTTGCTAATCTGAATAGAAGAGTTAACAAGCTTAAGAAATTTATATTGATGGTATTTTCTGTGTTCTTTTTGTTGGAAAGAAAAAGAAAATTAGTTTATGATATGATAAAAGAGTTTTCGGATGAATTAGTACTTCCTTAATATGTTTGAGTATATTTTCTATAATAAGTTTTCTTTGCGTGGGTATGATTATTTTTATTTTTTTTTCAAGTGCATTGAAGCATTGTACCCCTTCAGTCTTCTTTTCAATAAGAAAAGTTATTTTGTGCATAAAGGTTAAGATATGCGCTTTAATTTTTTTTCTATATTCTTGATTTTACGTAACTATGAGAAGAAGTAATGAACAAATATTGTCTTTTAATAATATTTGAACTTGCGTTTAGTTTCTTGTTGAAATTAAATGTCTTCTTGAGAAAAATAGGAATATGATGGAAACTGAGAAAAGGTGGGGAAAAATAGCAAGGAAAGTGACTTGCATGAAATCATTGCTGATAGATAGAATATGATTCAATGAGTGTAAAAATTAAGTTCTATTTCTATTTCCCTTGATTATGTTTTTTCCTATACCTTATAGTTATGAGATTTATCTCATAAATATTAGGATAGATGGTCATTATGTGATGATTATTACTAATATGTATTTTGTTAAGAGGAATTTTTTTTTTTTTTTATACTCCATGTCAAATTTGATTGTGTTTGACTTTTGAAGACTAAAATTTTCTGAATTTTGTTACTCATTTGGTTTGAAAAACATAAGAACTTCACGAACAAATTAGATTGTGCATTGCTTTGAAGAATATAGAAACTTCACTAATTTGTTAGATACTCTATTTGAATGAATATTCTGACTTGAAGAGTACAAAATCTTCGTCACGAATATTAAGGCTAAATGATTTGGAAAACATAAAGTCTTCATCGTTAGCTAGACATAATGTTATATTTGAGATTTCTGGAGATTAAAACATTTTTGATTTACTACTCTGTCTTAATGTGAAACTGATTCGAAGAATATAAAAATTTCATCAGAATTAAAGGTTCATTCGGTTACCGATTAGAAGAATATAAAAACTTCATCGTTAAACTAGAAATAAGTTGTATAAAGATTGAATCTTTATTGTTAGTATTCTAAATACTAAGTGATCTGTCTAGTTGTGACAGAAAGGAAAAAAAGGACTAGTAACATAAGATTAGTGATTTTTGTTCCTGCAATGGGTGTTTCTATGGATTAAATCTCCAAAAGATGGCTTCGTGTTGTCAACGTGTATTTTGATGGTATACAATTTGAAAGCATAAGAAAAAATATATGTAAAATAATTTCAAATGCTTGAAAAATATTTTTGAGAAGTATGTGTTGTTGAAATGAATTAGAATACCTTTAAATTGATTTTCACTAACATTTGTGATATGAAGTCAACACAATCTCATGGTGGGAAAAAGTGTTTCAAATATTTTATTGACAATTGCACTAGATGTTGTTATGTTTATTTGTTGAATGGTAAGGATAAAACAATAAAATATATAAGCAATATAAAATTGAAGTTTAAATTCAGTTGGATATTTTCATGATTTGAAGTGGTAGATGCGAAGAATATGAATCTTCATTTGCAGAAATATGTTTGGAAATGGAATCATCCATCAAATTACTGCACATTCTCACATCGATATAATGAAATTGTTTAGTGGAAAAATTAAACTTTGAAGAAAATGTTGAATGTCCTATAAATTCAGATTTATCACAAATTTTGTGGGAGTTGCTATCATTATAGCAAAAGAGAACCAAAAATATTATGTTCAGAAAGGGAGCAACAAAAAGTTTTGTTTGGTCAGGCTTTGTTGTATCCTGATAGAGAATGTTTGTCTCTCCTTAAAGTATATACAAGCAATAACTCTTGAAAGATAGTGATCTAACAATTTTCAATACAGTCTATTCCATATGAGAAATGGAAATGAGGAAATTATTTCCAAATTGATAAAAATAGGATCTAAAACTGTGGATTGTATGTTCATTGGATATGCTACAAATAGTAAAGCATGTCATGGCTCATATGTCCGAACCGTCGGATAGTTAAGTAAAGAATCTAACTACCTTGGAATGAACCAAAGGAGAATATACTTAATAAGAGATTCAGAGGGGTAGTAAATATAAATGGACAAATTACTTTCTTCGAATTTGATCTTGTAATATTTCTTCTTGAAAATGAGTCTCATAAATTCGAAACAGTTATGCCCTCTGTGGACTTATTTTGGAAAGAGGTTGTCAATAGTAAGATTGATTCAATCTTGAGCAATCGTACTTGAGAGTTGATTGATCTTCCTCCAGGAAATAAGCTTTTGGGTTCAAAGTGGATCTACAAAAGAAAAAGAAAGCTAATGGAATTATTGACAAATACAAAGCAAGACTTGTTGTCATAAGTTTTAGACAATAAAAAAGTCTTGACTATACTAATTAGGATACATCAAATCAGATGTTGATTGCACTAGTTGCGGTACATGGCCTTCAAATTAATCAAATGGATGTGAAGATATTTTTCTTAAAAATAAAAATTGGAGGAAAAAATTTACATGGAACAACCCAAAGGGCTTTGTGGTTCCTGGTAAAGAAAAGAAAGTTTGTAAACTTGTTAAGTCGCTTTGTGGTCTAAAACCAAGCGTCCATATAATGACATGCGAAGTTTGACCAAACTATGTTGGCAAATGAATTCAAGAATGTGATAAATGTTTTTACATTAAAGACATCCAAATCACAAGGTCATTGTTTGTATATATGTTGATGACATGTTGATCATCAAAAGAGACATTTTTGACATAAATAATACTAAGCATATGCTAGAAAGTAAATTTGATAGTAAAGACATTGAAGTTACTGATGTGATTGAAAAGGTACTTGACAAGTTCAAGTATTTGGATTTTAATATTGTCAAGACTCCAATAAATGTGAGCTTTGTACTTCAAAAGAATGAAGGCAAAAGTGACTCGCAATTGAATTATGTTAGAGTATTGAGAAGTATGATATATATCATGAAGTGTACACGATCAGATATAGCATGTGCTATTAGTAAACTGAGTCGGTTCACAAGTAATCTCAATCAAATTCATTGGATGAAAATAAAAAGAGTTTGAGTATTTAAAAACATACTTAACAAACTATTGCTTTGCATTATAACTAGTATTCAACAGTATTGAATGAATATAGTGATGCAAATTAAATCACCAGGTCAAATGAAATAAAATCCACGAGTGAATATGTAATTACTCTTTGTGGATGAGCAGTCTCTTGGAAATCTTCCAAACATAAATGTATCGCTCGCTCTACTATGAAATCTGAGTTTATCACTCCAGATAAGGCCGGTGAAGAAGTTGAATAACTCCAAAAATTCTTGAAAGATTTTTGGCCCAAACTTTTAACTCCAGTACGCCTACATTGTGAGAGTTAATTTGCAATAGGTTGGGCATGGAGCACGATGTATAACGGAAGGCTCGTCATATATGACATGGACATAATATCGTTAGAGAACTACTCTCTAATGGAATTATCATAATTGACTATGTAAAGTCAAAGGATAATGTGTCAGATCCACTTGTAAAAGGCCTAACTAGGAAGGGAGTTGATAGATCATCAAAGGGAATGGGACTATGGTCGAGGACAAGTCATTGTGGCGGTAACTCTACCTAGAAGACTGGAGATCCCAAGATCTAGGTTCAAGGAGATCAAACAAAGTCATTAATGACGGTTCGACATTGTGAAAATATTTTTTTTTATGGTCCATTCTCATGATAAGACAATATTCAGTAAAAAGGATAAAGACATTATGACTTTTTAATGGTTTCTAAGTTTGATACAAGGTATATCAAATGGTGTATCTATGGGATAACACATTTAGAAATCACCTATGTAAGTGTGAAGTGTAAGTCGCTTTAAGGAGAATTCGGTAAGGCCAGTTCTCTAAGCACTTATTAACTGATATGTATTCATTGTTGAAACGGACAAAAAATGAGAACCAAAAATAGTTCAAGGGTTGATTGTGTGGATTATATTGTCTAGGTATACACCAAATCTCCATGGTTCAAAGATATCAAATCTACCGATTGACCGAGTATATCCAATATATGTTCACTACGGAAAGTTTAAAGGGAAACCTACTTATTCAGATGTGATTAACCCTTACTTACGAATCACACAATTTTTCATGCATATGTTTTTAAAAAAAGTCATTCCTTATTCATGTGGGGTATTGTTGGGTTTTAAAGGCGTGAACATGAAATGAAGGGTTGATACTCTCCTGAAGGGTTGTCACTTTGCCGGAGGGTTGTGACCTTTATGAAAGGTTGTGTCCTCTCAAAAGTGTTGTGACCTTTCTGGAAGGTTGTATTCTTTCCTAAGAATGTGACATTTACCCTTTGTTGGCTATAAATAGAGAGGTTGTCTCTCATTTTTCAGTATTGAATTCTTCCCTTCTTTTGCTTACATTTCTTAAAAAAAAAAACGATCGATCGTGTGTGATTCGTTGCTATCATTTTGAGTTCGTTGAAATTATTGAAATGTGAGGTACCGCTACTTCTTTAATGGTTAATCCATTTTATGTTGGGAGAAATTAATCTACAGCCTCATGTACTTGAGGAGATTAATTTTTTTAAGCACACACAGTGAATTCTGTAGACTCAGATAGTTCTTTGTATTATTCTTTCATCCTTTATTATTTTTCTGATTTGCTAATCTGAATATAAGAATTAACAAGATGGTCCGATGAAATGACAAGCATCTACCTCACAAACCTCTACAAGAAGCCTTGAAATAGAAGAGAATGACAAGTACCACAAAAATCCAGGCTCGTAACCTACAAAAATTTGTAGAAGTAAAGGGTGAGTACCAAATCACACAATACTCAGCAAGTAAACTCCTAAACACAAGCTAAGGGAATAGAATATAAGTATTTCTTACTACCCCAATCGAACCTCCACAACTACAACCTGCATAAAACCAGCCCAACCTAACAATTCACTGTTTATAAAACACACAGTTCAACAACAACACTCTAACAATATCTCCAAATAACATTATTTTAATGATCTTTATATATTACAATACCCTCACTATTTTACTATGTATCTCAATATCTTCAAACTTAAATGATAATATGATAATTAAATAAAAATAATTAAAGCCAAAACTAATTGCTCAGCACACCAGTGGCAAACTACAAAACAACCTGTTGAAACAACCTATTTTCAATGTTTTAATTTGTATTCTTTGAACCGTGACTAATATCCTAATCATGGTCCAATGATTAGGAGCAGTGGCGGATCTAGAATTTTCGTTTAGAGGGTTCAAAAAATAAAAGTATAAACATGTAAATAAGTTTAGAAATGAGACCCTTCAACTATTTTTGGGTTTAACCACACTTTTAGCACATTTTAAATTGAAAAATAAGGCTAAAAAAGCTTGAAAACAGAACTGATTTTTTCTTTAAAAAATAAATTGAACTAAAAAGGAAAATAAATAAATGTTGGCGTAGGGATTCAAACTGGAGGCGACTTAGTATTCAAAGGACTTGCCACTAAGCCATCTGTTTCTATTTGTTATTGAGGGGGTTTAAAATATATATATTTATAAAAATACAGAAAATTTACTTTATATATATCGTGTATTTTTTTTTGTCCACTCTCGCCGCTGATTAGGAGTTAATCCTTATCCAATTATTGGACCATGAATACTTATACACATTACCATTCCAAGTTTAGAACGTCCAACATGTGCAACAATTTTCGATTTCTTTATTATAATTATTTTTCGCTATGGGATTTGGGTTTCTTCTCTTTTACCACCAACATAGTAGTAATCATAATAATATAACCCATACAAATATGCACTATACAAGACTTAGTTGTGATTAGATGATTTACCTGATGAAGAAGAGCGCCTTTTGTTATTGCCACACCGCAGTCTTTTTTTCTGAAATTTACTTTTGTTCATCACTAATTTATGATTTACAAATATTAAATCTTTTGTACTTACATTCAATTTTTTTTTTTTATATAAATTATGGGTTTAGCTCATTAGCCACCAACTAAAATTATATTATATTAAAATTATTCGTCAACTAAATAATTGTAATTAACAAATAACTCCAAATTTTCCAAAAATGATTTTTCGGATCAATTACAAACTTTTTCTTTAAGTTCATTAATATTACAAGTAGAATAATATTTTAATGAATTTTTCACAAAATATAATAAATTTTTATGACCAGTATTCCAATATAATATTAAATAATTTAGAAATAATCCAAGTTTTTTTTTTTAAAAAAATGCAAATAATTTATTTTAGCTAATAAAAGTAATATGTGGCAATGCTATTTGAGTGCTTTCCACTTAATTGAAGTTTCATTTTCTTGTCCTTAAAAGGAAAAAAAAAAAACTAATTTAAGTCCAGAAAAAGACCCTTTCTGTATGAATAATGGAAATTTTGTTGTTTCTCAAGTTATTCCACAAAAAAAGCTACAACACGAAGTCTTTAAATTGAATATTTGATATAAACATCAAATGTGGATAAGGTTTTACTTATTATTTTTTAAAAATTTATGTTTGATATTAAAGAATACACTGTGTATAATTGATCAACTTCTATATATTTTACTACACCAACTCCATAATTGAATGGAATTTTTTTTCTTACTTTTTAAATACTAAAAACATTTCTTTAAATTTTACTAGTCTTGTAGAAATTTCAAAGAGAAATTATTAGGTAGGGAAAATAATAATCTTTCTTCATATACATGCTTCTAATTCAATCTTTCTTCTATGAAATAAATTACTGATCGTGCAATTTATTCATATCAAATAATCAATCAATCCAAAGTTTGGAAAATGTTGTCTTCCTCAAGTCAATGCCCCAAGTCTTACGGAAACGCAAGTTTGGCTCTATTTGTCTAACAACATAATTGTTTTTCTTGTCCAAAATATGACCTTTATTTTAAAAATAAAAGAAAACAAGCAAAACATAAAATTTTCTTATCGTTTGATAGAGTATATAAGATAAAATAATGCATGTACGTATTAACTATGTTTATTGTCAAAACTTTTCCTGGATAAGTTTTCGTTTTGATAATAATCTCATTAAATATAATAGTAGGTTTTTAGGGATGGCGATAGAGCAGGGCAGATGCGGGGCGGTGTGGGTTTGAGGCTATGCGGAGCGGGGCGGGTTTAAGTGGTTTTTTCCCTAAAACTAATGTGGGGTGGGCCGGTTTGCGATTAGGGGTGTTCGTGGTTAGGTTTGGATCAGTTATTGATTAAAACCAAAACCAAATCAATCTAGTCCGTTTTTTAAATTTCTAACACCAAACCAAGTTAAACGAAAAAAATAACCGTCGATTTAGTTCAGTTTTTCTGGTTTATTCGGTTTGAAAGTAATCATTTTTTTAGGATGTACATATCTCGATAGACACAAACACCTAGTACATGAACAATTCAAAAAAAACTATTGTCGATTCAATTAAGCAGTAATAAAATTATCATTACACGAACAAAGTGATTCAATTAAGAGAAAATATGACTATTTTATGTGAAGTAGGGTAGCTAAAGACTAAAATGAATTTTGATGGACTTGGACTTAGGATTGTTATAGTTTGGCTAATGTATTGGGTTTAAGAAAAGGAAAAATTAGTAAACTAGTCACAATTTCTAACTTAATTAGTAAAAATATCTACACTTTAAAATATTTATTCAAAATGTCAATATTTTAAAAATATTTTTCATCCAAATATTATTATATGTCTTTCCTTTTATTTCTCAAAACAGTCCAACATTAAATATATTCACTACCCATTTAGACTTCTTCTAGACTTTAATACCATTAAATTTATTTCCATCTTTAAGATTTTCATTTTTTCTTCTCTTTTACCATTTTCACAATTATTCTCTCTCATTGTTGAAGAAGAACTAATTATTCAAGTTCATATCAGTTTGTTCAGATTTATCGATTAATTCAAGAAATCTCTCAATACATAAAGGTATTTTCGAAATCATCATTTATTTTGCGAGATTTCATGAGATTTTGTTTTCGAAATAAAAAATTATATTGAATTTTGGATTGTACGTATTACAGATTTTGGTCATTTTTTCGATTTTTATATGAGTTTGTTAACATACTCATCAGATATTTATGCATTTTGGAATTTTAGTATTTGAAACACTATTTTTTATGATTTTGTTTTCATATTTGAGATTTAGTAGATTGTAATTTGTAGTAATTCACATAAGCATTCATACATAATATATTGTTTGATTTTTTTTGTATATTCATATTTAATAATTTCAAATTTTGCTTATAGGGTTATTAATTCACAAACAAATACAGATTCAGATTTGAATTTGGTGAAAAGAATTGGAAAAAAGGAACATAGCAGACGAGGAAGAAAGAGAGAGTCAAAGAAGAAGGTTGCAAAATTGTATTCATATCAAAATAATATTCATATAAATTTTTGTTTGTCAATTATTTTTCTTTTACTCATCATTTGTATTTTTATTAAGAACATTGTATTTCTTTATTATTTGTAGTCATTCAAATATGTATCTCATATAGATTTGTATTTCTTAAGCATAGATGTATACTATTTTTTAACAGTCAATTTATATTTTTTTAGAATTCTGTATTCTGATTATATCATTTTCACTATGTATGCTATCTCATATGAATTTGTATTTCTTAAACATATATGTATCCTATTTTTCAACAGTTAATTTGTATTTTTTTTAGAATATTGTATCCTGATTATATTATTACTATGTATGCTATCTGTTTTCCAAAATCTTGTATTCTTATTTCTTTCATAGTCAATTTGTATTTATTTTTTAAAATATTATATCATTTCTCAACAGATTTATTATTTCCCCCAAAAAATTTGTACCCTTTCATAAATCATATTTATATATATTCTTTGAGATACGTTTTTATATATATATGGCAATCAAGTAATACAATTCTGATCACCGAAATATGATTTGTAGTTTGAAAGAAAAAAAATTAATTTTAATTTGAATGGTAAAGTGAGCACATAAAATGTAAAAAATATTGGTATACAATTATAATGAAAACATAACAAAGAAAATTTGATCTAATATAATGAAAAAGATTTTTTTTTTGAAATTGTAAATGATGAGAATTTTAAGTGATATGTTCCTTTTCTAAAAAATATTATCTCACTTTTTTATCATACTATTTTTTTGTATTTTATATATTATTATACAATATTCTAAATAAAAACTAGAATAAATAAAATTACAAATAAAATACATATTGAAATGAATACGACATACAAGATTTTCGAAGAAATAAATAAATACACATGAAAAAAATATATGAATACAATATGTTTCTTAAATAACTATAGATTCATTTGGCATACTTATTGGAATGAACACAAACTAATAAAAAAAAGTTTAAGATTCTGGAGAGAAAAAAAACAAAGTTTGAGTTTTATTTGAAAATGTAACTGATGAGAAAATTAAGTAATCTTTACCTTTTTTTGAAATATTCTCTCCCTTGATTTTCTCCCTTTTCTTATTAAATAATTATATTCTTTAAATAAAAACAAATAATAAAAACATAAATAAGATACATAACAAATTAAAATTTTGACATTTTTACTAAATATTGAAAGTGTTGCTAATGAGCCCTCTTAAATGTTAAAATTGACATTTTGAAAATTTTTCCTTAAGAAAATGATAAAGTTAAAGACTTAAGTTAATTAAAATTTGACAAAATATTTATATTTTATTTATGAGTAATATATAAATAATTATGAAATTTATATATCTAATTAATTGGTTCGGCTGGATTATTTTGCGTTTTTTATTTAGTAAACCAAAACCAGATCAAATAGTATCGATTTTCATAATTCAAAATCAAACCTACCAAACCAAAAAAATATCGATTTTTTAATCGTTTGGTTTGGATTGCAGTTCGATTTGATTTTTTAACCATAACCATGAACATTCCTGGAGGGTATATATATTATAAGCGGGTTCAAACTTAATTTTAATTTTTACATGTTATAAAAGTCATAGAGCATTATTTATTAAGATAATTTCTTTAAATTAAACTACTAAAATATTGAAGATAGTAAATGAAATTAGTTCAATAAAAAAAATACAATTTCTTACATGTTTTTCAATTGACCTCACAAAAATAAAATTTTAAGTCATTATCTATTAAATTAATACAACTTAATGAAAAAAATAAATTTATTTTTATAATTTTATTTTTAGTATCTAACTTAATCAGAAAAAGAAAACATTTTAAAAATTATGTGATGCTAATTGAAAATGAAAAGAAATTATTACGCGGACAAATTAAATTTTTTTTTAAGGATTAAGCTCAACCCGCCCGCTCAATAACCATCTCTACAAGTTTTTCAAGTCTGAACTCACGATCTCACAAAACAATTGACACACTTAACCAATTGAACTCTGTGCCCCTTTTTAACAAAAGTTAACACTATTATTGTGTATATCTTTCATTTAATATATATATATATATATATATATATATATATATATATATATATATTAAATTTTTCCGATAAAGCAATATCGTGACACTCCTTGGGTCTTCCTAGATTTACCCCTAATTAGTATCTTGTTTGGTAAGCATTAGTTATAAACTTTGGGATCATTTAGTTGGATGTATACGAATAATATTAAATAGAGTTTATTAATAAGTGAAAACTTTATAAATGTCATTTATCAAACTAATATTTTCAAGTTATATCAGTAGTTCAAGATGTAACAATGCAAAATTCAGGTTATAACATTTCATTAATTTTTTTAAAAAAGTAATTGTAAAAAATCTGTTTTGAAAAAAATAAAAAGATGTAAAAAGGAAAAAAATTGATTTTGAAAGAAAAGAAAAAGATAAAAACGGATAAAGATGTATTAACTAATTTTGAATTAATTGATAATAATTCTTAATTAGCATAAATTTTGGAGATTCAAACTAATTAGGAATATTTATTTTCCTTTAAAATTAATTTAAAAATCTAATTTTATTCACTTTCTTCAAAGTTTCTCTCTTCGGGTTTTTTCTTCAAAATTCTTGTCACACGATTAAATCTAATTATTTTTTGTTTGAAAATCTTCATATTGTTATGATGGACAACTTCATATCTATATAAATAAGTATTAATATAAAAAAAAAAGTACATCTAAAGGTTGTAATATTAAGCCTTAAATAGATATGTTGGTGATTTTTCCTTTTATTAATGTGCATTCATAATGCTTGTATTGTTAATACTTGTATTAATTATGCTGAGATTATTTTTTAAGTAATCTTTGATTTAGCGTGTTAATAATTTATAAAAAACATTGGATAACTTCAATAATAAAAATGTTTCTGTATAGTAATACACTCCACACTTTTTAGCTTTGAATAATGGAAAATGTTTTGATAGGGATTTAAAAGGTTATTATGTCATTATTAATCTAATACATATAAGTGTTAACCGTTTGTATTAAGCGTACATAAAAATTTGTGATATTATTAATATACATCTCAATACACAATAAAACGTATAACTGATACAAATTCTCATACTTGAATCAAGAAATGCATACATTTCATCCCATACACACAACATTTATTGAAATACATTAATATCTTACATAAAATTGATATATCATCAAAGTTCATAACATTACATTTCTCATGAGCATTCCACCAAATGTTCCTCCAAGCACCTGCATGTTCGAATTTGTTTATCTATTAGTATCTGATTTTTATTTTTATTCAAAGAGAAAGTTAAGTCTTACTTTTATTTTGAAAAACATAATCCATTTTTATTGCTTCTACTAATTGATTTTGGAAAGAGAAATATGCTTTGGTAGATCATTCAATTACTTGTTAATATAACCAAGATCAAACAAGAACTTACCTTTGACTTTACTTCTTCCTTATTTGTCGCATAATAATTTTAATTTGTGTTCCAACTTTTTAAAAATTGTTGCAAGCCATTTAAGATTTCCAGTTGAGATCATGATATATATAATGGATACTCCAATACATAGCCCACTTCCATATCCCATAAGAGCAGCTTTCCAAAAATCATTTAGAAACTCAGAATTGTTTTCTTCATCATCTGACTCATAATCGCTATTATTCGTCTCCGGTGTCCAATTACTTCCACAATCTTTTGAAACTGGGAATCCTTGTAATCCATCATTACCTTCATATGAATTATTTTGAAATGTATCAAATTGATGTCCTCGAGGAATGCATCCTTGGAGATGATTGTGAGAGAGATTTAAGGATGAAAGAAATGTAAGAGCAGAAAGTTGTTGTGGTATCTCTCCTGAAAGCTGGTTGAACGAAAGATCCAACGATTCGACTAAAGATAAACTTTCAAGTGATGGTGGTATATTACCTTGCAATCTGTTATGAGACAAATTTAGCACCCGAAGTGCAATGAGATCTCCCAAACTACTTGGAATATGGCCTTCAAATTTGTTACTTGAAAGATCGATAGTCTTGAAAAGTGTCAAAATTCTATTCAGTTTATACTCCATTCCCTTCGTTGAAAGTACTGTAACAGAATCATTGTAATCTCTCTCCAGATTTACCAAGATATGTTGGTACATTCTATAAGAGTTGTATATGATTGTGAAATTGTTTGTTGTATTATTGATACAATGTGTGGTATTTATACATGAACAAGTATAGAAGATAAAAGAGTCTATCGAACGTAAGAGACCTAAATAGAAGAGAGATAACTACGTATATAACAAAACATACTAACGTACTAGGACTCTATATCCTTATCCTTATCATGCCCCCTCAACATAGGCTCAATTTGCTTGAGACCGATGTTGCTAACAAGGTGGACAAAGGACCTTCTGGGAAGTGCTTTAGTTAAGGCATCTGCTAGTTGAGCTCCTGTTGGAATGTGATGAACTGAAATTTTTCCACTTTCTACTTGGTCACGGACAAAATAAAAGTCAATTGCGACATGTTTCATTCGATTGTGAAAGACTGGATTATGGCACAGGTAAGTGACACAAATATTATCGTAAAAAACCTTAGGGGGACAAGGCAGCTTGACCCGAAGTTCTTGCAGTAGGTTGGTTAGCCAATTTAGCTCAGCAACAGCACTTGCTACAGCCCGGTATTCCGCTTCTGTTGAAAATCTGGCAACAGTGCGTTGCTTGTTGGAGCACCAACTAATTGGATTCTTTCCAAGAAAAATAACGTAGGCTGAAGTGGAATGTCTAGTATCGGGAATACCACCCCAATCTGCATCTGAGTATGCAAGTAATTGAGAAGAGTTACCACGTTTGAAGTGAAGGCCATAGGTGATGGTTCCTTTTAGATAACGAAGAAGCCTCTTTGTTGCTTGCCAATGCTTAGTTGATGGAGAGTGTTGGAATTGAGCGAGCCTGTTTACCGCAAAACATATATCAGGCCGTGTGAAAGTGAGGTATTGCAATGAGCCAATGATCTGCCTATAAAGTGTAGCATCTGCCGATGGAGAACCGTCATCCAAGGATAAAATTTCACTTGTGGACAGAGGAGTGCTCACACTGTTTGCATCCAGCATTTTGAACTTGGTGAGTATGTCCGCAATGAAGCTACTTTGTGTGAGAGTCAATCCATGATCATGCTGGATAACTTCAACACCTAGAAAAAAATGTAAAGGACCAAGATCCTTAATGGAAAATCTGTCACCCAACAACTTAATTGTTGCATAAACTTGCGAGTTGTTAGAGCCTGTAACAACAATATCATCAACATAGATCATGATAATAATGAGAGAATTATGAGACCATTTGATGAATAAAGAATCATCAGATTTGGAACGAGCAAAGCCACATGATAAGATGAACGTCTTTATTTCAGTATACCATACGCGTGGTGCTTGGCGAAGTCCAGAGATAGATTTGTGTAGTTTGCACACGTGATTAGGAAATCGGGGATCTACAAAACCAGGTGGTTGTTGCATGAAAACGACATCATGTAGAGTACCTTGTAAAAAGTCATTATTTACATCAAGTTGGTGCAACGACCATTTTAGAGACACAACTAGGGACAAGATGAGGCGAATAGTTGTGGTTTTAATAACTGGACTGAAGGTGGAATGGAAGTCAATTCCAGAACGCTGATGAAATCCTTTTGCCACTAATCTGGCTTTATAACGCTCTATGGATCCATCAGGCTTGTGTTTCACACGAAATACCCATTTGCACCCAACTACGTTTTGAGAGGGAGTAGATGGAACCAATGACCAAGTTTCATTTTTAAGTAAAGCGGTGTGTTCTTCTTTCATAGCAGCTAACCATTCAGGATATTTGGATGCTTGACTAAAGGTATTTGGGGTAAGTGGAAGGTGTTTTACAGTAGAGGTTGCAAGGTAATCAAAAATCACTTTGGGTTTGAAAATATTATTTTGATACCTAGTGATCATTCGATTTGATGGTATCTCAGGCGTTGGTGTTGGAGATGTATATGGACTGGTAGTTTGAGAAGGAGAAAAAGACAAAGAATGTGTAGGAGGACTTACAGTGGAGCCGGTTGACACGTCATCTTGATGGCCTTGAGTGTGACATCCACGAGTAGACATGGAGTTGACCAAATCAGTAGTAGCAGGGATTGGAATTGGGTCTGCAACAATAGGAGGTGAAAGAGATTGTGAGGAAGAGGAAGAGATAGAGAGGTCATCTGGAAACAACCATTTTTCCATGTGCGAGCCTTGTGGACGAGAGAACTGAGGATAGTTGGTTCTGAAAGGAAAAATATGTTCAACGAATACAACATGCCTAGAGATATAGATTTTTAAAGTGGCAAGGTCTAGGCAAGCATAACTATTGGTGGCAGCGGAATATCCCATAAACACACAGGGATTGGACTTGGGATCAAGTTTGGTTGACGTGTAAGGCTTTAACCATGGATAACAAAGACAATCGAAAATTCTTAGTTTAAGAGGGTTTGGGGTAGTGTTAAAGAGACGCTGATATGGAGACTTAAGACCAAGAAGTGGTGTTGGCAGCCTGTTAATGAGGTATACTGCACATTGGAATGCGAGAGACCAAAATTTGAGAGAGACAGAAGCATGGTGAAGAAGAGTTAAAGCGGTGTCCACAACATGTCGGTGTTTTCTTTCGGCAGTGCCAACTAGTTGGGGAGTGTATGGAGGACTTATAAGATGTTGTATCCCAAAATTCAACAGAGTTGATTTAAGGCCAATGTATTCACCTCCTCCATCAGTAGATAACATTTTAATTCGCAATTGAAATTGGTTTTGAACCATTTGAACATAATTAATGAAAATTTCCTTAACGTTTGATTTGGATTTTAGAGGAAACAACAAGTATATTTGGTGAAATGGTCAACAAAAATAACATAGAATCTGAAATTATCAAAAGAGATAGTTGGAGAGGGACCCCAAACATCTGAATAAACAACATCAAAGGGCCTAGAACTTGAAATGGAATTGTTACCAAATGGTAGACGATGACTCTTATTGCATAAACAGGAATTGCAAAATGTAAAAGACTCTGCATGGTTCACTGGTAGGTTGAAAGAAGAGACACAAGCTTTGGTAATACGAGGTTGAGGATGACCAAGACGAGCATGCCATAGATGCAATGATGGAGTTGTTGATGCAACAAAATGTGCTTGAGGACGAGGTGATACTGATTTGGTCATGTTCGTAGGCCACTCATAAAGATCACCATTACTCTTGCCTTGAAGAAGACATGCCCCTGTTCTCAAATCCTTCACAACAAAAGAATAAGGAAAAAATTCAATGGAAGTTAGATTTTGCCTACAAAATTGAGCAACCGAAATTAACTTCTTTTTAATAGATGGAGAACAAAGAACATTTTTTAAAAGAAAATTGGCAGCAAGATTAGGAGAAGATAAAGTAGTGTGACCAATATGAGTGATAGAAATTGTTTTACCATCACCAACAATTATCGCATCCGTTCCAGAGAACTCAGTTGGAGTCTGAAGAGAGTGAGAGTTGTTTGTAATATGATGCGACGCTCCAGAATCCACAACCCAAGGGCTTGGAGAATTGGAAGCATAAGACTGACGGTTGACAAAATTAGCATATGCTTCAGTAGCACTGTGTGACTTGGACCTACATACCTTTGCAATGTGACCAAACTTATCACAAAGTTGACATTGGACTCGTTGATTGTTGCTTTTTGTGGTATTCTGCTGGGTGAATGAATTGTTATGCGGGGCAGAAAATTGATTACGAGAGTTGTAGGAACCTGATGGAGAAGTGTTCCTACGATTGGAAGAATTAGGTTATCGATTTTTGGGTCCATTATTGGTGGAATGCTGATGAAATTGAGCAGTGATCATGGGTGTGTTGACCTTAGGTTCTGAGTGTTTGATAAAAATCTCTTGTGCAAGGAGTTTATCAAAGAGTTCTTCGAATGTGATAGGATTATCACGAGCTCTTATTGCTGCAGATAACTCCTTGTACTCAGGACCTAGACCACTCAAGACCTTAATGACAAGTTCCTCGTTGTTAACGGGTGAACCACTGCAGGCCAAATCATCTGCAATGGACTTGATTTCTCTCATATAATCACTGATTAAGCGTGCGTCGCGTTTGACATTCGCCAAAGTATCGCGCAAACTGAAAATTCTGGAGTGCGATTTGCTCGCATAAGTTGTTTGGAGAATATCCCAAGCTTCTTTGGCAGTGCAAGCATGGGCAATGAGGGGGGCGATTGTAGCGTCAACGGATGCCATAATGGCATTGCGAATAAGACTGTCTTGTTGCTGCCACAATCTCAAATTGGGGTTAGGAATTTGGGTATTTTCGTTGTCCATAATATGCGTAGTTGGGATGGGAAGTGAACCATCAACAAAAGTAAGAAGATCGTAGCCAAACAATAGAGTGGTGACTTGGGATTTTCAAGTTGGATAATTCGCACTTCCTGTTAGCTTCAAGGATAGCTGAGACGCAGGGTTGAAAGAGATCAATTGAGAGGGCTGAATGACACCCCCTTGATTGATAGTGACTGCTGGAGAGTTGGGAGAGGAGGAGGGAGTAGCAGACATTCTGGAAAAAAAGTTGGAAGCTGGAAAAAAAAGGAAGATGATCGGATATACTCGTCAGAGTGTTTACGAGGCTCTTGATACCATTATAAGAGTTGTTTATGATTGTGAAATCATTTGTTGTATTATTGATACAATGTGTGGTATTTATACATGAACAAGTATAGAAGATAAAGGAGTCTATCGAATGTAAGAGACCTAAATAGAAGAGAGATAACTACGTATATAACAAAACATACTAATGTACTAGGACTCTATATCCTTATCCTTATCACATTCGTTGTTTGATCAATTGTCCTCATGGCTTTCAAATTTTGAAATAGACTAGTCGACAAGTTTCCTGTGAAAGCATTGTTAGAGAGATCTATGATTCGAAGCTCAGAAAACATGTTTTCATTACTTAAAGCTCTAATTGGCCCATGTAATTTGTTCGATCTCAAGCTTAAAACTTTCAGATTTGACAAAGTCTCAAACCATATTGGAAATGTGTCGTTGAAGTGATTGTCTCCTAAATCATGAATTTCCAAGTTTTTGCAATTGGCTAAAGATCGGGGGATTTTCCCTTCTAATTCATTGTCATGCAAGTCTAAGCTTCTGATTACACTTCCATTGCTAAAAATTTCTGGAAGAGTCCCATAAAGATTGTTTTGGTGGATAGATGACCACTCATGTTGCCAAAACATTGTGGAATTGCTCCCTTCAAATTGTTTCGACCCAAATCTAAAATCCTTAGTGATGTTAGATTGCAAATAGACGAAGGGATATCATCACTGAGATTATTATATTCTATTTTCAATACCTCGAGTCCACTGATATTAACTAGACATTGCGGAATTTCTCCCTCAAGTTGTTTCTCCCCAAATATACCACTTCCAATTTCATCAAATTACAGAAAGATGAAGGAATTTTCTCAGTAAGATTGTTATTGTGGAGATACATCCATTGCAAGTTTCTCAAGTTGTCAAAGGAATTCGGAATTGAACCAATGAGTTGATTAATATTTAAATACATAGTAACAAGTCTTCCTATATTTCCCAACTCACTTGGAATCGAACCAGAAAGGTTGTTAGAAAAAAGAGACAAAAGATACAACTCATTCAAATTCCCCAAAGACGTAGGAATAGAACCACTAAGTAAATTAGTAGAGAAATCTAAATAACTAAGAGTCCTTAGGTAACCTATTTCTTCAGGAATGGAGCCAGAAAGGTTATTCTGATAAAGGTACAAAAGAGAAAGGTTGGTCAAATTCCCCAATGAAGCAGGATTAGCACCACATAAAGAATTTTTAGCCAAAATTAGTTCATTAAGAGACCTTAAGTAACCTATTTCTTCAGGAATGGAGCCAGAAAGGTTATTTTGATGAAGGTACATAATAGAAAGGCTGGTCAAATTCCCCAATGAAGCAGGAATAGCACCACTTAAAACATTTCGAGCCAAATCTAGTTGACTAAGAGACCTTAAGTAATCTATTTCTTCACGAATGGAGCCAGAAAAGTTATTCTGATTAAGATACAGAATAGAAAGGCTAGTCAAATTTCCCAATGAAGGGGGAACAGAGCCAAAAAGGTGATTCTCATTAAGAAACAGACTAGATAAGTTGGTCAAATTTCCCAATGAAGTAGGAATAAAACCATTAAGAGAATTAGTACCCAAATCTAGAGAAGTAAGGGACCTTAAATAACCTATTTCGGTTGGAATCGAGCCATAAAGATTATTTTGATAAAGAGACAAAATAGACAAGTTGGTCAAATTACTCAATGAGGCAGGAATGGAACCATTTAAAAGGTTGTCATAGAGGTTAATGTTCTGGAGATTTGCTAGTGAGCCGATTTGTGATGGGATTGTGCCTGAAATCATATTGGTGTGCAAGTCAAGATAGACAAGATTAGTGAGATTACTAATTTCGGGTGGGATAGTTCCAGAGAGATTATTCACACTAAGATCAACATATTCAAGAAAAGGGAGAGTCGAAAATGGAAAATCATAGTGTACTGATGACTCGAGCACCTTGAATATCCAACTTGCTTACCCTACCATTTAAGCACGTAACTCCATACCAATCCTCACATGCATTTGAACTTTGTGTCCATGAAGCCAATAAGGAATTAGTCTGGTTCTTGAAAGTTGTTTTCCATTTTAGGAGGGCAATTGCTTCATCCGTGGAAGCGAAAGTAACTGTAAAGAGATATAAGAGAATGAGAAATTGAACTATTTTGGGAACCATCATCAAATATATTGATATGCAATTTTCTTGGATTTTTTTCCTTTTGATGAACTTGTGTAGTGTACACAATTATTTATATTGTAGAGAACTTTTCGTAAAGGTATTGCAAGTCAATGACAAGTCAGTATTATTTTATAATTATTATTTTAATAAAATTATATATCCTATTGGACAATAGTTTCTTTAGTCAAAGCATAAGCAATGATTGGAGAAATATTATTCTCAATTTAGACGAGCGTCATATATACGACTGATACTTATTGTTTTTTTTTTAATCTTTTCTAATAGATATGTCATATGATTGTTATAACAACAAATACTCCGTCAAGCAACAAAGACTTGGATTTAGTCAAGCATAAGAAGTCAAATAAGTAGGTAGGAAATATTATACTTCCCTCGTTCCTTTTTAGTTATCATGTTGTGCTTTTCGAGAGTGAATTCGATTAATTTTTAAAATTAAATTAAATTATATTTAAAATAAAAATTTTGATATTTAAAAATTATACGAAAAATATTATAAATTGTAATTTTTTCATATCTATAAGATGAAAAGATACATCTTAAAATATTTGTCAAAATTTATATTGTTTAACTCTTAAAAAGAAAATTATGACAACTAAAAAGGAATGGAGAGTGAAACTTGCAAACCGGTCTAGTCATTGGTCTACTTTTGTATTTAATTTATTTTGTCATCGTTACGTACAAATCACGCAAGAGTCGTAGAATAAGTTATGTATAGATGATATTTAATGAAAAATTATATAACTACACGACTTAAATACTATAATCTTTAAAAATTTCTATCAGTTAAAAAATTACAAAAATTCCTTCTCGGATACATTCCTATCCCCTCTCGGATAAGATCATTCCCTCTCAGATACATCCCTATCCACTATTGTATACATCCCTATCCCCTCTTTGATACAATCATTTCCACCCTCAGATACATACCTATCCACTCCCGTATACATCCATCCCATAAAGTAATGTGTCATTTATAATGTATCGAACAATCTGAGAGTAATGAAACATTCAAAAAATTTATAATTGAGAAAATTTCTGAAATGAAATGTAATCAACCCCTAAATGTATGTGGTTTCGATAATGTAAGTTTTGGTTTTGGGTCGCTCATGGTGATCGATCCGACCCGATCCAACCCAAGATTGTTTTTCTGAATAAAAAAAAAGAAGGAAAATAAAAGAAGATAAATATTAATTTAAAAAGGGGTGAAGTATAAATTTTCTTTAAACTATGGTGAAGTCGAATTCATACGTTAGAAAAAAATTAAATTTGATTGTAAATCTAAAAACATATCTTCAATTCTTCAACTTGGTATTCTGACAATAAAGTGTCTTTCATTCTTTGTTGGGGAAACAATCAAAGATGATCAATTTTTTATTTTGGGTAGAGAATAATTTTTTCCCTCTGTCGTGGATGAAGGAATAGAGAATTATTTTTTTTCTCTGTCGTGAATGAAGCGTTTTTTTTTTTTTTTTAAGTTTTACATCTAAACATAAGATGAAAAGTTGAATAAGATAAGAGTTGTAAAGGAAAAGAATTGTTATGGTTTTAAATGATCTTGTACGATTGTTTTTATATTTTCTTTGTTGGAAGAGGTCAAATAAAAAATAAATAAATGTCCTTTTAGAATAAGGAGACTAGTACACATGTTTTTATAATAGTACTATGGAGGACTTAATTTTTTTAAAAGAAAGACGTAAGTTGCTTCTTTTTTGCTAGATCTTAATAGTCAATTAAAAATACCCTTTTGTCATCTGATATGACATTCATACCAATTTACTTAAGATAGTAAATATTGTACTTGTACAATGAATAAGATTTTTTTAAAAAAAAAAAAAAAGAAGAAAGATTACTCATTTCAAGACATGTGAAATTTAAAGTCAAAACTTTTTGGGGAATAGACTTTGTATTATCTTCTTTATTTTATAAAGAATAGTGATCAATTGTTTTTGACTATATTATGATTTTAATTATGTGTATTAAAATTGATCTTGATAAATTCGCCTAGTCCTTATGTTCCTTAAATAGTTCCTTGTCTCCTACGAGAAATTTGTGACATATGTTATCACATTAGATGATATTAATTATATTTTCGTTTTGTTCCCATTTCATATATGGATGAACGTGCATGCTCAAATCACTCCAAGTGGGAGTTCTCAAAATCAAGTAAAGGGACAAGGTAGAAGAGCAAGTCGTCGTAAGACACATTTTTGAGAGCGTGAAATAATAAAGATTGATGTCTCAAAGGTGGGGAGTGAAATAGAGAATAAGGTTGGAATGCCCTAAGAAAGTGAAAAGAATTTTGCTCCATAGAACCCCCAAAAGGAAGCATCACTTCATACCTTGTTATCGTAAATGTGATTGTGACTTTTTAGGGAGGTAATAATTTCAATTTTAAATAATTCACGGGATAATAGGACCCTCATAAAATATAAGTGTGTAATTGGAGATCTGATAATAGGTTGAAAGCTCATTTAGCCTTTTCTCTTTTAAAAAGGATTTGTGGTTACTAACGGACCCTTATATCCGTCAAACATGAGAGTATAGTTCATGTCAAAGACATTTTGCAATACTTAAAATTTCAAAAACTAAAATATATGGTCAAATCAAAACATAATTTCATAAGTAAAGAAAAATAAAGATACTTCAACAAAATAATAATGAACCCTACGGAAAAAAGTGTCAAAAGCATATTATATTAAAGATTTTTTATAATAAATCAAATTAAATGAAAAATCAAACAAAAATTTTCACATAAAAACATGATTAATAGTCTTATACATGTATTTCAGTTTTGAACTATGGCATTACATCATTTCTGTAAATATTAGCATTAATGTTCAAGATTCACTAACAAGTATCTTGAAGGTATGTGCAAGAAATATTTCACAATATATAATCTAAAATATAATTTAACATATAACTTTATAAAAATATAATTAAATATTTTAAATTAATTTTAAAAAAGTAATTTGAGCGGAAAAAAAATGATGTTGTAACTACAACTATGTATAATTAAAAAAGAACAAATAATATACTAATAAAGAAAAATATACATGTGATGAAACTTTGACCTTGTTCATCCTTAACAAAATTGTGTTGTCATTCGTTAATGTACTATGGAGGTTTTTTCCTTTCAAATTATTTTTATAAAGTTTCGTTTTAAAATCATCAAAGAATTGTCTGTTTTTTCTTTCTCTTTCTGTATTTCTTTAACTAGTATACGTATCCGCGCGTTGCGCGGATAATATTAAAGAAAGTAATTATATTATACATCATGTGCTTAAATTTTTTAATGTAAATTAGTATATCAATGAGTTATTATTGCTTATCTATGAGATGATTTGTAAAGGAAGTTTTTCGTACTTAATACTAGTAATTTATGAAAAAAATCAAATATGATGTAAGATGATTAAAAAATTCTCAAGTTGCAAAGAATATACATCAACTCTAAAATCTAAAATTAATATTATTAAAAATATTGCATAAAAGTTTTTAAGCATGATAGGAATTTAATTGAAAGCATAGCATTATAAAATGTATAAACTTAAAATTTTATATAATGAAAATAATAATAAAATATTCGTTGATCATTTTCTTATATAACCTAAGTAATATATCTTCTTTTTACACAAATTATAACTAATAAATACGCTCAATTGATTTAGTAATTTAAAGTAAAATTTGAAATAATAAGGAGGCACTTAACTACTCAAAATCCTCAACTGAATTAACATTATCTCTTTTATTTTTATTTTCTATTTTAATTTAATTATTTTTAATTCAATGATAAATTATTTTTTGTGTGTAGTAAGTGATAGTCAAACTGTAGTGTTAAAATTTATTTTAAGACTACTAATCATAATTAATTATACTCAAATTTAAAGTCAAATAGTCTATTGATTTAGTTGCCTATAATTATTTTCTCTTAATATAATTTACGAATGTGTTTGCTATAAAGGAGGAGTCAAATGAAGCAAATATTTAGGACCAGACTGACAATAAAATAAATAATTTCTATTATTTTAAATAGTATATTTTTATATTTAGAGAATAAAATAAAAAACATTTGATGGAAAATTAGTTTATATAGGAAAAAATAAATTGAAATTTGGCTTTATCAGTATAGAATTAGTTTTCGATTCAAATTTTAAAAAATCAATTGTAACTTTCCATTCAAATTCAAAATTTTAAAAAATAATTATATATAGTAAAATTTATCTTTGTTTGTAAATTAATTTTAATAAACTTTATCTTTCAATTTCTTTTTTTATATTTTTATATGTATAGAATAAAATAAATATTTTGATGGAAAATTAGTTTATATAAGAAAAAATAGATCGAACTTTGGCTGTATCTAGTGTAGAGTTAGTTTTCGATTCAAATTTTAAAAGACCAATGATAACTTTCCATTCAAATTCAAAATTTTGAAAATTAATTGTATTTAGTAGAATTTATCTTTATTTATACACTAATTTTAATAAACTTTATCTTTCATTTTTTTGTTTATATTCTTATAGTTGCAATATAAAACTATACTATAAAGTATAAAAATTGGTTGACATCCAAATTTAAATTTTTATTTTTGTAGTGCTGACACATAGGCGCTATCACATCTATTATGATATGATAATTATCTGTGGAAAGATAGTTTAAATGTTTTATATTAAATATGATATTTACCCACAAATTAGAGTCCATACGTATTAAAAATATATATATTTTAAATATCCAGTTAAAATAATTTGGAAGATGGACAAATAAAATTCAATGCCTATATAATAAAATCTCTTTATACAACCCACATATCTTAAATTTCATTTGAAATCAATAAAAACAATTAGTGATATTGATTTTTTTAAAATAAAAAATTGTAAATATTAAATTATAAATAATTATTAATAATCTAATTATGTATTACTATTTGAATGAATGGCAAATATTTCCATTATTTACCATTTTCCGTTCTTTCTCTTTTAATAATTAATAATTAATAATATTATGCTTCTCCTTTTTACTTTTTATTGTAAAAAATAAAAGTACGCTTATTATAACTAATTCTGATTTTAAAAATAAAATGTTTTACGCATTATTAAAAATATTTGTATGAAAATAAAACAATTTTTTTTATTAAAATGAGAAATAAAGAAAATGAGTACCTATACATTTACAAAATTTGAATTTTTTTTCTATATTAATAAAATATATTAAAATTGTGTTAAGATAATAAGTACATATACGTATACGGAAGTATATTCAAGCGTATGACTTTCATCTCAACTTCTCCAAAACTATATAGAATTTGGCCTATCTAACCTCAAATTTTCTTCCTCAATAATTTTCTTTTTTATTGTAATTTAATATGATTGATATTTCGTTATTCTAAGAAGTCCAACTATATGTTATTAGATTTTATTGCAACTCATCAATTATAAACAATATCAAACAACACATAAATTAGAATCAAATTCTCAAAATTTAAACAAAACACAATACAAGTTATGAAATATGAATCAATTTGTTATTCTTCCTTACTTATGAACTTGTTACCTGCATTTTTTTTCTCTCTTTTTTTCTGTTTATCTTTTTTTCTTTCCTTCTTTATTAAACTTTTTTAATCGTTTGTTAAATTGAAAAGAATAATTTTTTTTAAAAATGTTAGCAAGGATTTATATAAATAAATAAATTGTATGAGATGTAAATCAACTTTCAATTTATAATTCAAACTTTCAATTTATATTAAAAGTCAAATGAATAAAATTAGAATGAAGAAAATGAATTCAAGTTTGGATACAATAAGAAAAAAATATTAATAAGTAATATGATCATCATCATCTGCACATAAATTTTTCCTTCTTCAATTACATATATTCAACGCCAAATTGATTGATCCAGTCTTCATTAAACAATCCTCTTTCTTTGATTTTTTTTAAAAAAAAAATCAACTGATTATCTTCAAGATCTAGAGTTCCAAAATAAATTACAGTTATTGATAATGTAGCAACATAAAACAAAAGAAAAATAGAGGAACTATGCAAACACTTACCTTCCTATGAATGAATGATAAGGATTATTATTGTTTTGATTCTCCTTTATTGAGATGCTTTTTTTTTCACCAGAAAAACTAAAGATAAGACTGACTAAATGATACAGTTGAATTTTTAGCAAATAGAAAGTAAGCAAGTGGGTGAGGAATTTTAGGCATAGTTATTTGTAGTTGAATTATTTTTTAAGAAATATAATGAATAGATAATTAGATAGACTTAGAGATTGTGTAGAAATAAGTGTATAACTGTGTATTGATATATATATATATATATTTTATCTAATATTTATCAAAATTTTAGCTACCTGACCTTATTTGTAGTGTAATTATTTCTGTTCATAATTTAAACATTTCTCATCTCAAGATTAAAAATTTGTTTGAATTGACGTATTAAGTACTTATAATTGTTTTTAAGTGTTTGAATAAATTTTTCGAAAAAGGGCCTAAAATGCCCTTGAACTATTGAAAATGGTACAAAATTACCCTCCATTCACCTATTAGTCCTAAAATATCCTTGTTGTCTACCTTTAGGTCCTATATTGCCCTTTATTTTAAGGGATAATTGTATATAATAGCAAACTAATAACCTAAAATAAATAGAGTAGCTAGTTTTTTGATTTAATTGTGCTCCATAGCAAACGTTTGAAAAAAATTGCCAGGCGCCTCTCTCCCAATATCTCGCTCGCCACTCTCCTCCAATCTCTCCCTCGCTTCCTCACTTTTTATACAAACACAAGTGTATAAAAATTATTTCGAATTGTATAAAGCAGAGGAAATTGTATAAATACATATATTTTTGTTCCCCTCTCTCCCCTCTTCCAGATCTCGCTCGCCACTCTCCCAAATCTCGCTCGTCACCCTCGCCTTTCTCACTTATACAAACAGAAGCGAATTGTATAAGTTGCGTTTTTATTTGTATAAAGCGTGAGAAAATTGTATATACACATGCAAGTACATATATTTTCGTCTTATACACTTATAATTATACAATAAAAATACTCCCCTTCCCAGTTTCTTTTGTCTTTCTCTCTTTCTCGTTTTATACAATTTTCAAATTGTATCTAATTTCTCTCTTTCTAGTTTTATACAATTCGATTCAATTTTATATTCCCTGCAAGTATCTTTTGTCTTTCTCTCTTTCTCATTTTATACAAATTCAAATTGTATATAATCGTTCTATACACTTATAATCATACAATTCGTTTTATACACTTCGTGTTTATACAGTCTCTGCCCAAGTGTCTTTCTCTTTCTCGTTTTATACACTTCGTTTTATACAATTTGCTTCAACTGTATATGTATAACGAATTATACAGCTTCTATGTTTGCTATGGAGCGCAATTATGCAAACTTTGCTATAGCATACAAATATGAATTTTTTATTTGCTATATGTGAAAGTTGCCCTTATTTTAATGGACACAATTTAAACCCAATTAATAAATTCATTAATAATGTGGCAATTTTCTATTTGCCAAATTTTAAATAACCTAAATTAATTTAAAACCCACCCATTCCCAAATTCAATTAACCCAACTTTGCTTTCAAAAAAAACTACATATATATTTGTTGCTTTCTTGGAACCCCAGAATCTTTATACTAATAAGGACAAACCCCAAGATTTTTCTTGAATTCATCGACCAACAAAAAAAGAATGGAATTTTATGCATATCCATCTCGTGCTTTGCCTTCATCATCCTCTGTTTCTAATTTTCAATCCGAGATTTCGTTGAAAGGATCAAATATTGTTTTAGCTTTGCCGTATCTACGATCGTCGGCAATGTATTCTCTGCAATCTTCACCTTTTTTTTTTGCGCTAGGTTGGGTTAATTGAATTTGGCCGGGTCTAATTTGGGAATGGGTGGGTTTTAAATTAATTTAGGTTATTTAAAATTTGGCCAATAGAAAATTATCACGTGAATTTATTAATTGAATTTAAATTATGACCCTTAAAAATAAAGGGCAATATAGGACCTAAAGATAGGCAACAAGAGTATTTTAGGACTAATAGGTGGATGAAGTGTAATTTTGTACCATTTCTAATAGTTTGAGGGCATTTTAGGCCATTTTTCGTAAAAAAATTAAAAAAATTATAAGCACTAAAGATTTTGGTTAAAATAATAAAAGTAAATTTAAATCCACATATTAAGATTTTTTCTAATTTATAATTTTTAACTTATAAGTCAAATTAAGAAGTCATTTAAGCAGATACAAAATTCATTCTTAATGGTCCACTATACAAATATGAAATAACTTAAGAGGTAAACTGTCACATCGAACTTGATTGCTTACTTTTGGAAGTTAATTAATGATTATCAAGGAAGGAAACTTAACACAAAGTGCAATGTCAAACTATATCAAAAGTGATTTATTTTTATTTATAGATGAAAATACTTATTATGTTTCTCATGAACACCTTTTTTAGAAGTTACAAATTTATAATTCCATAGTAATTTCTCGAATGTTATTTAACTATCAATATAAAATAATAATGAAATAAGTATTATACCCCAATCTAAACAAATGGAAATATTATTAAACACAAAAAATAATAACTGATAAATTTATAACTAAAGGACATGAGTCAAATAAAAAGAACACATTCTCAAATTATTTGAAACAGTAACTCCATCAATTGTTTTTGACACACATAATTTGCTAAATAATTTTTAACTAAAGGACATAACAATGAACAAATTAATTGGTGGATATTTAAGTAGAAGAAAACAAAACAGTTCAAAATGTGACTTTTTCCTTGAAAATTATAAACATTTAGTCATTTACTAATGTTTTTATTCCATTGAGAAAATTGAAAAATTTCCATCTCCGAGCATTTATAGTTTCTAACAAAAATTCAAATTAAGAGATAATAATTTTTTTTTTCCAAAAACCATTTAGCGAACTATTAAGTGATAATAATAATAATAAATTTTTAAGACCTTAAAAGTACATAGTCCTACTTCATTTGAATTGTACATGTGTTTCATAGTTTATGAACATGATGAGTTAGTGGGTTGAACTTTCTACTTTTCTAACATGAATAATATCATCTATTCTTTATCGTTCGTCTATTTTAAAAATGGATCACCCCCGAAATGGGGTTGGTTTCATTCATTTCCTACGCAAAGAAATACGAATAGATATCAAATGTACCTTATCATGAAGACAAATTTTTATATAATTTTCCATAAAAAAAGAAATCCAAAAAAAAAAAACAATACATAATCCTCTAAAAATTACATTTTCATGAGAAGAAAGAAAATAAAAGTGTTAGTTCGTACTTTGTGCTTCGAATATAGATTATGAAAGAATACTTCCATTTCTTTGTTGCTCTTTGCTTGTCTCGACATTTAAGAGATTTTTCTCTAATTTCGCCTTATGACACCAGTACTTTAATTAAGTCATAAAATATAACACATTAAAAATCTGCAAATAATGAAAATTCAAAACTAAAATAGTAGTTAACATAATATATACATCAATTTTAGTAGTGTGATCTTTGAAGTGAGTAATGAGAATATTTTGTATGATAAATAATGCATGAGACTTCAGAGAAATGGGAATGAAAAATGTATATTTGAATCTGAAAATTACTGGAAATTTTTGAAAATAAGTGGGATAAAACATAGGGAGTTGTAACCATTTTAAAACAGTTTCAAAATATATTTTAAAATTTTATCTAATAAAACTGATTAACCACTCTTAATTCAAGTTGGCAAACAATTAATATAAATTAATTTGTTAATTCAACATTTATAAATTATGGAACTGCCGTTTTATTTTTTTAAAAAGGTTTACAATTTTTTTAGAAAATATCAAATATGTCCTTGATTAAATGGTTTTAAAAAATCAATTTTACTAATTTAGATTTGTAATTTTTATTTTTTACTTTCAGATTTTAAATTAATTTAGTTCATTTATATTTGTTATTATTATTATTATTAATTATTATTATAATTATTATTATTATTATTATTATTCTATAAATAAGAAGGTTTTCAAAAGATAATGAAAAAAAATATAACCATATTTTTAGAATGATTTAAAAGAAATTTCAGATTTTAAATTAATTTAGTTAATTTATTATTATTATTATTATTATTATTATTATTATTATTATTTCTATTATTATAATTATTATTATTTTTCTTCTTCTTATTATTATATAAATAAGAAGGTTTGAAAAGATAATGAAAAAACAATATAACCATATTTTAGAATGATTTAAAAGAAAAACGGGTAATGGTAAAAATTAGAAAAGGATGTAAAATCATTTTTCAAAAAAAATAATTTCATTTACTATTTAGTCCTTTTGCATATAATTAATATATTAATTTTTTCTAAAAAAATCAGTTTTATTTTGGCGCTGAAATGTGGCGCTTTCACCTCTCCTATAGATATAGATATAGATTTTCCAGTGAAGCATTATCAATAATTTATCCAAAAAAAGTCTTATACGTCTTTAGTACTAAAATAATGAGTCTTTACCTGTATATGATGTGATTCATATTTAATTAAGGACATGAAGACAATCATTTCATAGAGGAAACATAATGTTAATTTCAATTTTCTTCATGTTTAACTTGCAGTGTCTACATCCTAAATTTAATTGAATAAAATATAGTTTTATCGCCGGTAACTTTAATCAAATAACTTTAGTATTTATAAATTTATATAATCTACGCTTTACTCCTCTATTGTACTTTTTGAATTTTCTCATTTTTATTATTGAGAAATCAGAAAAATGTAAAATAAATAAACAAAAAAGAACTAAGGAAGAAGAAGGAAATGTAAATAATGAAAAAGAGAAAGACACCAATTAAAAAGTTTTGACAGGTAAAGCTAAAAAGAAATTAACCCTCTAATTTTCTCTTTTTCATTGCTTTTGTCCTCCCTTCTTTCCCTCTACATTCTAATTCATTCCCAAGACTAAAACAATTTCTTTTATTTGTTTTTGTAAAAATGTATGTAATTTCTTTTATTTTTTTCATTGTTATTTTCTTATCTTTTGTCCTTTTTCTCCTGACTTGTCATTAAGATAAACTCTCCATTTTCTTCTACTAATTTTACTTTATCAAAAGTTGTGAATACATCTATAAAATATAATACTTTTATATATAATTACATTCACAAATTTACATAGTTTACATTCTATATATCTCATATAATTAAATACACAAATTTGTGCAATTTACTTCCGAAATAACTTGATTTTACTTTTTTGTGTCGTCCACTTTTTTGAAATAATAAAGAGGAGAATTTTTAAAACTAAACAGATAAGATGATACAAATTAAAACGTTTTGACATATTATGCATGAAAATCGTTCTTTTAATTTGACTTTGAAATAATTCTCGATATAAATTCAAAATTTATTTTCTCATAGAATTAAATATACAGACTTATGGAATATTATGCATTTGTGTCCTCTATATTGTTATGCTTAAAGTCTTAAAAATGATGTGTATGCCATATTTTTTTCTTGTCTGATTAATTTTATGTTTTTTTTTTTTTTTTTGATATTTGACTTCTTTAATTTAATTTTTTATGAATCTGTCCATAAGTTTCAACTGTTATTATTTTTTGCCTTCAAATGTTATGTGTAACTCATCACACATGTTCTAATAATATTTATACTTTAAAAAATATTTATACGAATTAATATGGGATACACGTGCAATGCATGTATTGTAAACTAGTTACCTTAAAAGTATAAAGCACTCTAATTTGAATGTTAAATTACTATAATAGCTCCAACAAAAAATAGCTCCTATCTTAAAATTCAAATTACAGGAATGCCCTTATAACCTAAATATCCTATTTTCTTTGGTAATATAGAAATCGGACGACTACTAAGAGACGCCAACACTTGATAAACAGAATTAGAGAAAACATTGTTTCAGAGAAAAGTTGGCCTCATTTAGAGTGTGTTTGCATTTGAAGACATCGATAAACATTTCGATCATAAACTCTCAACAAAACTCTTGCAGAACACTAATATGGGTGGAAATCTCAGAAAAAAGGAAACATGAATTATAAATGTATATTACTGCCTCCTTTCAACAATACTATTTATTTTAGAATGTCCAAAAATACTTATCCACTTTATCAAATTAAGGAATAATTTTACACTTAATTCTTAATTTACCCTTATTATTAACTATAGTTCATTTTCTTATTACATTATTATTCAAAGACATTGTACTTATTCTATTCGAAGGATGATATAACAAAATTAACATTCTATTTATAATTTCTTAAAAAACGTGCAAAGTCAATAATAGACAAATATTATTGGACAGAGGGAGTATATAAGATGAATGACTATTAAGGATTCTACATATAGCTACGATACACGCACAACACGTGCTGAAAAACTAGTACTACTAAAAGTAACAAAAAGGTTTTTAATCTAACTAATTTAATTTTTAAAAGGGTGAAAATGTGTAGCAACTTTCTAGGGATATTTTTCTCTTTCAACTTTTGACATACCATTTTTCCACATTTAATATTTTAATATAATAAGATATGATTATTATTTAATATTTAATTAATTAAATATTTATAATATTTTAATTAATTAAATGCTTATAATATTTTAATTTAGTATGTGGGTTAAATGACAATCCAACCTTGCATTTATTAGAGAATAAAAATACCATCAATTTCTAAGAGATGTTATTCCAATAAACAAATGTAATGCCTACAAGGTGCAGCAATAAATAAAATCTGTATAACTTCTCTAAAATAGTGAAAGTTTAATTTCTCGATTATTCATTCACATACATTTGTTGATGATTTAATTGAATGGGAATTTAATTTTAAAGAGAGCTATAATTAATCTATGCCTCTCATGTCCTTCTTTCCTTCGCTTGGGACTCACTAGCACACTCCTCGTTGCTTTCGTGCTTAGCTTGATGGCTTCTGATGAACCCAGTCTTTCAGGTCCTTGGACGCTGGCCCTTAGTAGTCTAATCTACTCGGACCTCTACTAGGTCTAGAGCTAGCCGGAAAAAAGAAAAAAGACTTAGCCAAAAAGAAGTACATAATAAGAAAATGCTCCACGCTCTACCTTCCGTCCTCCTTAAACTAGGCTTTCTTGCATAGTAGCCTACCTTTGGTCTCAGGTTCGGTCAATTGATCTCTACAATCAAAGTCTTCACTTTGCACGCCCCTCTACTAAGAGATGCACCATGTTGATAGGAATCGGCAAAGACCTTCTTGAGTATTTATTTATATTTCTATCCATAAATATTACTTATAATATTAGTATTTTTTAATATTTAATAAATAGTTATTTTATAATATTTTTATTTAGTGGAAGGGTCAAATGGTAATACTTTTAGTATAATATAATGATGATGATATATATACATATGATTTTGGTGTTTCAACTTTTTTGTTTCATTTTTAACTTTTCACTTTTTGATACACATAACAGTTTTTTTCCATCCAAATATATGTTCCAGCACAAACTTAGGCATTTGCCCTTTGTTTATCACTTCAAGGATGGATTAGTTAAAATAATTTATTTATTTTTAAAAGAAGTTTGGCTTGTAATTATCAGCATTACGCTGATCCAAGTGCAAGATCGACTGTAAGGAGACACATTGAAGGAACATCATGGTTGATGTTGGACACTTTTGCACAAGTGGAATACAGAAGCCTAGGGGTAAATTCATACTTGATTGTGAAAGTGAATCCTTTGAAAGGTTCTAAGTAGAATAATAAAATTTGTGTAATTATGTACTCTTATTTTTTTTCCAATCGGGAATAGTTTTGAAGAGAAAGACTTACATTAGTGAAAACAAGACATAAATTAACTTAGAAAAGTTCTTACTAAAGAAGAAACTCAAATTGTGTATGCCTCCAAACTAATAATTTAACTTTAAGTTACTGATTATGCTCAAATACAATTTTTCTTTATCGGTATAATACTATAATCTATATTTCTCTATAATGAGTAGCTAAAAGTTTATGGCTAGGGATGTGGATACGAAACTAAAAGGTAGTAATTGATTAGCTCTAACATTATCTGTCTATTGCTTTTCTGAGTTGTAATTTAAAAAATAATGGTTGCAAACTTGCAAACATTGGTTGACTTTCTAATACTATTTTGGCTCGAGAAAGTAAAATAAAGTAGAATAAGACTTCATTAGTGAGGACTTGTGAAATTAGTCATGTAACTAGAGCAAGGAATAATCTAATCTAACTAATTTCTCTTTTAAGGGTACATCGAGAGATAGTATAACTCACTCAAGTAATGTTAGATATTTTGATTGTTCTAGTCTTGAGGTTCAGAAGAACCCAAGAGATACATATTTGATTGGTAGAGAGAATATTAAATATAGTATAGACTAATTTGGACTTGAGTAATCATTATCTATTTGTTAAAACACATTATAATCCATATACCCCTTGTCATCTCTATCTTGGAGAAAAATCATTTGTGTTTACTTCTTTTAATTGATAGTTGTGATTGAGTAATTTTAGTATTTCCCAAATTTCCCAATTTACATATTTGTTTGAGATAAAATTGTGCTATTGAGTATTGAATTGATAAATCAATTGGAGTGTAATCCTTTTTCTGTATTTATGGTGTGACCCCTACCTCATAAGTTGAGTATTATTTTTGTAAACAACCAAATATGCCTTAATCGCGAGGTATAGTTGTGTGTTATAAAAAATGGTGTTGTTATATATTAGTTTATCTAATAATCACAGAGAAAACAGAAGAAAGCTAGTATAGAGAAGAGTGCAACTTCATATCTGTAAAAAGAGAATTGTACAAAACGTGAATTGAAAGAATGAATAAAACTAACTACAAGTTATCCTATACATACAATTATACACTAATTTTCTGTTGATAACTGTACACCTTCTAACTAACTAATTAATTGGACCCACTAACAACTATCAAAGTTTGTTACATCACTAACTTTGGTAAACCATATTTAGACTTTAGCTAAGTCACAACTCCAGTCTCATCACTCCCCATCAAACTTGCAGGCATAAACACATTTAGGATGCCTAGCTTGAATACCAAGTACTCATGTTGTAATCTAAATAACCCTTTGGTCATAATGTTTGTTTGTTGCTCTTGTGTTGTTATGTATAGTGGTATGATCAATACCTTTTGAATCTTTTCCTTTATAAAATGACAATCTATTTCGATATGTTTAGTCAGTCCTCTCATGGTATACTAGATTTGCAGTTATCTGCAATGTTACTTTGCTGTCACAGAACAGGTCCGCTGGCATTTCCAGATTTTTTGCCAACTCTTTGAATAATGTTGCAAGCCAAACCAATTCTGATACAATGGAGGCCATACTCCTATACTCTGATTCTGCTAAACTTCTGGATATGGTTGCTTGCTTTTTTTTTATCTCCATGATAACAATGTAGCACCCCATATCCGAAACAGACCAAAATTGCAGATTTTAAGAAGTTGCATGTGCCAATGACGGAAGTCAACTATGGATCGTCAGTCGACGTATGGTCCGTCAGTTGACTCCGTCGATTTTCCAGATGACTTCCAGTTCTCAATCGCGAACTACAGTCGACCAGTACGGACCATCAGTCGACTTGCGGTCCGTCAGTCAACTCCGTTGATTGGCCAACAATTTTTCAGTTCTTAATCGCGTACGACGGTCACCATTACGGACTGCCGGTCGACTTATGGCCTGTCATTAGACTTCGTTAAATTGCCAGCTAACTTCCAGTTCTCAGTCACCAATGACGGTCGACCTGTATAGACTGTCAGTCGACTTACGATTCGTCAGTCAACTCCATTGATTCGTAAGCTGACTATCAGTTCTCAGTCTCAAACGATGGTCGACCAATATGGACCGTCAGTGATTCCGACATCTTTGAAGTCAAGGGTTTTTTGGTCATTTCTTTGTTCGTTTGGCCCCTAAAGATACGTTGTTTAGACCCTAAATCATGAGGTTTTAGTCAGTTTAAGCCTAGAAACATAACTAGAACTTACCTAAGTCAAAATCATTAATAAAATCTTAGAAAATTAGAAGCAAGAGAGGGAAAAAAGGTCAAGAACCCTAGTTCAAGAATGCATAATGTTTCCATCAATTCTAGCCTTTAAATCAAAAGATTTCTCCGTGGAATTCATCACTAGGCATATGGAATTTCACTAGTGGCTTCCTTTCACCCATTAGACCTGTCACATCCAGGGAGCACCCCCTAGAAGTAGCATGACGTACTTGACCTCTCGGAGGTCTTATACAAGCCCATAGTTATCATTCATCGCATTGACATAGTAAATTTAACGGAAAATTTAAAACTTTTCATAGCATATCATATGCTAGAAACTTCATCTCATATATAGATAAAACATAAGTCACAACACATATATAGACCTTAAGTCTCTTTCCAAACTTAGACTCAACAACATTAGAGTACATTAGGGACACGGACCATAAGACACATTACATAACTATACAATATTTAAAGACTTTACAATAAAGACATAAGTAGGAGAATCTTGAACTTAAGGATTCCTTTCATTGAGCTTGAGAATCATCTATCAAGCTATTCACCATTCAAAAAATCCTTTAAGCATCCATAACCTACACTTTGTGTAAAAAGTAGAGAAGAATGAGATTAGTACAAGAATGTACTAAGTATGACAACCACGCAAAAACATGCATTTAAAAGGGACATTTTCTTTGAAATCATACTTCATACTATTTTGAGTAAATCATCATAAGACCTTTATCAAAAGCATTTATATCAATCACATACTTCATATAATCATATTCAAAGGCCAAACATCATAGAAAATCACATACAGAATTTAAGTCCCATTTGAGGTCACTTTATAGTGAGCTCATTCTCCTTAACAGTGAACCATCTTCTCCTTTATTCATTAACCTCCCAAATAACCCTTTAGTGATACTTGGTGAAATGCATCACCTTAAGACCACAAGGAAAACCATATATATAACCTACATGAAGCAACACATACCATCATAGCAGTATAGTACAACATATATATATTTAGGCCAAGACTAAAAGGGCATTACAGTGAACTCCTAGCCATTATGCACATATACTTATTTTACTTCACATAGAACCTTATAAGACCTAACTCATGCCCCCAAATCTAAGTCTATTAGTGCAATGTACATGTAAGGCCCCATAACCTCACACATACTTAATAAACCTATTATGAGACCACAAGCCTTTACATCCAAGTCATTCATCAACATAGTGAGAGAAAACACTTCATTTATGTCAACAAAGACCTTCATCATATGGTCAATAAGATCAACATCAAGCATATATACTTATACCATGTGAACCATCATAACAAGTAGACCAATACTACAAAGTCATGCATAAATAACATATACATAGTGAGATGCATTAGAACAGACTTCCTAAGGAGCTACTTGTGCAATGTCTAGATGGGTTCATTACTTCCACCTATCCTAAGTAACTTACCTTAAGTCCTCCTAGTTAGGGTCCTATTCATTACTTCCATTGTCCATTTAACTTTAGGGAAACTATAGCCTTAACCGACACTATGACCATGGGTGCTAAACATGAAATTTGGTGTTGTGAATCCTTACACCAAGGGAAGGTGTTCCTACCTAGCCAAGGTAGAACATTAACACATGCTAGCATATTAGGTGATATCACTTGCTAGATCCTATGTGGAAAGCATAGTTTATGGAACTTGGGTTATGAGGCTATCCACCCCGTGAGAACCGTAGTGAACCCTACCTCCCCTATTTGGTAAAGTGTCACTCCCTCACATGAGGACCGTAGTGAACCCTACCTTCCCTATGTTGGAAAGTGTCACCCCCTCACCAACAAGTTCACTCTGTGCTAAGCTAAGTTCCCTTTATTGAAAAAGCCTTTATTTTCATTTCTTTATAAAACATAGGTTTAGGAGAGTCATCCCCTCATATGCTTAACTTATAGGTCGTAGATGAAAGTTCATCAACCTAATTCATGTGAGAAACCCTTTCACATGGACATTGCATATGTATTAGCACTATCTAGTTAAGGATACACTTGAGAACACCTTTCAAGGCTCATATATTGACTAGATCATCATTCATGTGTGTGTGTGTATACATATATGTGAGCAAACCTTTCACATAACACATTAAGACCACACATGACCATACATTCATATTCATGCACATAGAAACCAAACATAGGAACTATCCTATCAAGGTACACATGTGCAATGCATAGACAAGGTCCCATACCCTTGCCCATACTAGTACACCTATCAAGTCATCCTAGTAAGGAAATACATAACATACTTCACATACATATACTTTACATGCATAGTAGTAGACACTAGTGAATATGAGAACAACCTTTCATTAGACACTATGCACATTTACTAAATTGTAAGCATGCATGAAGTATGAGTGTGTGTGTACATTAGTCAACATGATCACATAATGTCTATCAACAACTCATTGAGGCATCCACCCTCTTAGACCACATTACACTTTCAAGTATAGACCACACAACACAGTTTAGCATAGGAGACAATACAATCTTCATATTATACTTTAAGGCTCGTAACATTAGCTATTCACACATTCACATAGGGGTACATGGGTAGGGGTCATAAATCTTTAACACTTCATTAATGGCAGCATCTACACATGGTCTTACATAACCCTTTTACATGCTCATAACAATAGTAATTATAACCTAGATTCACAACTATAATAGAAGACTAGGCACAAGTTACACATAAGGTGATCATCATAACCACTCATTCATATAATCATGAATTTGCCTTCAATGCCATGGTCAACACATATATAATGACATAAAGTAAACACCGCCACCATAAGTGGACCATACCACACAAGTAGAACAGTTCTTACCAATCCTTTAGACTTTGGTCATCTTTGACCTTTACTACTCTTTCATAGATAAATCAAGTATAGGGCAGTAGCTTAAGTTCCATAATCATACATGAATTCAATTACAAGTTACTACAAGGTCATAGTACAACTAGCACAACACCTTAGCATAAAAGAAGGTAGAAGAACATAGACCCTTAGCCAATTTCACTTACATGGATTATTATTCATATTTCCTCAATAATATCAATCTAAGGCAGTATCTAATCATACACTTAATCATAATGAAATCATGCTTAAGTCACTTCACGATCAAGCTTCCAACATAGGCATTAGGCTTGTTGATTCGCTAGAATAGAGAGGAATTAGCCAATACTGTTGATTCTATAAGGCCTTGATCATCAATCATATTTTTAACAATAATGTACATTCTAGGCAGTAGCTAAATAGATCACTACATCAAAGGAATCATGCTTCATCTATCCACAATTCGAGATCACATCATATACATAGTATTATCAATCGATAGACTAGAAGAGACTAGATCAATTCATGCCAATTCTTCCTTACTTTAATCATACGAGATTCCTATCCACAATTCAATCATGATATTAACCTAAAATAGTAGATATAACCAACTTAACATGATCGAAATCCATATTAAATCATTAAGAGGTCAATGTTAGAGTGAACCATGGAAACTAGGCTAAACATGTTCAAATCTTCATACATTGATACTCATGGATCCTTCAACATCAATTCAACATTAATTCATGTAAATAACAGTATATATAACCACTTCAACATAATTGAATCATAATTCAATAGACAACCAATCAAGATCACAAAGCCCATGCAAAGGCTAAATAAAGTTTGGAAGGGACATGGGTTCATCATGCAATTGGAGTCAAATTCACGTTAAAACCACTGTATTAACTTCAATTCAGCATGATTTAATCGTTCAAAACATTTTTTGAAAGAACCCATGGCAGATTGAAGAAGAAGATGTTTGATCATATTTTTCTCTTTTGAAACTTTGAGATTTAACTCTCTAGATGGAAGGATAACTAGAGATGAAGATCACCATACCTTTATATACATGAAGACATCTAAAACTTGGTGAATAAATCATGCCATTCCAAGCTCCAAGCTGTTCTTGAGCTTCAACAACAATGGAGGTTTCTAGGGTGAAGATTTTTGGAGGGAAAGATTTCTTACGTGTGTATGAGATTGGGAATGGGAGGTTCACGTGTTTGATGACTTATATACACCCAAAAATAGGTAAATAACTCAATCAGAGTCGTTTTAGGATGTGGGGTGAATTTCCCATTCACCCCTTTAATAAAATAGTACGCAGGCACAGATTGCTGACCACCATCAACGGAGCCATCTACTAGACGTAGGTAAGTCGATGGGCCGTGCATTGGCTTTCGTCGATTGGTCCATGGCCAATTTTTGGCTTGATACCTGCCCAATATAAGTACCAATCGACGAGACCTCACCTACGGGACGTTGGTTGACCAACTGTCCGTCGTTTGGTCCGTTGATTGACACTGCCAAGGCAGTGTCTCGGCCAGCCTTGGGTCCTTCTTGTGGGCCCTTTTGCGGGGCCTTTTTGAAGTCTTTCCCAGAAGTTTCCCACGTAAATAAAAACCTTAACAAGTTTTAGACATTCCAAATAAGTTTCACCCAAAACAAACACTTGAAACACGTCCAAACATGCATGGCCCCATCAAGACGTACATGAATGTCTCAAGGGCTAACTTTCGAACGTCTTGGACGTTTGACCTCCATACTTATCGAAACTTCATGTAATACCATTTAACATCATTATAACTCATTTTAATACTCTTTAGGCTCATTTAATACAATTTTAAGCATGCATAGACATATGAGGTACATAGGTGACTAGTCGTCGAACGTTTTGGTTGACCCTTGACGTTTGACTTCCAAATCACCTCAAACTTTAACACTGCCTATTAACCATATTATGAGACATTTTGGGACCTTATAACCTTAAGAGAAACATTTTAGGCTCTAGACACCCTAACTCATTTTGAGGGTCTTACAATATCCCCCACTTGGGAATATTCGTCCTCGAATGACACTTAGAACATTTCAATCACAAAAATGACTTCAATGCATCATAGAGCAGTTCATCATATTTATAACATCATCAAATCATTTTAGCACCCAATGCACACAAGCAAGCAAAACTTCAATTCACTCACTCTTTAATGCATCAATCAAGAGGCTCTTATCATGTTCATAGGAGGAACATCCTTCTCCTAATCATAACACGGTCATTACACTCCATTTCATTAAGAGTTCATCATACACCCTTCTTTTAATCAAGCTAAGGCAGATTCCACATCACTCAAAAGTAAGTAGGCACTCATACTTCAATGCACATAGACTTGAGTTAATTAAATCAACAAGGGTCTTTATTAGTTAGACCTAGTGCCATGAAGGTCACACTCAACCATACCATGCTTAGTAGTGTCCATGGAGAAATGTACTTCTCCTCAACACACTTACATGTATCATGAGCTCACACTCAAGCAAATGCACAAAGGCCATCTTTACTGTAACATGAGAAATTCTCAACTTTTTAAATAAAGACATGTTCATGATTTCTTCCTAGTGAAGTCTAAATGGTAAGTCACACCAAATACATAACAACAATTAGGAAGCCATTTCACAAAATCTCAGTTTCTAGCATAACATTGGTCTTTACAGTAAATATCATTTGGAAAATAAACACAAATCATAAGCACTCATATGAATACTAAGCTAAACATGCTTTCACTTTTCAAAAGTGAGCCTACAATCATGCTTTCCCAACCATACTAGTCACATAGTTTTCAAGAGACTCCACTTATTTCATTTTAAAGAGACTCAACTTTTCGTTATAAGGATAAACATTACACCTCACAAGTGATTACAACCAAGTTCTTATCTTATCTCATGAAGTCAAATGTACCATTAGCATGTTAGGATGTACAATACTCATGAGAAAACATGTATTTAATCAAAATTTCCATTTATGCACCTTGGAATCTTAAAAATATCCATAAGGTAATGTCAATCAATACATACCAAACATATAAAGTTCATGCAAGTCATACTTTATGCAAGACTCGATTCATGAACAAGCTCATCAAGACTTTACTAAATTCAAGATCAAGCAAAAATAGAAGGTCAAGGTAGACAATACCTATAACCTTACTATTCCATCACCAGCCCCCACTTAGGGTAAACCCAATTAAGAGCAACTTAACCCAACCTTAAGAGGATCTTAACTTAGCAACCTTCATTTTTCATCACTTAAAAGTGATTACCATTTAGAAGGAATTTACAGTAAGTCAAACAAGGTATTCTAAACTTCATTTCCTAGGCAATTTATCCACAATCATCATGTTAGGTCATCTCATTCAACCACGTAAGGTTTTCATACAATACAATAGACACCAAGGTCATGAAACATTAGAGTAAGACAACAAGGAGACTTAGCCATAAATTTCTTCTTTTCCCTAGAACATTACAAAAAGGTGACTTCTAGGTCACTAAAACCCACATCATCACCCTATCAAGTTATGCATACTACCTTTACACTTAGGATCAAGTATATACAAAGGACTCCAATCCATATTAGGTAATCAAGAATGTTCACACATACCAACTAAGGCAACTTTTGAAACATTATGCATATATTCAAGGGGAATATTGAACACCTAAAACACATATTCTTAAGGTTGCATGCTTTCATAGGTAGTCACTAAGCATTTCAAGTTCAAATCATATCATTAGGCTACCAACATATAAAACCATATAGTAACACATCATTCCAAAAGAAATTCATTTTAACCATAATAACTTGTAACATGCTTCAACTATATCATGACATACATTCCTCAATATAATATGCTATTTCACATAAACCTCATACTTAGCCATATTTGGCATCACATCATCAAAACATGTCAAAATTCACCTTCAAACATACTCATTCAACCATAAAACCAAGTTAAGCATTAACTCACCTTTTCTCCCTCAAGCATAGAGATACAATCTCATCCAAGCAATCACATCTATAAAGACCACCGGACAAGAAAACATAAGAGAGAGTGATCTTATAGAGTTAAGTTCTATGGCACGATATGAGAATGATGAAGAAGGGAAACTCTATCGTACTATAGCCTCCCGTACCATTTGATGTGTCGCGACTCACCACCAATGCTACGAGACTCTACTAGACGTGGTAATATGAGACTTTTAGAACCTAAATCCACTTTATAAACCTCATGCTCTGATACCACGTTTGTCACATCCGGGGAGCACCCCCTAGAAGTAACATGGCATACTTGACCTCTCTGAGGTCTTATAGAAGTCCATAGTTATCATTCATCGCATTGACATAGTAAATTTAACGGAAAATTTAAAACTTTTCATAGCACATCATATGCTAGAAACTTCATCTCATATATAGATAAAACATAAGTCATAATACATATATAGACCTTAAGTCTCTTTGCCAACTTAGAGTCAACAACATTAGAGTACATTAGGGACAAGACCCATAAGACACATTACATAACTATACAATAATTAAAGACTTTACAATAAAGACATAAGTAGGAGATCCTTGAACTTAAGGATTCCTTTCATTGAGCTTGGGAATCATCTATCAAGCTCTTCACCATTCAAGAAATCCTTTAAGAATCCATAAACTACACTTTGTGCAAAAAGTAGAGAAGAATGGGATTAGCACAAGAATGTACTAAGTATGGCAACCATGCAAAAACATGTATTTAAAAGGGACATTTTCTTTGAAATCATACTTCATACTATTTTGAGTAAATCAGCATAAGACCTTTATCAATAGCATTTATATCAATCACATACTTCATATAATCATATTCAAAGGCCAAACATCATAGAAAATCACATATAGAATTTAAGTCCCATTTGAGGTCACTTTATAGTGAGCTCATTCTCCTTAACAGTGAACCATCTTCCCCTTTATTCATTAACCTCCCAAATAACCCTTTAGTGATACTTGGTGCAATGCATCACCTTAGGACCACAAGGAAAACCATACATATAACCTACATGAAGCAACACATACCATTATAGCAGTATAGTACAACATATATATATTTAGGCCAAGACTAAAAGGGCATTGAAGTGAAATCCTAGCCATTATGCACATATACTTATTTTACTTCACATAGAACCTTGTAAGACCTAACTCATGCCCCCAAATCTAAGTCTATTAGTGCAATGTACATGTAAGGCCCCATAACCTCACACATACTTAATAAACCTATTATGAGACCACAAGCCTTTACATCCAAGTCATTCATCAACATAGTGAGAGAAAACACTTCATTTATGTCAATAAAGACCTTCATCATATGGTCAATAAGATCAACATCATGCATATATACTTATACCATGTGCACCATCATAACAAGTAGACCAATACTACAAAGTCATGCATAAATAACATATACATAGTGACATGCATTAGAACATCTTCCTAAGACTTCCTAAGGAGCTACTTGTGCAATGTCTAGATGGGTTAATTACTTCTACCTATCCTAAGTAACTTACCTTAAGTCCTCCTAGTTAGGGTCCTATTCATTACTGCCACTGTCCATTTTACTTTAGGGAAACTATAGCCTTGACCGACACTAAGACCATGGGTGCTAAACATGGAATTTGGTGTTGTGGAGCCTTACACCAAGGGAAGGTGTTCCTACCTAGCCAAGGTAGAACATTAACACATGCTAGCATATTAAGTGATATCACTTGCTAGATCCTATGTGGAAAGCATAGTTTATGGAACTTGGGGGCAATCATGGAAATATTACTCTACACCAATTTTGGGTTATGAGGCTATCCACCCCGTGAGGACCGTAGGGAACCCTACCTCCCCTATTTGGGAAAGTGTCACTCCCTCACATGAGGACCGTAGTGAACCCTACCTTCCCTATGTTAGAAAGTGTCACCCCCTCACTTACAAGTTCACTCGGTGCTAAGCTAAGTTTCCTTTATTGAAAAAGCCTTTATTTTCATTTCTTTATAAAACATAGGTTTAGAAGAGTCATCCCCTCATATGCTTAACTTATAGGTCGTAGATGAAAGTTCATCAACCTAATTCATGTGAGAAACCCTTTCACATAGACATTGCATATGTATTAGCACTATCTAGTTAAGGATACACTTGAGAACACCTTTCAAGGCTCATCTATTAACTGGATCATCATTGATGTGTGTGTGTGTATACATATATGTGAGCAAATCTTTCACATAACACATTAAGACCACACATGACCATACATTCATATTCATGCACATAGAAACCAAACCTAGGAACTATCCTATCAAGGTACACATGTGCAATGCATAGACAAGGTCCCATACCCTTGCCCATACTAGTACACCTATCAAGTCATCCTAGTAAGGAAATACATAACATACTTCACATACATATACTTTACATACATAGTTGTAGACACTAGTGAATATGAGAACAACCTTTCATTAGACACTATGCACATTTACTACATTGTAAGCAGGCATGAAGTGTGAGTGTGTGTGTACATTAGTCAATATGATCACATAATGGCTATCAACAACTCATTGAGGCAGCCACCCTCTTAGACCACATTACACTTTCAAGTATAGACCAAACAACACAGTTTAGCCTAGGAGACAATACAATCTTCATATTATACTTTAAGGCTCCTAACATTAGCTATTCACACATTCACATAGGGTGTACATGGGTAGGGGTCATAAATCTTTAACACTTCATTAATGGCAGCATCCACACATGGTCTTACAAAACCCTTTTACATGCTCATAACAATAGTAATTATAACCTAGATTCACAATTATAATAGAAGACTAGGCACAAGTTACACATAAGGTGATCATCATAACCACTCATTCATATAATCATGAATTTGCCTTCAATGCCATGTTCAACACATATATAATGACATAAAGTAAACACCGCCACCATAAGTGGACCATACCACACAATACCATACAAGGCTTCATCAATATTATTATAGAAGAATAGAGAAGTAGAAGAGTAGAACAATTCTTATCAATCCTTTAGACTTTGGTCATCTTTGACCTTTACTACTCTTTCATAGATAAATCCAGTATAGGGCAGTAGCTTAAGTTCCATAATCATACATGAATTCAATTATAAGATACTACAAGGTCATACTACAACTAGCACAACACCTTAGCATACTAGAAGGTAGAAGAACATAGACCATTAGCCAATTTCACTTACATGGATTATAGATCATATTTCATCAATAATATAAATCTAAGGCAGTAGCTAATCATACACTTAATCATAATGAAATCATGCTTAAGGCACTTCAAGATCAAGCTTCCAACATAGGCATTAGGCTTGTTGATTCGCTAGAATAAAGAGGAATTAGCCAATACTGTTGATTCTATAAGGCCTTGATCATCAATCATATTTTAACAATAATGTACATACTAGGCAGTAGCTAAATAGATCACTACATCAAAGGAATCATGCTTCATCTATCCACAATTCGAGATCACATCATATACATAGTATTATCAATTGATAGACTAGAACAGACTAGATCAATTCATGCCAATTCTTCCTTACTTTAATCATACGAGATTCCTATCCATAATTCAATCATGATATTAACCTAAATAGTAGATATAACCAACTTAACATGATCGAAATCCACATTAAATCATTAAGAGGTCAATGTTAGAGTGAACCATGGAAACTAGGCTAAACAATCCTTCAACATCAACTAAACATTAATTCATGTAAATAACAGTATATATAACCACTTCAACGTAATAGAATCATAATTCAATAGACAACAAATCATGATCACAAAGCCCATGCAAAGGCTAAATTAAGTTTGGAAGGGACATGGGTTTATCATGCAATTGGAGTCAAATTCACGTTAAAACCACTATATTAACTTCAATTCAACATGCTTTAATCATTCAAAACGTTTTTAGAAAGAACCCATGGCAGATTGAAGAAGAAGATGTTTGATCATATATTTCTCTTTTGAAACATTGAGATTTAACTCTCTAGATGGAAGGATAACTAGAGAAAAAGATCAGTATACCTTTATCTACATGAAGACATTTAAAACTTGGTGAAGAAATCATGCCATTCCAAGCTCCAAGCTGTTCTTGAGCTTCAACAAAAATGGAGGTTTCTAGGGAGAAGATTTTTTTAAGGAAAGATTTCTTACGTGTGTATGGGATTGGGAATGGGAGGTTCACGGGTTTGATGACTTATATGCACCCAAAATTAGGTAAATAACTCAATTAGAGTCGCTTTAGGATGTGGGGGTGAATTTCCCATTCACCCCTTTAATAAAACAGTACGCAGGCACAGATTGCAGGCCACTATCGACGGAGCCATCTACTAGCTATAGGTCAGTCGACGGGCCTTGAATTGGCCTCCGTCGATTGGTACATGGCCAATTTTTGCCTTGAGACCTGCCCAAGCTAAGTACCAATCGACGAGATCTCACCAACGGGACGTTGGTTGACCAACTGGCCGTTGTTTGGTCCGTCGATTGACACTGCCAAGGCAGTGTCTCGGCCAACCTTGGGTCCTTCTTGTGGGCCTTTTTGCGGGCCCCTTTAGAAGTCTTACCCGGAAGTTTCCCACGTAAATAAAACCCTTAACAAGTTGTAGACATTCCACATAATTTTCACCCAAAACAAACACCCGCAACCTGCCAAACATGCATGGCCCCATCAAGACGTACATGAATGTCTCAAGGGCTAACTTTCGAACGTCTTGGACGTTCTTGGACGTTTGACCTCCAAACTTATCGAAACTTCATATAATACCATTTAACATCATTATAACTCATTTTAAGACCCTTTAGGCTCATTTCATACAATTTTAAGCATGCATAGACATATGAGGCACATATGTGACTAGTCGTCGAACGTTTTGGTCGACCCTTGACGTTTGACTTCCAAATCACCTCAAACTTTGCACACTGCCTCTTAAACATATTATGAGACATTTTAGTATCTTATAACCTTAAGACAAACATGTTAGTCTCTAGACATCCTAACTCGTTTTGGGGGTCTTACAATATCCCCACTTGGGAACATTCGTCCTCGAATGACACTTAGAACATTTCAATCACAACAAGGACTTCAATGAATCATAGAGAAGTTCATCAAATTTATAACATCATCAAATTATTTTAGCACCCAATGTACACAAGCAAGCAAAACTTCAATTCACTCACTCTTTAATGCATCAATCAAAAGGCTCTTATCATGTTCATATGAGGAACATCCTTCTCCTAATCATAACATGTTCATTACACTCCATTTCATTAAGATATCATCATACACCCTTCTTTTAATCATGCTAAAGCAGATTCCACATCATTCAAAAGTAAGTAGGCACTCATACTTCAATGCACATAGACTTGAGTTAATTAAATCAACAAGGGTCTTTATTAGTTAGACCTAGTGCCATGAAGATCACACTCAACCATACCATGCTTAGTAGTGTCCATGGAGGAATGTACTTCTCTTCAACACACATACATGTATCATGAGCTCACACTCAAGCAAATGCACAAAGGCCATCTTTACTGTAATATGAGAAATTGTCAACTTTTCAAATAAAGACATGTTCATGATTTCTTCCTAGTGAAGTCTAAATGGTAAGTCACACCAAATACATGACAACAATTAGGAAGCCATTTCACAAAATCTCAGTTTCTAGCATAACATTGGTCTTTATAGTAAACATCATTTGGAAAATAAACACAAATCATAAGCACTCATATGAATACTAAGCTAAACATGCTTTCACTTTTCAAAAGTGAGCCTACAATCATGCTTTCCCAACCATACTAGTCACATAGTTTTCAAGAGACTCCACTTATTTCATTTTAAAGAGACTTAACTTTTCGTTATAAGGATAAACATTACACCTCACAAGTGATTACAACCAAGTTCTTATCTTATCTCATGAAGTCAAATGTACCATTAGCATGTTAGGATGTACAATACTCATGAGAAAACATGTATTTAATCAAAATTTCCATTTATGCACCTTGGAATCTTAAAAATATCCATAAGGTAATGTCAATCAATACATACCAAACATATAAAGTTCATGCAAGTCATACTTTATGCAAGACTCGATTCATGAACAAGCTCATCAAGACTTTACTAAATTCAAGATCAAGCAAAAATAGAAGGTCAAGGTAGACAATACCTATAACCTTACAATTCCATCACCAGCCCCCACTTAGGGTAAACCCAATTAAGAGCAACTTAACCCAACCTTAAGAGGATCTTAACTTAGCAACCTTCATTTTTCATCACTTAAAAGTGATTACCATTTAGAAGGAATTTACAGTAAGTCAAACAAGGTATTCTAAACTTCATTTCCTAGGCAATTTATCCCCAATCATCATGTTAGGTCATCTCATTCAACCACGTAAGGTTTTCATACAATACAATAGACACCAAGGTCATGAAAAATTAGAGTAAGACAACGAGGAGACTTAGCCATAAAATTTCATCTTTTCCCTAGAACATTACAGTAAGGTGACTTCTAGGTCACTAAAACCCACATCATCACCCTACCAAGTTATGCATACTACCTTTACACTTATGATCAAGTATATACAAAGACTCCAATCCATATTAGGTAATCAAGAATGTTCACATATACCAACTAAGGCAACTTTTGAAATATTATGCATATATTGAAGGGAAATATTGAACACCTAAAACACATATTCTTAAGGTAGCATGCTTTCATAGGTAGTCACTAAGCATTTCAAGTTCAAATCATATCATTAGGCTACCAACATATAAAACCATATAGTAACACATCATTCCAAAATAAATTCATTTTAATCATAATAACTTGTAACATGCTTCAACTATATCATGACATACATTCCTCAATATAATATGCTATTTCACATAAACCTCATACTTAGCCATATTTGGCATCACATCATCAAAACATGTCAAAATTCACCTTCAAACATACTCATTCAGCCATAAACCAAGTTAAGCATTAACTCACCTTTTCTCCCACAAGCATAGGGATACAATCTCATCCAAGCAATCACATCTATAAAGAGCACCGGACAAGAAAACATAAGAGAGAGATTATGGAACGATATGAGAATGATGAAGAAGGGAAAATCTATCGTCCTATAGCCTCCCGTACCATTTGATGTGTCGCGGCTCACCACCAATTCTACGAGACTCTACTAGACGTGGCAATATGAGGCTTTTAGAACCTAAATCCACTTTATAAACCTCATGCACTGATACCACGTTTGTCACATCCGGGGAGCACCCCCTAGAAGTAACATGGCATACTTGACCTCTCGGAGGTCTTCTACAAGTCCATAGTTATCATTCAGCGCATTGACATAGTAAATTTTGCAGAAAATTTAAAACTTCTCATAGCACATCATATGCTAGAAACTTCATCTCATATATAGATAAAACATAAGTCACAATACATATATAGACCTTAAGTCTCTTTTCCAACTTAGACTCAACAACATTAGTGTACATTAGAGACACGGCCCATAAGACACATTACATAACTATACAATATTTAAAGACTTTATAATAAAGACATAAGTAGGAGATCCTTGAACTTAAGGATTCCTTTCATTGAGCTTAGGAATCATCTATAAAGCTCTTCAACATTCAAGAAATCCTTTAAGAATCCATAACCTACACTTTGTGTAAAAAGTAGAGAAGAATGGGATTAGCACAAGAATGTACTAAGTATGGCAACCATGCAAAAATATGCATTTAAAAGGGACATTTTCTTTGAAATCATACTTCATACTATTTTGAGTAAATCATCATAAGAGCTTTATCAATCACATACTTCATATAATCATATTCAAACATCAAACATCATATAAAATCACATATATAATTTAAGTCCCATTTTGAGGTCACTTTATAGTGAGCTCATTCTCCTTAACAGTGAACCATCTTCCCCTTTATTCATTAACCTCCCAAATAACCCTTTAGTGATACTTGGTGCAATGCATCACCTTAGAACCACAAGGAAAACCATACATATAACCTACATGAAGCAACGCATACCATTATTGCAGTATAGTACAACATATATATATTTAGGCCAAGACTAAAAGGGCATTACAGTGAAATCCTAGCCATTATGCACATATACTTATTTTACTTCACATGGAACCTTATAAGACCTAACTCATGCCCCCAAATCTAAGTCTATTAGTGCAATGTACATGTAAGGCCCCATAACCTCACACATACTTAATAAACCTATCATGAGACCACAAGCCTTTACATCCAAGTCATTCATCAACATAGTGAGAGAAAACACTTCATTTATGTCAATAAAGACCTTTATCATATGGTCAATAAGATCAACATCATGCATATATACTTATACCATGTGCACCATCATAACAAGTAGACCAATACTACAAAGTCATGCACAAATAACATTTACATAGTGACATGCATTAGAACACCTTCCTATGACTTCCTAAGGAGCTACTTGTGCAATGTCTAGATGGGTTCATTACTTCCACCTATCCTAAGTAACTTACCTTAAGTCCTCCTAGTTAGGGTCCTATTCATTACTTCCATTGTCCATTTTACTTTAGGGAAACTATAGCCTTAACCGATACTAAGACCATGGGTGCTAAACATGAAATTTGGTGTTGTGGAGCCTTACACCAAGGGAAGGTGTTCCTACCTAGCGAAGGTACAACATTAACACATGCTAGCATATTAGGTGATATCACTTGCTAGATCCTATGTGGAAAGCATAGTTTATGGAACTTGGGGGCAATCATGGAAATCACTCTACACCAATTTTGGGTTATGAGGCTATCCACCCCGTGAGGACCGTAGTGAACCCTACCTCCCCTATTTGGGAAAGTGTCACTCCCTCACATGAGGACCATTGTGAACCCTACCTTCCCTATGTTGGAAAGTGTCACCCCCTCACCTATAAGTTCACTCGGTGCTAAGCTAAGTTCCCTTTATTGAAAAAGCCTTTATTTTCATTTCTTTATAAAACATAGGTTTAGGAGAGTCATCACCTCATATGCTTAACTTATAGGTCGTAGATGAAAGTTCATCAACCTAATTCATGTGAGAAACCCTTTCACATGGACATTGCATATATATTAGCACTATCTAGTTAATGATACACTTGAGAACACCTTTCAAGGCTCCTCTATTGACTAGATCATCATTCATGTGTGTTTGTGTATACATATATGTGAGCAAACCTTTCACATAACACATTAAGACCACACATGACCACACATTCATATTCTTGCACATAGAAACCAAACCTAGGAACTATCCTAACAAGGTACACATGTGCAATGCATAGACAAGGTCCCATACCCTTGCCCATACTAGTACACCTATCAAGTCATCCTAGTAAAAAAATACATAACATACTTCACATACATATACTTTACATGCACAGTAGTAGATACTAGTGAATATAGAACAACCTTTCATTAGACACTATGCACATTTACTACATTGTAAGCAGGCATGAAGTGTGAGTGTATGTGTACATTAGTCAACATGATCACATAATGGATATCAACAACTCATTGAGGCAGACACCCTCTTAGACCACATTACACTTTCAAGTATAGACCACACAACACAGTTTAGCATAGGAGACAATACAATCTTCATATTATACTTTAAGGCTTCTAACATTAGCTATTCACACATTCACATAGGGGTACATGGGTATGGGTAATAAATCTTTAACACTTCATTAATGGCAGCATCTACACATGGTCTTATATAACCCTTTTACATGCTCATAACAATAGTAATTATAACCTAGATTTACAACTATACTAGAAGACTAGGCACAAGTTACACATAAGGTGATCATCATAACCACTCATTCATATAATCATTAATTTGCCTTCAAGGCCATGGTCAACATTATTATAGAAGAATAGAGAAGTAGAAGAGTAGAACAATTCTTACCAATCCTTTAGACTTTGGTCATCTTTGACCTTTACTACTCTTTCATAGATAAATCAAGTATAGGGCAGTAGCTTAAGTTCCATAATCATACATGAATTCAATTACAAGCTACTACAAAGTCATACTACAACTAGCACAACACCTTAGCATACAAGAAGGTAGAAGAACATAGACCATTAGCCAATTTCACTTACATGTATTATCGATCATACTTCATCAATAATATCAATCTAAGGCAGTAGCTAATCATACGCTTAATCACAATGAAATCATGCTTAAGGCACTTCAAGATCAAGCTTCCAACATAGGCATTAGGCTTGTTGATTCGCTAGAATAGAGAGGAATTAGCCAATACTATTGATTCTATAAGGCCTTGATCATCAATCATATTTTAACAATAATGTACATTCTAGGCAGTAGCTAAATAGATCACTACATCAAAGGAATCATGCTTCATCTATCCACAATTCGAGATCACATCATATTCATAGTATTATCAATCGATAGACTAGAAGAGACTAGATCAATTCATGCCAATTCTTCCTTACTTTAATCATACGAGATCCCTATCCATAATTCAATCATGATATTAACCTAAAACAGTAGATATAACCAACTTAACATGATCGAAATCCACATTAAATCATTAAGAGGTCAATGTTAGAGTAAACCATGGAAACTAGGCTAAACATGTTCAAATCTTCATACATTGATACTCATGGATCCTTCAACATCAATTCAACATTAATTCATGTAAATAACAGTATATATAACCACTTCAACGTAATAGAATCATAATTTAATAGACAACAAATCAAGATCACAAAGCCCATGCAAAGGCTAAATAAAGTTTGGAAGGGACATGGGTTCATCATGCAATTGGAGTCAAATTCACGTTAAAACCACTGTATTAACTTCTATTCAGCATGCTTTAATCATTCAAAACATTTTTAGAAAGAACCCATGGCAGATTGAAGAAGAAGATGTTTGATCATATTTTTCTCTTTTGAAATATTGAGATTTAACTCTCTAGATGGAAGGATAACTAGAGATGAAGATCAGCATGCCTTTATATACATGAAGACCTCTAAAACTTGGTGAATAAATCAAGCCATTTCAAGCTCCAAGCTGTTCTTGATCTTCAACAACAATGGAGGTTTCTAGGGAGAAGAGTTTTTGAGGGAAAGATTTCTTACGTGTGTATGGGATTGGGAATGGGAGGTTCACGTGTTTGATGACTTATATACACCCAAAATTAGGTAAATAACTCAATTAGAGTCGTTTTAGGTGGGGTGAATTTCCCATTCACCCCTTTAATAAAACATTACGCAGGCACAGATTGCAGGCCACCATCGACGGAGCCATCTACTAGACGTAGGTCAGTCGACTGGCCGTGCATTGGCTTCCATCGATTGTTCCATGGCCAATTTTTGGCTTGAGACCTGACCAAGCTAAGTACCAATCGACGAGACCTCACCTACGGGACGTTGGTTGACCAACTGGCCGTCGTTTGGTCCGTTGATTGACACTGCCAAGGTAGTGTCTCGGCCAACCTTGGGTCCTTCTTGTGGGCCCTTTTGTGGGGCCCTTTAGAAGTCTTTCCCAGAAGTTTCCCACGTAAATAAAAACCTTAACAAGTTTTAGACATTCCAAATAAGTTTCACTCAAAATAAGCACCTGCAACACGTCCAAATATGCATGGCCCCATCAAGACGTACATGAATGTCTCAAGGGCTAACTTTCGTATGTCTTGGACGTTTGACCTCCAAAATTCTTGAAACTTCATATAATACCATTTAACATCATTATAACTCCTTTTAAGACTATTTAGGCTCATTCATACAATTTTAAGTATGCATAGACATATGAGGCACATAGATGACTAGTCGTCGAACGTTTTGGTCGACCCTTGACGTTTGACTTCCAAATCACCTCAAACTTTGCACACTTCCTCTTAACAATATTATGAACATAGGACCTTATAAACTTAAGAAAAACATGTTAGGCTCTAGACACCCTAACTCATTTTGGGGGTCTTACGAGATCCCTAATTTTAAGTTAGTTTCTTGATTCCCTCATTATGACTAGACCTAGGGTTTCTTGAATGTTAGAATTATTGGGTTCTTAGATGATAGAATGATCCAAATCAGATTAGTACGTTAACGTTCAGATAAATACATGAATTCTAGAACCCTAGTTATGTCTTTCTTTAGTTCTTGAATTACACATGCTAGGTCTCAGTTATCCAGTTATATATGCCTTAGTTATTAATGCCTCATTATCAGATTAATTGTTGCATTCTCAGTTTGCATATTTAGTTTTGAGCTATCTAGTATTTACAAAATTTTAGTCATAATGTGAGAATCACTTACTTCATTGGGAGTAGCATAATATCGAGTTGGACTAGGGTTCAGCGTATCCAAATAGTCTCAGAACTACTAGCCAAGTAGGTTGTAAGTCCCCTTTGTATCAGTTTAATGATCACGCCAGCATGCCTTTATACCTCTGGCAAGGTATATTGGGTCCTCTCGATGGGTCGTATACATAAGACTCCATATTTAGTTCATGTGGTTTTATTATCGGTTATTAGTAGCTCCCACAGTTCATTTAGACTCTATTGCATTGACCATATATACAGTTAAGCTAGTATTAAGTCTCAGCATGTTATAAGTTTGGTCATTGCATCTAGTTAGCTCAAAATTAGTACATCATGTTCAGAATATTATACTTCCTCTTGTACTGGTTCAGTTATGTATTATTTCAACTTTAATATATCCTACATGTTCAGTACCTTTCAAGTAGTGACGCATATGTGCGCTAAATCTTCTCGTGATGTAAGTTCAGGTTCTCAGCATATAGATCACGATTAGATCAATTCCCGATCTCCAGTTCAGCAGAATCAGTTGTGAGTCCTTATTCTCTAAGGTCAATAGTCATGAATTTTTTTAGTAGTTTTACTCCTTTAGTTTCAGTTTTGCTAGACTTAGTTGGGGCCTGTCCCAGCATTTCTACTCAGTTATAGGCTTTTTTCATACATAGTTAATTTTAGCTTAGTATTGAGGTAATAGCTTGGATGTATTAAACTCATCGATTTTCATATATCTTAGTTATAGAATATGGGTATCCCCAACTTTTCATTTTAATTATGATTTAGATTTTGCACCATTTTATTATATTTAGTATGCTCATGATCATGCCAGCAGGGTTATATTTGGATCACTTATGGTCCTAGGTCTGGTGTTCGCATCTCGGGGGTATCTCGGAGCATGACAAACTTATTATCAGAGCGCTAGGTTTAAGTGTCCTCGGATGTCTGAAAAGCCACACTAGTTTAAGTCCTTTTCATGGGTGTGTACTGCACACCACATCTAATGAGAGAGAGGCTACAAATTGTTTTAGGGAAATTCTCATTTTCTTGATACTCTTGTTGTGCGTAAGGTATGATCTAATTCCATTCTAACTCGACGTTCTACGTTTCAGATCATGCCTCCTCGTAGAGATAACGCCAAGAATGTGAATGCCAAGAATGTAAACACAGCTTTTCCAGTCCCTGATCAGGAATTCTCCTGTGCTGATTGAGGAATGCCATTCAGATGTTAGCTTAGAGTGTTGCCAACTAGAAAAATCAGCGGTTTCAAGCTCCTGTGAATGTTAACGGTGGATCAACAACAGCTAGGGTGTGTGACTTTTTTAGGATGAATCCGCCAAAGTTCTTAGTATCGCAGACTGATGAGGATCCTCAAAATTTCTTGGATGAGATCAAGAAGATCTTTGACATGATGCAGGTCACTTGGAATGATTGGGTTGAGTTAACATCATACTAGCTGAAAGATGTGGCTCATATCTAGTACACTCAGTGGAAGGAGATGGGGTACAAATGTAAATCCTATTACCTGGGATTGCTTTAGTGAGACCTTTCTTGACAGGTTTTTCCTAATAGAGTTGAGAGAAGAAAAGTCTTAGGATTTCATGAACTTAAGGCAAGGTAACATGACGGTCCAAGAGTATGGGCTCAAATTTAACCAACTCTCCAGGTATGCTTCTCACATGGTTGCTGACTCTAGGGCTCAAATGAATAAGTTCTTGTATGGAATGTCAAATTTGGTGAAAACAAAGTGCAGAAATGCTATGTTACTGGGAGATATGAACATCTCTAGGCTTATGATCATGCTTAGCAGGTTGAGGGTGATAAACTTAGGGAACAGGACAAGGAGAATAAGAAGGCTAGGACTGGGAGCTATGACTACTCTTTGTAGAAATCAGGTGGTGGAAATCGCTCGTAGAGTCAGCAAAAGTTTTCATTCCCAGCCCCTTCATAAGATAGTATCCCATCCTCTAAGTACAAGTATGATCAGAAGGTTAGGGCACCAGGATCTAAGTCTGTGGGAAGTGTTTTAGGCACCAAGATTTACCCCACTTGCCCTAAGTGTAGTAAAAACCATCTGGGCGAGTGCCTCGCAGGAAAGGAAGGATTTTTGGGATGCGTTCAGACTGGTCACAGGTTGAGGGATTGTCCTTCTATACAACATCAATGAGGTAGGAATGGTAGAGCTCAGTCTACAACTTCAGCAGCACCAACAAGTCTCCCGACTCAGCAGGGTAACTCATCTGGTACATGTGGCAGTTAGCAGCAGAACAGGTTGTATACTTTTCAAGATCGCCAAGATAAGGAAGGTTCTCCTAATGTAGTTACTGGTACATTACGAGTCGTTGAACTTGATGTTTATGCATTGTTATATCTAGGGGATACTCTTTCCTTTATAACTCTTTACATATCCGTCCAATTCAGTGTTAGTCCAAAAACTCTCTCAGAAACTTTCTCAGTTTCTACTCCAGTCAATGACCTAGGTAAAAGAGTATAAAGAAATTGCCCTGTCACAGTCTCTTAGAAAGTCACCTCAACAGATCTTCTAGAGTTAGAAATGGTAGACTTCGATGTCATTCCAGGCATGGATTGGTTACATTCCTGTTATGCCTTAGTCGATTGTAGAACTAGGATTGTTTTTTTCCAGTTTCCAAATGAACCAGTCTTAGAATGGAAGGGTAGTAGCTTAGCACCTATAGGTCAATTTATTTCTTACCTTAAGGCCAGAAAGATGATCTCTAAGGGTTATATCTATCATCTAGTTCGGGTTAAGGATTCTAGCTCTGAAACCCCAACTCTTGAGTCAGTTCCAGTAGTCAATGAGTTTCCAGAAGTGTTCTCAAAATATATTTCTAGAGTCCCTACCGAAAGGGAAATCGACTTTGTAATTGATCTCCTTCCAGATACCCAACTTATTTCTATTCCTCTTCACAGAATGGCTCCAGCTGAGCTTAAGGAATTGAAAGAGCAGTTGAAAGACCTTCTAGATAAAAGCTTCATCAGACCTAGCATCTTGCCATCGGGTGCACCAGTGGTGTTCGTAAAGAAGAAAGATGGTTCTCTCAAAATGTGCATTGACTATAGACAGTTGAATAAGGTCACAATCAATAATGAGTATCCCATCTCCAGGATTGATGATTTATTTAACCAACTTTAGGGTGTTAGTCATTTCTCAAAGATAGACGTCAGATCGAATTATCATCATCTTAGAGTCAGAGATAGTGACATTCTGAAAAAAACCTTCAGAACTCGGTATGGTCATTATAAATTTGTAGTTATGTCGTTTGGGCTAACCAATGATCCTACAACTTTCATTGATTTGATGAATATAGTGTTCAAACAGTACTAGGACTTGTTTGTTATTGTCATTATTGATGATATCCTCATTTACTCTAGGAATGAGGAAGAACATGCGAGTTATTTGAGAGTTGTTCTGCAGACTCTCAAAGATCACCAGTTATTTGCTAAGTTTAGCAAATGTGAGTCTGGTTGCAATCCATTGCTTTTCTTGGTCACATTGTATCTAACGAGGAGATCCGAATTGATTCACAAAAGATAGAAGCAGTGAAACAATGGCCCATACCTACCTCTGCTATAGATATCATTAGTTTCTTAGGTTTAATAGGTTATTATAGGAGGTTCATGGAAGTATTTTCATCCATAGCATCACCATTGACTAGTTTGACTCAGAAGATGGTCAAGTTTCAATGGTCAGAGGATTGTGAGAAAAGCTTTGCCGAATTGAAAACTAGATTGACTACAACTCCTATCTTGACTCTACTGGAGGGTTCAGATGGTTATGTGATATATTGTGATGCATCCAGAGTTGAACTATCCAACTCATGACGTCGAGCTTGCAACAGTGGTTTTTGCACTCAATATCTGGAGACACTACTTGTAAGGTGGTCATGTAGATGTGTTCACTGACTATAAGATCCTTCAATATGTGTTCACCCAGAAAGAGTCGAATCTTTGCTAGAGGAGATCGCTTGATTTCCTTAAGGATTATTATATGAGTTTGCATTACCATCCTGCTAAGGCAAATGTAGTAGCAGATGCTCTTAGAAGGTTATCTATGGGTAGTATAGCCCATGTTGAGGAAGAAAGAAAGGAACTATTGAAGGATGTTCACAGGCTTGCTCGCTTGGGAGTTCGCCTTATGAGCATATTAGACAGTGGTGTAACAATTCAGAATGGTGTAGAATTATCTTTGGTAGTGGTGTTTAAGAAAAATCAAGACAATGATCCAATCTTGCTTGAACTTAAGGGTGCAGTCCATAATCAAAGAGTGGAGGTTTTCTCCCAAGGGGGAGATAGTGCTTCGCTATCAAGGTAGATTGTGTGTTCCTCATGTGGGTGAGTTAAGACAACATATTATTAAGGAAGCCCATAACTCCAGATATTCTGTTCATCCTGGTGCCACTAATATGTACCGCGATCTCCGGGAAGTCTATTGCTGGAATGACATGAAGAGGGATATAGCAGATTTTGTGAGTAAGTGCCCGAATTGCAACAAGTCAAGGTAGAACATCATAAACCAGGGGGTATGACTCAAGAGATAGACATTCCTACTTTGAAGTGGGATGCGATCAACATGGATTTCGTCACACGGTTACCTCGTACTCACAGACAACATGACTTCATTTGGGTGATAGTTGATAGGATGACTAAGTCTTCTCGCTTTTTGGAGGTCAAGACTACAAATTTAGCTGAGGACTATGACAAGCTTTACATTAATGAAATTGTGAGGTTGCATTGAGTTAATAGATGTCCTCAGTTAACCTCTCATTTCTTGAAGTCATTTCAGAAGGGTTTTGGTACTCATGTTAAACTTAGCACAACATTTCATTCATTGGTACTCAAGTTAACCTTAGCACAACATTTCATTCGCAGACAAATGGACAGGCAGAGCGTACCATTCAGACCCTAGAGGATATGTTGAGAGCTTGTGTGATCAATTTCAAGGGTAGTTGGGATGTTCACCTTCCTCTTATTAAGTTTGCCTACAACAATAACTATCATTCCAGCATTCAGATGAGCCCTTATGAGGCACTGTATGTGCATAGATGTAGATCTCATGTTGGTTGGTCTGAAGTAGGTGAAACAACTTTGAGAGGACCAGATTCAATCCTTTATTCTATGGAGAAAGTTCAACTCATTAGAGATAGACTTAATACAATCCAAAGTCGTTAGAATTGTTATGATGATGTAAGGGAAAAGAGAATTAGAGTTCCAAGTTGATGATTGAGTTTTCTTAAAAGTGTCACCTATGAAGGGGGTGATGAGGTTTGGCAAGAAAGGGAAGCTCAGTCCTAGACATATAGACTCTTACAAGATATTTAAAAGGGTTGACAAAGTGGCTTATGAGTTAGAGTTGCCAACAGAACTAGCAGCAGTGCATCCGGTCTTCCACATCTCACTTTTCAAGAAGTGTCCAGGTGATCCAGCCTCTGTGGTGCCATTAGAGAGTCTGGCTGGGAAAGATATATTTCTTATTAGGATGTACCAGTTGAGATCCGTGACCTTCAGGTTAGAAGGTTGAGAAACAAAGAAGTCACTTCAGTCAAGGTTTTGTGGAGGATTCACTCCATAGAGGGAGCTACTTGAGAAGCAGAAGCAGCCATGAAAGCCAAGTATCCTCACCTCTTTCCTTCCGATTCCACTCCAGCTTGAGGTAATAGTCCCTCTTCAATTTTTCAGTTGTTCAGACGTGAATTTAGTCTAGGAATCATGTTCCCTCAGTTTGTACTTGTATTTTCACCGTATTTGGATGTTCATGGAACTAGTTCAGTCAGAAGTTCATTTCTCAGTGTGTACTGGTAGGGATTGCAGGCCTATCCCTCCCTTTCAGCTAGTTTAGTCTTCATCCGAGGATGAATGTTTCCAAGAGAGAGATAATGTAACACCCTATATCTGAAAAAGACCAAACAATGTTGATTTTCAGAAGTTGTAGGTGCCACTAACGGAAGTCAACTATGGACCGTCAATCGACTTACGGTTCGTCAGTCGACTCCGTCGATTGACCAGTTGACTTCCAATTCTCAGTCGCGATTGACGGTCGACCAGTATGGACCGTCAGTCAACTTACGATCCATCAATTGTCCAGATGATTTCTAGTTCTCACTCGTGAACGACAGTCGACTAGTACGGACCGTCAGTCGTCTTACAGTCCGTTAGTCGACTCCGTCGATTGGCCAACTAATGTCCAGTTCTCAATCGCGAACGATGGTCGACCAGTACGGACCGTCATTTGACTTATGGTTCGTCAGTTGACTCCATCAATTTCCAGCTAACTTTCAATTCTCAGTCTCAAACGGTGGTCGATCAGTACGGACCGTCAATCAACTAACGGTCCTTTAGTCGACTTCGGCACTAATTCTGACATCTTTTAAGTCAGGGGTCTTTTGGTCTTTTCCTTGTTCGTTTGGACCCTAAGCTACGTCGTTTAGACCCTAAATCATGAGGTTTTAGTCAGTTTAAGCCTAGAAACATAACTAGAACTTACCTAAGTCGAAATTATTAATCAAAATTTAGAAAATTAGAAGCAAGAGGGGAGAAATAGGTCAAGAACCCTAGTTTAAGAACACATAAAGTTTCCATCAATTCTAGCCCCAAAATCGAAAGTTTTCTCCATGGAATTCATCTCCAGGTATGTCAGATTTTACTAGTGGGTTCCTTTCACCCATTAGGTCCCTCGTTTTTAGTTAGTTTCTTATGACTGGACTTAGGGTTTCTTGAATGTAAGAATTATTGGGTTCTTAGTTGATAGAATATCAGATTAGTACGTTAATGTTCAGATAAATGCTTAAATTCAGAACCCTATCTATGAATTTCTTTAGTTCTTGAATTACACATGCTAGGTCAGATATTTCACTTATCCAATTATACATGTCTTACTTATTAATGCATCATTATCAGATTAAGTGTTACATTCTCAGTTTACATGTTCAGTTTTTAGCTATCCAGTATTTACAGATATTCAGTCATAATGTGTTAATCAGTTTATTCATTGGGAGTATCATAATATCGAGTTGGACTAGGGTTCAACGTACCCAAATAGTCCTAAAACTACTAGCCAAGTAGGTTGTAAGTCCCATATGTGGGCATCAGTTTAGTGATCACGCCAATATGCCTTTATACCTCTGGTAGGGTATATTGGGTCCTCTCGATGGGGAGTATACATTGGACTCCACATTTAGCTCATGGGGTTTTATTATTTGTTATTAGTAGCTCCCACAGTTCAGTCAGACTATTGCATTGACCATATTTACAGTTAAGCTAGTATTCAGTCTCAGCATGTTATAAATTTGGTCATTGCATCCAGTTAGCTCAACATTCAGTACATCATGTTTAGAATATTATACCTGCTTTTGTGCTGGTTCAGTTATGTATTATTTAAGCTTTACTCTATCCTACATGCTCAGTACCTTTCAAGTACTGACGCATATGTGCGCTATATCTTCTCGTGACGTAGGTTCAGGTTCTCAACTTCTAGATCACGCTTAGATCGATTCCCCATCTCTATTTCAGCAGAATTAGTGGTGAGTCCTCATTCTCTTAGGACAATAGTCATGAGTTTCTTTTCAGTATTTTTAGTCTTTAGTTTTAGGTTTGCTATACTTAGCTAGGCCTGTCCCAACATTTCTAGTCAGTTAGAGATTTATTTCAGATATAGTTAATTTCAGCTTAGTATTGAGTTAATATATTCTCCGTATTAAACTCATTAGTTTTCATATATCTCAGTTGTAGAATATGGGTATTCCCCAACTTTTCATTTTAATAATGATTTAACTTCCACACCAACTTATTATCTTTAGTAAGCTTGGGATCACTTTTGGTCCAAGGTCCTATGTCCGCGTCTCAGAGATAGCTCGAGGCGTGACAATCAAGAAATCTCCATACTTTAATCACAAAACCTCTCACAGATTTCCTTGTGTTTGGGCATGCTGCCCAATCTACATCACAATATGCTACTTACTTGTTCTCTTTCTTGCTGCTCATTAATATTCCCATAGAAGGTTCCCTTTTCACATATCTGACAACTTAAATGGCTGCTTCATATGATACTTCTTTGGATTTTGTAAACACTGACTTAATGTTTGCACTGCAAAACTGATATAAAGTCTTGTCATTGTTAAATACAACAATCTCCAATCAGACTCTTGTAGGATCATATGTCTGCTAATGTGTGATCACCTGTCACTCCCCCTTCCTTATCTACTTATGTAGTTGTTAGTTTTATGTTAGGATCCAGTGGTGTCTAGGATGGTTTGGCACCAGTTAACCCCAATTCTTCTATCATTTCTAGAGCATACTTTCTCTAATTTATTAGAATCCCTTTTGATGATCTGCTGAATTCATTTCCTAAGAAAAATCTCAGTGGTCCAAGGTCTTTAATCTTTAACTTGGCATGTAGTTCTTCCTTAGTGTATTCAATCAACCTCAGGTCACTACCATCCACCAACATATCATCAACATATACCAACACAACTATAATATGCTCATTGTGCCTTTTGGTGAATAGGGAATGATCCAAGATATGTTGTATGAAACCAAAATGTACCAATGCATCAGTGAGTTTAACATTCCATTGTCTACTAGCTTGTTTAAGACCATACAAGGATTTGACAAGCCTGTGTACCAGTCTTGACTTCTCCCCCTGGCTAGAGAATTCTTCCGGAAATTTCATGTACACCTCATCAAATAAATCACCTTGCTAGAAAGAATTATAAACATTTAGTTGATGAATATGCCAACCAGAAGCTGCAACAATGGACAACACACTTCTCACAGTGAAAATCTTAACAACTGGTGAAAATGTGTCATGATAGTCAAGACCAGCCTTTTGATTATACCCCTTTGCAACTAGTATGGCCTTATACCTTTCTATATCTCCATTTTCCTTTAACTTCACCTTAGAAACCCATCAACAACTAATATGAACCTTTGTAGGAGGTAAAGCTACCAACATTCAAGTATGATTATCCTCATGAGCTTGTATCTCTTGCTGCATAGCCTTGATCCAGCACGGATCCTTGCAAGCCTTATGATAAGTTTGAGGCTAAATAATGCAATAGAAGGCTTTGATTAGGATTGTTAAGGTTTGGATAAATGGGCATAACTCATGTGTTTTGATAAGGGATAGGGAGTAGAATCAGCAGCATTGGTAACAAAATCATTCATCCAGGTAGGATGTTCTCTTTGTCTAGTAAATGCCTAACGTCTCCACGTGATGGAATATAAACTGTAGGATCAGTCTCCACAGCAGGAAGTGCAGGATCTATAGGCACGGGAGGTTCTGGAAGTGGTGGAGATCATCATCATCAAAACCTGGAAAAGTATCTACAAAAATAGGATGATATAAGGAATGTGTCTTAAAGGAAAAATTGTCCTCATCAAAGACCACATCTCTGGAAGTAAAAAAGGAATGAGTATCCAGGTTATATAGAACATAACCCTATGAAACTGCAGAATAACCCATGTGAACTGCAGGCACTGCCCTTGTTGTGAACTTATCTCTAGTTGGAAATATCTTGGCATAGCATAAGTAACCCATAGTCCTGAAATGATCACATGCTCCTTTGCATCCATGAAACATCTCACAAGGTGTTTTTCCTTTTAAAGATATTGAAGGTAGTCTATGCATCATATAGAAAACACCTAAGACACAAATGAACCCAAAATTTCAGTTGTATAGAACCTTGAAACCGGATAGCTCTTGGCAACTCCAAAATGTACCTATGTTTCCTCTCAACCCCCCCCCCCCCCATTCTGTTATGGTGTAGAAACACATGATTTTTTTATGGATAATAGCATAAGACTTGAGCAAATTATCACACTCAGAGTTCACAAATTTTGTGCCATCATCTTATCTCACTATTTTGACTGTTTTTACCAAACTAAGTCAAAACAAGTTTGATGAAATCTCTCAAAATCACTATAAAATCACTTTTGAGTTTTAACAGGAAAATCCAAGTCATACGAGAATAGTCATACACAATTTTTAAGAAGAGTTTATTTCCATTAAAGGTAGGTACATGGAATGGTCCCCATATATTCAAATGTAGTAAGTCAAAAAATGAAACCGATCTAGAGTTATTATCAGGAAAAGGAAGCCTACACTGTTTAGCTAATTGGAAAATTTAACACGTGTTGAGTGTTAGGATCGAATCTACATTTTATATAGCTGACAACCCTTTAACTGGATGCTCAATGATGTCTGTTGATCCTCTATGCTTTAATAAGTAAAGTCCTGCATTCTCTTCACCAATCTCCAAAACCTTTCCACTTGAAAGATCCTGGAATATATAGAAATTTGGGAAAAACTGACTGGCAGTGCTCAACATCCATGATCTCGCAACTACCTATGAGAGAAACATCCACGGTATCCCCATTAGGTAAATATTCCTTCTTATCCTTAATCTCTATACTCTTACTGGCAGTGCTCAACATTTCTTTATTAGAAATCAAGTAATTACTTTCTCCAGTATCAATTATCCACTCTTTCCTACATGCATTCAAGCAAGGAAAAGAGACATTAACAACAGTAGGAGCTTCACTAGCAACAACAATCACACGATAAGCACAAAACCCACCTCCCATGTTGGCTGAATCAGACAAATGATTCATTCTTGAACTTTCACCAACAATGTCCTTGTCCACCAACCTCCTAATTGATTGTAATGATGTGGATTGTCCATGTGTTGCATAATCTGGTTATATTAATTATGAGAGTAAGGAGAAGACCTTGCTCCTTTGCTCTATTCATCAGAATATCTTCCAGAGTTCCCCATTGTGTGAATCAGATAACATCACACATTTACCCTGACTGGTTGCATCTGTATAGTTGTGAGCACAAGTAGATTTGTGTTGTCCAGTATCAGAATGAGGTTCATCATCAACTTTCCCAGCATGAGCTTGACCCCTGTGGGATCACCTCCTCGTGGATTAGGGACATTAGGATTCCCGATTTTCTTCCTAAACTTTAAATATGTTGGGTATCCAATCAACTTGTAACAATTACCCATGGCATGCCCCATCATCTTACAATAGTCACATCAAACATTCTGGTCCTTTTTGAATTTGTGAGGATGAGCATTTTTTCTTCCAGATATCAAGGAAGAAACATCCATGTGCATCATTGGAATAGAAACATGAGCCATACTTCTTTGACTCTCACGCGCAATCATCATTGAATAAGCCTGGTTCATAGAAGGTAGTGGATTAACATCAGTATTTGCCCTCGATCCTGCTCGTATGATTCATTAAGCCCCATCAAAAACTTCATTAGCTTTTGCCTGGTCATAAATTCCAAAAAATCTCTGAATTTCTCACAAGCACATCCAGGAAAAGGTACTAGACAATCAAACTCAACCCTAAGCAATCGCAGACGAGTGAAATACTAAAAAATGGTGCTTTTTCCCTAATTTGCAGTTACAATCTCCATGTGTAATTGAAAGATTCTTGATCCATAATCCTTGTCAAATCTCTCCTTGAGATCTCTCCATACACCACAAGCATTAGAAGAGTAAACAATTCCACTTAGTAAATTCTTTGAAACAAAGTTCATTATCCATGAAAGGACAATTGCATTATAACGTTCCCATAGATCAACTAAATTTGGACCAAAACCTTCCTTCCTGCACTTTCGGTCAATCAATCCCAACTTGTTCCTACCAAGTACGACAATCTTCATTGAACGAGTCCATACAGAATAATTTTCCAATCTTGTCAGTTGAATAGAGATAAAAAACACTCCAGATGTATTTGATGAGCTGAGATACGATGGATCATTGTGACCTAACTTTTCTGGCAATTCATTATCAACGACAATCACCATAGTTCTTCAAAGAACTTTGAAAACCACTATCAATGGCTGCAATACTCTGATACCATATTAGTTTATCTAATGATCACTTAGAAAAACAGAGGAAAGCTAGTATAGAGAAGAGATTATCTTCATATCTGTAAAATGAGAATTGTACAAAACGTGAATTGAAATAATAAATGAAACTAACTACAAGTTATCCTATTTATACAACTCTACACTAATCTTTTGTTGATAGATGTACACCGTCTAACTAACTAATTAATTGGACCCACTAACAACTAACAGATTTATTTACATAACTAACTTTGGTAAACCATATTTAGACTTTAGCTAAGTCACAACTCCAGTCTCATTATTACGGGGGACTAGCTAGCAATTTCATGTAAATGATTTTTTTATTCAATCATGCATGCATTTTGTTATCTTTTTACTTCTTTTGTTTTTCTAGTGTGAACAATAAAAAGATGAGTCATATTGATGATAATTAGAATATGGTTGGGTTCACAAATGTTATTGATGAGTCCTTAGATCATGGTGTTGCGGGATCCATTTGTTTATGACCCACGGTAGATAATGTGATCCTTCATGTTGTAAGTACAATGTTGCACCTTCTTCAAATGAAGGGTCTTTTTTGTGGCCTGTAATAAGGATGCAAACCATCATCTTTGGAATTTTATTGAGGCATGCCAACTATTTGTATCCTAACTGTGAGAGAAAGAACCTGCAGCGAAGTGACTATGAGGGAGATGATGACGATGATAATGAACATAGAGTTAAGAAATGGAGAAGAAGAAGATGAAGATGAAGTTGAGAAGTTTTATTATCTGACTTTGAATTCTAAGATTATTTATTTATTTATTAATTTATCCCTAGAAAAAGTATCTAGCGGCCTTTTATTAGAAATAAAAATCTCAATAGGTATAAGTACAAGCAAGGGGGGCTAGACCTTACCTTACCAATCCTAATGCGGTAACAAACCTCTACTAACTAACAAGCATGAAGAAATACGAGTTAGAGAGAACTAGGTATTTTTGTGATTACCACGGAGTTTGTAATACACTCTATGATGATATTACAAATAAGAATACTTAAATAGTGCAAAATTATTCAACCAAGAGGAAGGTTGAGTTATCGACCTCAACCATCCTTTTAAAAATGCATAGATTAAAAAGAATTGATTGCCCATCTAAAGAAACATATAGTATTCTAAGAGAAAGATGAGAAAAGTGAAATTAAAATTGATGTTCTTTGTGGGGTAGGTTACGAAGGTGGGTTATTTTTGTATTATATTAAAGATTAAGAAGTTTTTAAAAATACATTTTACCCATACTTAACTTATTCTGTAATTAGTACAAGTTTTGACCTTGTCTAGTCAAATTTGTCACCTTTGTAAATTTCAATACTTGATAGACACTTTCTACTCATTTTTTCACAAGCCTCTTAGATGAGATATCATTGAGCTTAGAAAATTAGGCTCACCATATTATTTCGATTTGACAGTTTAGCCCAATAAAATTGGACTTCAATTAAATCCATATTTATTGAATTTAAATGATTAATCTAATGATATTAATTCATAATATACATTTTATGTTTCGAACTAATATCTTAAATTTAATATAATTCAAATTATTTTATGAATCTATATATAATAAATTTTAAATGATTACCTACATAATTATCATTTTATTTTTATTAGGAAAAAGGACAAATATGCCCTTAAACTATTGAAAATGGTTTATAGATACTCTCCGTCATACTTTTGAAATATTGGTATCCCTAGAGTCCAAAAACTAGAATATATATGCCTTTCACTCTATGTAAGATCAAATAGGGACACGTGGCGCAATCCTAGGATTAAGTTCCAACTTCTCCTATATCATAAATGTTGTCAATCTGTGTTTGAAAAACAGAATTATCGATTCCAACAAAACTTTACAGAAACACGAAGTAACCAAAGTTTACTGAACTAGTAGGAAAGATGAACATAAATTAATTCACAAAAAACTAAATCTGTAAACGTACCAGAATTTGGAAAATTAGAATATAAAAAGATCAAACCCACTAAATGCATAGTGTCCCCTTAAGGAAATTATTCCCCTCTAGTATCCGAGGATTGATTTGGAATATTTTCTCTCAGGATAGAATGATCTTAATCACCAGCGTATTGATACCCAAAACTCTGGTGTTAGCGAAACACTCAACAATTGTAAAGTACATGAAGAAACTTTGTGCAGAAGGAGAAGAAGAAATCAGAAAAATTTATAACGAAATTTTTTGAAGAATGAATGGTATTTATAGGCAAGAGGAATAGGTTCCGAAAGGTTACAACCCTTTCAGAATTAACACGTCCATTAATGAAAGTTTGCAATATTTCAAAAGGTCTTGGTTGTTCCTGAAAGTCGCAACCTCTCAGAACAGTCATTTTCAAATGGTGGGAAATTAAAATAAAAACGGGAAAGATTGTAAACAAAATGGGTTGCGCGGATCCGAGTTGGGTCAGGTTAATCAACTAAAAGGTTAAAACGTTTTGGTTAATCTCAACTAAATAATTGAAAATGTTATGTTATCAACTAATTAATTGAAATTATTTTGGCCATTTAATTTAATTTATTGATAAATAATTAACTAAATAATTAAAACAAACTTTGTCCAAAAATAATCTCTCGATCGATCATTTCCCAAACTCAAGGCTGAGCCGAGCGAGCGAAGACAACGACGGTGCGAGGGGGTTCCCTCTTTCCAATCCTTTTAACAATTAATAGGAATATTTTTATATTTAAACTCTCCTATTTTTCTTTCTACCACCGATGAGGGACAAATGCCTTTTCACTAAAGCATAAGAGGACTTTTCAAGTTCCCAACTTTCCAAGTTCCTCTCTTTTCATCTTCCCTCCATTTCCCATTAACTCTTACTACATACCCAACAATCCCCCACATGAATGGGGTATGGTTATAACATAGGAATGCACAAACAAGTGTGTACTTTACAGGCAAGGATCAATTGCATCTGGATAAGTAGGTTTCCCCTTGGACCTTCCGTTGTGAACATATGTCGGATATACTCCGTCAATCAGTATATGCAATATCTTTGAACTGTCAAGCTTTGGTGTATACCTAGACAACCATATGTCACACAATTTATCCTTTACTATTTATTGTTCTTACAGTTGTGTTCGTTTCATCCATGAACACCTCCTAGTTTCATGAGTGTATAGAGAATATGATTTTCACATAAAATTCTCTTTGAAGCGGCTTACACTTCACACTTACATAGGTGATTTCTAATTGTTTCATCTCGTAGATGTAATATTTGGTCAAATCTTCCAAACTTAGCAAATCATTAGAAACTTTAAGCTTTATCAACTCATTAACAAGCCTTAAATAACCTTGTTCTTGAACATTGTCTTTATCATGAGAACGGATTGAGTTAATTGACAATGTCAAATCGTCAGCCACAACTTTGTTTTTCTCCTTGAATCTAACTCTTGGGACCAGTTTGGTAGACAGAGTTACTGACATGATGACTTGTCCTAAGCGTAGACTCATTCTCTTAGATGATTTTTGAATTGCCTCTCTCACTAGGCCTTTCGTTAGTTGATCTGACACATTATCGCTTGACTACACATAGTCAATTATGATAATTCCACTAGAGACAGTTGTCTTACGATGTTATGTCTCTGTCGTATATGATGAGACTTCCCATTGTACATGACCTCTCTGCCCTACCTATTGCTTCTTGACTATCACAATGTATGCAAATAGGTCTAACAGGTTTGGGCCAGAATAGAATATCCTCTAGGAAATTCCAGAGTCATTCAACTTCTTCACCAGCCTTATCTAAAGCAATGAATTCATATTCCATTGTGGAATGAGAGATAAATGTCTGTTTGGAAAATTTCCAAGAGACTGCTCCTCCACCAAGTATGAACACATACACTTGTGTATTTTACTTCATTTGACCGGTGATCCAATTTGTATCACTATATCCTTCAATCACAATAGAATATTTATTATAATGCAAATCATAGTGTTGTGTATGTTTCAAATACCCCAACACACGTTTCATTGCCTTTCACTGAGTTTGATTTGGATTACTAGTGAACCAATTTAATTTTCTAATATCACATCTTATATCTGATCGCGTACAATTCATAATATACATAAAACTTCCCAACAATTTGCATATTCCAACGGAGAGTCAATTTCACCTACATTGTTTTGAAATGTAAAGCTTAAGTCAATTGGAGTTTTGACAACATTCAAATTCAAGTACTTGAATTTATTCAATACTCTTTAAATATAATGAGATTGAGATAATGCTAGTTCCTGGAAAGTTTTGAGAATCGTGATCCTTAAGATCAAATCAGCAACTCCTAAGTCCTTCATATCAAACTTGTTGGACAACATGCGCTTAGTAGCATTTATATCGTCATTGTCTTTACTCATTATTAACATGTCATCAACATACAAATAAACAATGACTTCATGATTCATAACGTTTTACTGTAAACATCTTTGTCATATTCGTTAATCTTGAATCCATTTGCCAACATTGTTTGGTCAAATTTAGCATGCCATTGTTTGGGTGCTTGCTTGAGTCCATAAAGTGACTTCACAAGTCTGCATACTTTATCTTCTTTACCATGAACTACAAACCCTTCAGGTTGTTCCATGTAAATTTCTTCCTTCAACTCTCCATTTAAGAAGGATGTCTTTACATCTATTTGGTGAATTTTAAGATCATGCACTGCCACTAGTGCTATTAACATCCTAATTGATGTTATCTTTGTTACTGGAGAGTATGTGTCAAAGTAGTCCAGACCTTTCTATTTTCTGTATCATTTGACTATAAGTCTAGCCTTATATTTGTCAATAGTCCAATCATGTTTCATTTTTCTTTTAAAGATCTATGTTGATCCTATCCACTTTGATCCTAAAGGTTTATCTCCTGGAGGAAGATCATTCATTTCCCAAGTATGATTACTTCAAATTGATTTGATCTCACTATTGACTGCTTCTTTCCAATAAGTTGACTCAGACGAAGACATAGATATTTTAAATGTTTGAGGCTCATTTTCAAGCAATAGTTCCACAAAATCTGGTCCGAAAGAAGTAGGTTTTTGTTGGCGAGTGTTATGCCTAGGATCCTCACTAGGTAGTGTACTTCCATTGATTCTTCCCGTGATCGTTTAGGTCTTTCACTTGTCCACTCACATTTAGTTTTATACGGATAAATTTATTCAAAGAACTCTGCGTTATCTTACTCAATTATCATATTAACAAGAACCTCAGGATTATCATATTTGTGAACCAAAAATCGGTAGGCCTTACTATTCACAACATATCCAATAGATACACAATCCACTATTTTGGGTCCAATTTGCACCCTCTTAGGTAAATGAAGCTCTACTTTGGCTAGACACCCCCACACTTTGAAATATTTCAAGTTGGGTTTCCTTCCTTTTCACAACTCATATGGAATTGATTGTGTTTTACTACATTGTACCCTATTGAGTATCTTATTAGCCGCAAGGATGGCTTCCCCCCAATAGTTTTGCGGTGAACCAAAATTGATCATCAAGGCATTAATAATTTCCTTTAATATTCTGTTCTTCCGTGCCGCCAAACCATTTGAGTGTGGTGTACAAGGTGCAGTAATTTGATTAATAATACCATACTCCAAACATATATCTGCAAAAATAGATCCGTATTCTCCACCCCTATCACTCCGAATCATTTTTATCTTTAGATTCAATTCGTTCTCCACTTTATTTTTGTATTGCTTAAATGCATCAAATGTTTCATCCTTACTATTAAGCAATATACATAGAAAAATCGAGTGCAATAATCAATAAAAGTTATAAAATACTTTTTCCCACCACGAGGTGGTGTCAACTTCATATCGCATATATCTGTGTGAATTAATTCTAAAGTTTTGGAATTTCTTTCAACAGACTTATAAGGATGCTTAACAAACTTACTTTCTACACAAATTTCGCATTTTGATTAATCAGATTTAAAATCAGGCAATACTTCTAGAGTAACCAATGTTTACAAGGCTTTGTAATTTACATGTCCCAAACGGGCATGCCATAAATCATTTGACTCCAAGTAAACAGAAGCAAAATTCTTATTAATACTGTCAAGAACCATTACATTCAGTTTGAAAAGGCCCTCATTGAGCTAGCCCTTTCCTATGAACATCTCATTCTTACTTATTATAGTTTTATCACTAACTATGACATACTTAAACTATTCTTAACGAGTAACGCAGCAGAAACTAAATTATTTCTAATAATAGGGACATGCAAAACAATGTTCAAATTCAACACCTTGCCAGATGTCATTTTCAACATTACTTTCCCAGTTTCTAATCCTTGTTCTTGTTGTGTTTTCTATGAACAAATCTTCATCGTACTCAGCAGGAGTGTACGTAGCAAAGGCTTCTTTCGCAGAGCAAATATTTCGAGTGGAACCTGAGTCGAGAAACCACTCTTTGAGATTTCTAACTAAGTTACACTCCGAGATCATTGCACACAAGTCCTCTGCATCTTCCAACTCTTCCATAATGTTTGCTTCACTTTTGCCTTTGCCTTTGTCTTTGTCCTTTCTTGGAGCACGACAATCAAAATACCTATGACCAACCTTACCACAATTACAATAGTTGTCTTTGAATTTCTTCTTGGCTTGTTCTAACTTTTGTTCGTTGGACTTCTTTCTCTTTTTGTCTTTGGTAGGAGCTTCTTTAACAATATTAACTCCAATGATCGTCAAACTCTTACGAGACTTTTTTTGGCAGTTTTGTTATCTTCCTCAATCTTTAGCCAAATCACAAGATCTTCAAGCTTCATTTCCTTAAGCTTGTGCTTTAGATAATTCTTGAATTTGTTTCACGAAGGAGACAACTTCTCGATCATTGTAGCCAATTGAAAAACTTCATTTACTACCATATCTTCAGCAATCAGATCATGGAAAATAAGTTGAAGTTCCTGCACTTATGATCCAACAGTTTTACTTTCTACCATTTTATAGTTTAAAAACTTTACGACCACAAACTTTTTCAAGCATGCATCTTCTATCTTATATTTCTTCTCAAGTGCATCCCACAATTCTTTCGAAGTTGTCATTGCATTATAGACATTATATAAGTCAACCTCTAAAGCACTCAGAATGTATCCTTTACATATAAAGTCTTTCTGTTTCCATGCTTCAATAATCATGAATTTTTCTGGCTATCATTTCAGCAGCAGACAGTGGAGTTTCTTCATTGGTAAATTTCTGCACACCAAGAGTGGTAAGCCAAAAAAATACCCGTTGCGGCCATTCTTAAAAATTTACACTAGAAAATTTTCCTGGTTTCTCTGCTGGTGGTACAACAATTTGGGTTGGTGCAGCAACAACCACTGTAACATTATTGTTTGCCATTTTTGATAATCAAAAATCGATACAGACTTAGTAAGCAATAACTTAAAATTGCAGACTAAAGGAGTATAAAACCACAAAGGTTTTTGTCTCCATCAGAAACACATATTTAAAATAAAAAATAATTTCCTTAAGATTGTTGTCAGTCTGTGTTTGAAAAACAGAATTGTTGATTCCAACAAAACTTTGCAGAAACACGAAGTAATCAAAGTTTACTGAACCAGTAAGAATGATGAACATAAATTAATTCACAAAGATGAACATAAATTAATTCAAAGAAGACTAAAATCAGTAAATGTATCAGAATTTGGAAAATTAGAACAGAAAAAGATCAAGTCCACGGAATGCACAGTGTCCCCTTAAGAAAATTATTCCCCTCTAGTATCCGAGGTTTGATTTGGAATATATTCTCCCAGGATAGAATGATCTCAATCACCAGCGTATTGATAGCCAAAACTCTGGTGTCAGTGGACCATTCAACAACATAAAGTACACGAAGAAACTTTTGTGCAGAAGAAGAAGAAATCAGAAAAATTCGTAAGGAATAATTATGAAGAATGAATGGTATTTATAGGCAAAAACAATAGGTTCCGAAAGGTTGCAACCCTTTCAAAATCCACACGACCATTAATGAAAGTTTGCAACCTTTCAAATGGTCCTGATTGTTCCTGAAAGTTGCAATTTTCAGAACAGTCATTTCCAAACAGTGGGAAATTTAAATAAAAATGGGAAATAGTTAAATAAAATGGGTCGCGCATATCCGAGTCGGGTCGAGTTAATCAAATAAAAATTTGACGTTTTGTCCATTTAATTTGATTAATAAAATAATTAAAATAATTTTTTTCAAAAACATAATCTCTCGATCGATCATTTTCTGAAGCTGAGCCGAGCGAGTGACTACGACGACGGCGTGAGGGGGTCCCTCTTTCCAACCCTTTTAACAATTAATATGAGTGTTTCTATATTTAAACTCTCCTATTTTTCTTTCCACCACCGATGAGGGACAAATGCCTTTTCACTAAAGCATAAGAGGACTTTTCAGATTTCCAACTCTTCAAGTTCCCAACATTCCAAGTTCCTCTTTTTTCATCTTCCCTCCATTTCCCATTAACTCTTGCTACATACCCAACAATAAATCGAGAACTAGATCATACCTATAAAAATATTTCCAAGATAGTCACAACCCACAAAAATAGTAACAATCATGCAGAAATTACACGCACACACCCTTTTTATTACTTTAATTTTCCCAATGATTAATCACAGTAATTGTCCAATAATTATCCCAAAATGGCCATTTACACCATATCAATATTCCATTGGAAATCTTGGCATACTGCCAAAGAGAACACCGGTAATAAATTCTCAAAAAATAAACAATGACATATCATATAATGATCAACTAGTTATTACATTATCACTTATAACCCTACATTTTTTTCTTTAACCACAAATAACACAGGTGATGTCAACTCAATATTGACTTTGGATGCTACTCTTTCTCCACCAATAATGATAATTTAACAGTTACAATATGGCTACCTATTAATTAGAAAAGAAGTAATCGTTCTTATGTGATGGTGCCAGAAAGTATTCCGCCGTACAAATATTTTTTCATTCGAAAATAATTATGTACTAAAAGCGACTAACCCTACTAACTTATTTTAATGTATATGAGACAAGTAGTATAGTGTATTAAATAAATTATGGACTTAACTCATTAATAATAACAAAAATAAAATATTTAAAACTTACCCGCTAATTAAATTACTGTGTTGAATGAGTAGTTCAAAAGTTCCATTAAAAAAATACGAAAAAGGTCCTTTATGAAAGAGGGATGACTTGTTCTCAATATGGCCTAACTGTTCATTGCGATACTGACCTCCGAATGTTGGTATCTCAATATATAAAAATTAAATATATCGGCATCCTGAAGACGAAAATAATAAAAATACAATAAAAATATATATAAAAGTGATCTCAAGAAGTTGGAAAATAAAATAATGATTCTTCTGACATAAAATTAAAACTGACCTCCAGAGGTCGGTATTGAAAAGAGACCAACCTTTTTTCGATAGTAGCTGGCAAGTCGATATTTGATCGATATTTTAGGGAATAGTGACTTTCGAAAGTCGATAATCTGAAGTCCCTATTCACTCTTTTTAGTAGTGATCACAATTAAGTTTCCATGAACATGCATGCATATGGAAAAATGAAAAAATGAGAATGACTAAAACACATGAATATGAAAGAATGAACAATGGGGAGATAATACCTCAAGCTAGAGTAGGAGTTGAGGGAAAGAGATGAGAATAGCGAGAAATCATATCAGCTCCGGTCTCCGTAGTAGCAGACAGAACTAATTTATTTCTCCGAAGAACTTTTTCAGAAGCAACTTCTTTATTTCTCAACTTTCGAATATACCGGTCTAAAATTTCAATTGGAACCTCTTCATAAGATATTTTACATATTTCCCTAACCTTCCAAAGGAACAATAGATGTCAGATTTCCAACGCAATTCTTCAACAAAGATACACGAAATACTGGATGTACTGATGCTAAATCATTAGGCAGCTCAAGTTCATAAGCAACCTTGTCAATATGCCTCAAAATCTGATATGGGCCAACATACAAGGGACTAAACTTTTCTTTCTTTTCAAATCTCATTAAATCCTGAATGAGTGAAATTTTCAGGTAGACTCAACCATCAACATCAAATTCTAGTTCTCTTCTTCTGACATTGGAATAAGACTTTTGTTGTCTCTAAGTCATTTTCAACCTCTCACCGATAAGACAGACCTTCTCGAGGATCTATAGATTTTTCTCACTTCTCAATTAGTTAGTGCAGTACTTTAACCGAAATTCTTTAATTATATACTAATTAACTGAGATGGATAATATGATAAAATAACTTATTACAACTTGAAACCATGATTTATCTTGATTTAGAGCTTGTTTGACATTACCGCTAAAAAGTGTTTATTTTTAGAAGAGCTTTTTTTGAAATAGTTTTTCATAAAAAAAAAATTAAAAAAATAATAATTTGTAAAATGCATTTGAAAAGTACTTTTAATAGGTAATTTGTGTTTGACTTATTTTTTTTTTAAAAAAGTATTTTTAAGAGTCAAATTACGAAAAAGGGCAAGTATCAATGTTAATTAATTAAAATGTACGTATTCAATTTTTCAATTAATGTAGTACATAGATAGATATTTTTGTAAAATATCGAAAAAGATGAATCTTTTTTGTTACTTATTCCATATTTTTTTGGAGTCAATATTAGCAATTATCCTTTTTTTTTGTTATAATACTCTAAAGTTTTAAAAAACTCAAGTTAAAACAAAATAATACATAGATTAAGAAAAGAAAATTTTATTATTTTTTCTTTTATGGGAGGGTTTAAATCTTTAATTATTACTTTTTTTTAAATACTTTAAAAATATTGTTATTACTTTTATTTCTATTTACGTAAAATATATTTCTATTTACGTAAAATAAGTATTATATAAAATATAAAGTATAAATAATAATATAAAAACACAAACAAAACAAAAAACTTGTCATATGAAAATAAAAAAATAAAATTTTTGGTTGAAAATTAATCAAACTTATGAGATATGTTATTAATAAGGGATATGCTGATAAATATGTATATATGTAAAGGATATTTTAATCTTAAAAAAATATCTTTCTACTTCTGCTATTTTTTAAAAACATAAATATTTAGGTTCTTCCCACCTTTAGAAAAACTGTTTTTGTTTCTCTTAGTTTTAACAATTCGACAAACACTTAATTTTTTTTTTAAAAAAAAAGTGTTTTTTTTTTAATTTTTTTTTTTGTGTATTTGACAAATCCTTAAAAGTGTTTTTAAATAGAAGTAGAAGCAGTTTTTCTACTGTTGAGAAAAAGCTAAAAGAATTTGCTTCTTAAAAAAGGTAGAAGCGGAAAATTATTTTTTTGAAGACTAAAGTATCTCTTAGATATTTACATATTTACCAATATATCTCCTATTAATTAATTAAAATATTTCATAAGTTTTGTTAAGTTTCATTCAAGATTTTTTCCTTATATGATAAACTTTTTATTTTATTTATGTTGATATATTATTATTATTTATATTTTATATATTATTTTATAGATTCGACACTCAGGTTTATCTTGTTACTATCACTATAAATAATTTCATACGACGATATTATACCACTGATAAAGACTATTCTGCAAATGAAGACAATATATAGAAATCGAAGAAAGAAGATGGGGGACCTTCAAAGATACCTTCAGAAATCAAGACAGATCGTCTACTACTATGAAAATAATGCGTGACAAAATTGGAGATGAAATCATTGAAATTTTTGTGATGTACGAAGAACTTTATTTATTTTTGTGGTATGTTTTGCGTATGTAGTGATTTTATTCGTGGAATAGTTTGTACATTTATTTTGCTTGATATTTTTTAATTATATTTAACTCATCATTTTAACATTATATTGATATTTTGGTTATTTATTTATTTATTTATCTATCTATGTGTAATGGTGATTGATAATTTAAATATGTACATTTTAATTTAATTAAAATAAAAATTTAATTAAAATTATGTATTAGATACTTAAAATAATTTCTCTCAGAAAAAATATCTTCCATCTATTTTGATTATAATTTTGAAAAGTCTTAAAAAATACAATAAGTTGGACTTTGTAATTCTGAAAAACTGAAAAGTACTTTTTATCTTACCTATCAGTGAAAGTTGAGAAAATTTTGCGATAGTCATGGAATAAAAATCCTATATTTGTAAAGAACATTTGCTTTTTGTCAATTATAAATGTCTGCCCAATAAAAATATGTGTCAAAGCACATAGCAACATAGCATCATGTTCCTTGCACTTCGACATATGATTTTGTTTAATACACCAAAAGTTGTGTAAAAATTCAATTGCATCATATGAGCCGTTAATAAAAATGCCATTGATAAGTAATAATAATATCCATCTAACTAAACATTAGTACATTGAATTTAACTATTAATTTTTTTAATTAATTAATTTATTTTAATTTATGTAACACGGATAGAATTAGGAGAGTCAACTAATGATTAAATATTCTTAAATTAATTTTTAAATAATATAGGTGGCACATGTGATATTTTGTAGGTTAATCAATTTTTGATATATTTTTTTAAATATTTGAATTGCTGACTATTGTGATTTAGGTGATCTATGTGAAATTTTAGAGTCAATCAATAATACTGTATTTTTTTTAAAGAAAAATTAAGGTGTTAAAAATAGTTCTTTATGTATTCTTAGTTAATATAATTTTCAAATAATATATGTTCTCATGTTTTTAAATACTTTAAAATGTTATTTATAATACTTTTAACGTAATTTTTAAATAATATATGTTGCTCACTTTGTCCCAACTTACGGACACGTGTTAAATTTTGACCTCAATTAAATTTTTTGTCTGTTTTTTTTAAAATACTTTAAATTGTTAATATTGCAATTTATAGTATCTTAATTAACACAATTTTTAAATAATATATGTTATTTCCCCTGCCCCAATTTATATGCGAAATTTTGAGAGTTGATTAATTTTTTAATATGTTTTTAAATACTTTAAGCTGTGATTTATAGTACCTTAATGTAATTTTCAAATAATATATGTTACTTTCTTTATCATAATTTATGTGGCACGTGTGAATTGCAACTTATAGTACTCTGAATTAACATGTTTTTTAAATAATACATGTTATTTTCCCCCCCAAACTTATGTGGCACATGTCAAATTTTGAGAGTTAATATAATTATTTTATATATTTTTAAATACTTTAAGTTGTAATTTATAGTACTCTTAACGTAATTTCCGAATAATATATATTTCTCCCTTTACCGCAATTTATATGGCACATTGAAATTTTGAGAGTTCATCACATTTTAAAATAATATATATTACTCCCTTTACCTCAGTTTATGTGATTCTGAGAGGTCATCATATTTTCATATATTTTAAAGAATACTTATACAATTTTAAGTTAACCAAATTTCAATATAAAAAAATATTATAATAAAAATAAATTAAAACTGATAAAATATATATATATATATATATATATATATATATATATATATATATATATATATATATATATATATATATATATATATATATATATATATATATATATATATATATATATATATATATATAAAAGAGAAAAAAACGATAAAATATGAAGTATAAATAGAGAATGTTGGGGAGAAAGGCAAACATATCGATTGACCAGCATACCCTAAGCTTCTTGTTCAAGTTTGGATTGACTGTTCTTCAAAGTTTGTGGTGAGTCCTCATGTATCAGAGGATGAGTGATGTTTTTTTTGTTTCCTTTCCTTTCATTGTATTTGACATTTGGATTTCTATTGTAAAAGGGTTGTGACCCTATTGCTTGATTCAAAGTTGCAATAGAAGGTTAAATGAGACAATATCTAGACTTTCGCTTTGTGTTTTGAAAATCTCTTTAGACTTGAAAAGTGTTTTTTCTCTTTATTATTTTTTACTTATGTGATAATGATGCTAAGTGGTTTACATGGTGCCTTTAGGGGCGTTGTGTGCCTTGTTACGTCTAAGTGGTACCCTTGGATCATAAAAATAGAATTTGCAGAGATAACTCAAAAGTTAAGCATGAAAAAGTTTGATAATGTATGTAATAAGCTGATAATTTAAAGGGAAATCTCTAAAATTTTGATGCACTATCACTGAACATATTTGTGCATAAAAGTTGTGCATTCATTGAATATTACCATGCCAAAGTAGTCTATGTAAAGACGGAGAAATAAAATTCCAAGACAATATATATAGATTTTACCATCTTCAAAAAATAAAAAACACATCACTTTTAAATGTGTTCAGTGTTCAAGCACATGAGATTTACACCAATATCTAACATCATAGTATATTTACCATACACAAAATCTATACTCTTTTAATTCGATAATTTAAATTTTGTCAAAAATAACTCATCAATCTAGTTGCTTGTTACAAATACAACAACTTGATAGTCTAAATTGGCAGAGCCCCTTGTTGGACGAAGGACATGCCTTTTTCTAAATTTAAACTTAGTTCAACCATGTTAAATGTTACAACTACAATATTATAATTTTCAAATAAAAAATAAAATAAAATGTACTTTTAAAATAGCTAATTCAACCTTTGATGGATTTGGTTAGAAGAAACCAATACTAAACTAGACTTACAACTAATAGTATGTATAAAAACAAAATCCAAATATCCAATTTTCCAATCCAATTTTGATTAATAAACAAAGATTAAGTTTATTAGTTTTAGAAAATGCATAAAAATATGAATTCTATAATAATGAAATTCTTACACAAGATCCCACCTTTTTGGTTCATCATCCATATATTACATAATCATTTCTTTACAAGCCCCCTCTTATATATTTATAGTCGCGGCTAAATCAATTAAAATTTCATTTGCTTAAAAACAATCAGAAAATTAGGCGACCCCTTTAAAAAACATTTTAAAAGAAGGTTAGCTCGTTTTTCCTATAAAAAAAATGGTAAAGTCCTAAGAGATGCAATGTCAATTTCTTCGTTGGTGTTGAGGAAGATATGATAAGAAGAATACACACAAACTATAGAGAACTTGAGAAAATGATACATACATTTTCTGAAATATTCCTAAAAAGAAAGTAGGATTGATGTGCAATGGCTACAAGACATATACATGTCATCAATAATAAGATTCATGCTCTAAGACTAAACTAACCCTTAGTGTTTGTTAAATTACTTTTAGCATACAACCCTTTATATATATATATATATATATATATATATATATATGATAGCTCATGTAAGCACAAATCTAATATATGTTATTTTATATGTCTTAAATATTTTGAATTTTAAATTATTGTAATTAATAGTATCTTTTATGTTAATATCAAATAATATATATTACTCTTTGTCCCAATTTATGCGAGTAGGTGTCGAATTTCGTGAGTCAGTCAAATTTTAATATGTTATTTTAAATATTTTAAGTTGTTAATTATTGTGATTTATTTATACTATTTTTTGATACATAACATACTTAAAAGGAAAGTAAGACAAAAAACATTAAAACAGAGAAGATTCTAAATATAAATAGAGGAAATTGGAGTAAAAGGATGACTCAGAGAATTCTCGATACTAAGTAGTACAACATATGTTACTCCATTTGTCTCAATATATGTGGTTATCTTTGTTATAAAATAATATAATATGGATGTCCACTACACCAAGAAGTTACTCACCCATTATCTCCATTATTTTTCTCATTATGAAGATGATCATAACCTCCATAACCTCCACCTTTACAACCATTATTCTTGTAACCTTTCACGTTCATAACCTCCCCATTATATTTATGTTAATGTCATGTTTATGACTAACCTTTTGTATGTCTCTATCCTACACTATAAATAGAGGCATAAGGGTTCATATTGTATACACTTGAAGACTTGAAATAATAAGAAAAGCTCTCATATCTTGTCTTCCTATTTCTGTTGCTTTCATCTTTTATATTTCTTGTCTTATTTTTCTTTAGTTTTACAACACGTTATCAGCACGAGTTGCTCATTCTCCGTCAAGAATCAATGGTAAATTACGATATAATTTATTTTATATTTTACTTTTGATTATGCATCATTAATTTTCTTACCATCTCAAAATCATATGAGTCCAACAAGTTGTTTTTACTTTTAGCAAACTTTTATTTTAATCACTTATATATTTAAAAAGTAAAATTAGTTTTGTAAGTTAACATTTTGTAAAGAAATTGTTCATTATGATCTTGTTTTATTGAGTTATGTGACAAATACATATTGATTGGATTATTTTTGTTGGTTACTTTTGCACCTCTTTATTTTTCTTTATCTAAACTTTTACTTGTTGAATTATTAACATATTATTTGTACTAACAAAGCTTGTTTTGTAGTTATTCTAAAATGGTTTATAATAATCTTCATAACAATGTTGAGAGGGACTATTAAAATGTTTGAATTTATTTTAACTTGAGACTTTTATATGATTCTAACATGTTGTTCTAATTAATTGATTTTGTTTATTTTTCTTGTATATTAAGTCAAGTTCAGATTATATTTATAATTTTCGATAATTATTTACTTGGTAATGCACTTGGTTTATTAAGACATTGATTGAGGGTAAGACGGTGAATTCAGGTTTCGCCGCACCAAGTGGGTAAGACATCGAGTTAAAGTCTTGGTGCACCATGATAATAAGAAGTTGGGTTCAAGTCCCATTTATTTATGACTAAAGGTGTCTTTATACGGATAATACATTGGGTTAAAGTCCTAATGCACTATAGAGATGATATGATGATGACTAACATAAAGTTTTATACTTTTGATTGAAAGTCATGAAACTAACCCAATTAATTTGCTCCAGTCTCTTATGTGAATGTGGTAGCAGTATATTAATATGTCTGAAAAATGACAAGTGGTTGAATGTATGAATATGGGTATGGTAAAATGTTAATGGTCATCATTGTGGTAATTAAAAAGAAGAACATAATTGATTCTTAAGATGTTCCTTCAAATGTGAAGGTAATTTTGTCCATTAAAATTGTATGAAAGGTTATTGGACACGTTGTTTCTTAAGATGGTTCTTCAAATGTGAATGTAATTGTTATCCATCAAAGTGGTATGAGAAATTGAGCACATTGTTGTTGGTGCAACCCAATTTAAATGTTTTTATAAATCCTCCATCGAAAAAAATGAATACAAAGTGGTAGTACATTTGGTACATTTGACCTTTTAAAGTGATGTTGAGGTGAGTCACATAATGCCAAAACATGACAATGAGTTTCTAATAAAAACTTATGGAACATGTACAAATGGTTATGGTTCATTTCTTGAAGAAAATGTGACTTGTGTTCGTATGAATAAGAACATGTTCATATATGTTGGATGAATGTCACATTTCACCTTTACAGGAGGTTTGAGAGATTGAAAGAAAATATTTTGACATAAATGGTCATTTTGATCATATATATACTTGAGTACTACACAAATATTGTGGTATGTTTTATTATGAACTATTGGAGGGAAAAAGAAAAAAATAAATCTTTTCTGTAAAGGTTGTGGCCATAACCAAAATAAATGTTGTTGTGTGGCAACACAAATTTGCCATTGGTTATCAAGAAATAAGTCTTGAATGTAATAATTTTAACCATGACAATAATAATAATTTTCTCTTTAAGGAGATGGTCACCATAAGAATGACGTTGTGAAATTTGTGGTAGTACACAAAATTAGTTGAGAGTTCAGAAAGGTCTAACTTGTTACTATCCGGAGGGATGGAATTGTTCATAATATTGGGATTGTATTGAGTCTCAAAAGAAACTTTTAAGTTTCAGAAGAATTGAAAAGAAAAATATTATATTGAGACTATAAAGTATAGAAGATTTAATATCTTCAAATTACTACAGCAAAAGTGGGTTGAAAATATTTCTATGTATATGATTACCCATTTTTTTCCTCTTGTTTATTGTATACAAATATGGGAATGCTGATGGAATCACATACAAAAGTAAACTAGAAGTTTACTAGAATAAACATCAGTTAGCACAATCGATTGGTCATTCCGATTCAAATGTGATGCAAAAGAAATTGAGAATTCACGTGGCTATATATTGAAGAAATAAAAAATTCTTCAAGAATTCTCTTTTGTAATTTGGTCTCGTGATAAAATAATCATTGTACCAGCTAAGGGTAGGATTGTATCCCCTGAAATTATTTGAAACATATAAAAGGTGAATATGAGCTCGTTCACCTGTCATGTGGACCGTTTACTATTGTGATTTAATGGATGCATCTATGGTATGATCACATGTGCATTTATATCAACTTACAGATTGATTTTTGTAAGGTTGTTTGCTCGAATTATTAAATTAAGAGCACAGTTTCAAACTATAAAATTATGTGGGTAACGCTGATTGGTTTAGCAGAAATTGTATACCTCCAAGTATAGCTAGACCATTGATTATGAGAACAAATCTCTCAAATAAAAATTTGTATGAGATGAGTTTATTTAACATGTATGCATCAAGCCAACAAGGTTCTCCCAACACAATTGGTTCAGGGTCAGGAACCAAATAATTTCCATCTAAAAATTTGACATGTGCACATATGATTTTATTGATCCACCATGCACAAAGATGGATCCCCAGTTGAGGTTGAGGGTGAATGTTAGATTTCCTAACATTATGGAGAGATATGTGTAGCAGCTGAAAGTTATGTGTGGGGTGAATTATCTAGATCCTCGTTAAAAAAAATATGAAATTGAAGTTCAAGAGATAATTCATTTGCAAAATGTTGCAAGTAATTTGTCAGATTTATTTGCTGATCCAATATTTGAATTAAGCTGCAAATGCTCCAATAAATAGTCCTTGAAGGACAGAGTCTAGGTACACCAAAAGCGTGATAGACCAATCGATTTCAAATGTAAAACTCCTTGAGGAAGGAGAGGAGCAAATTATCAAAATGGTCATTGATAATGAGGTAAGTGCTTTGAAAGAGCACTATGACGTAACATTTCATAAAGCCTTGGCAAAGGTTCAGGTACCTGAAAATAATGAAAAATGAAGAGATCTCGATAAGTTATGTCGTATTGGAATCGATATCAAAATGACCGTCGACGGTATATTTGATATTAAGTAGCACTTAATGCTATAAATGATTACGAGGACTTTAAATTTGAATCTGTCATATAGTGTGGGCAGATAAATGATTAGCCAAATAAAATGCACTATTCAAGTATATTTTGTTTCACTTAGAAAAGTGATGTTTTGAACTTATAATTCATAGATCAAAATATATGTCAGTGGGGTACAAATGAATCATTATACGAAAGTATAACCGTAAGATATAAAGTACGGTTTGTGCCTCGGGGCATAAAGAGTTTTTGCAAAATTCTTGACATTATTAAATGGAGATATATTCTCTAGTGGTGGATGCAATAAGACTTGTTTCAGTCTGGTAATAGATGAAATACTTGAATATGCAAAATGATTGATTATTACGCCTAACTAGACGATGAAGGTTGTACGAAAATCCTTGAAGGATTTAAAAGGTCATAAAGCAATTCCATTGAGGGCCCAATGGTTTTGAGATTTCTTAACACAAAGAAAGAATCTTTTCTCATGAAAATGATTTAACATGTTATGTATTGGTGCAATTGGTGCACTTACAGATTGCTGGTTATGCAAATGCTAAAAGATGTGTGATTTTCATTGAGAAGAAAAGACGAGCTTCAATAAAATTGATCAATCTCTCATGAGTCAAAAATGATTTGATTATGTAGATGCAGAATATTTATTTGATCTACACAAAGCTCGATCGCAAAAAAGCTATTTGCTTACATATGGAGGTACAACAATATTTTGGCATTCAACAAACATTGGTAACCACTTCTTCAAATCGTGCAGAAATAATACTGATTTATGAAGTAAGCTGGGGTGTGTTTGGTTGGAATCATGATCTATCATATTCAGAAAATATGTGATTTTTCAGCTACCATATACGACAATAATATATAACTCAATTGAAGGGAGGATATAATCAAAAGAGATCGAACAAAGTATAGTTCACCAAAAGTCTTTCACACATGATCTTCAACAAAATGGTGAGATAGACGTTCAAAGGTTTATTCAAGTGATAATCATGTATACTTATTCACTAAAGATTGCCAACATCAATATTTGGGAAGTTGAGATACAAGATTGAAATGCATTGTTTTTGAGATATCAAGTGAAGTTTTTATCCGGGGGAGAAAAATATGCGTTGTACTATTTTCCTTAACCATGGTTTTGTCCCAATTGGATTTTCCTAGAAAGGTTTTTAACGAGGCAACATTCAAAGCGTATTAAAAGATATGTGTACTCTTTTTCCTTCACTAGGATTTTTTTCCACAGGATTTTTTCCTAGTAAGGTTATAACGAGGCATATTATCTATGGACATCCAAGGGGGAGTGTTATAAAACAATGTAATATGGATTTCCACTACACTAAGAAGTTACTCACCCATTATCTCCACTATTTTCCTCATTATGAAGATGATCATAACCTCCATAACCTCAACCTTTATAACAATTATTCTTGTAACCTTTCACTTTCATAACCTCCCCATTATATTCATGTTAATGTCATGTTTATGACTAACCTTTTGTATGCCTCTATGCTACACTATAAATAGAGGCATAAGGGTTCATATTGTATACACTTGAAGACTTGGAATAATAAGAAAATCTCTCATATCTTGTCTTCCTATTTCTGTTGCTTTCATCTTCTATATTTCTTGTCTTATTTTGCTTTAGCTTTACAACAATCTTCTCATTTTTTAATAGTTGAAGTTGTTAATTATTTCAGTATTTTTTTATGTAATTTTAAAAGAGAAAAGACATAAAGTCACCACTGAAGTTGTCCCGAATTTTAAAAAAGACACCTTAACTTTGCAATCGTCCTATTACCCGACTAAACAATTTTGAATAAATATTAATACATCATTTTTCGTCCACCTAACATAGAGAGTGGTGTGCACTCTCTCAAAGAGGGCGAACAACCTAAAACAACTAATAAAATTTCATTTACAAGTATTTTATTATAAAATAAAGTATTTTCTTATTATTTTAACTTTTTTTCCTTTTTATTTTTTTGCTTTCTTTCTTTTTTCTTTTCAAAAATTCATTGTCATCTCCATCCATTGAAGCTTCTTACTTTCAATGTCCCCATTTTTACCACAACTTCACCTTCCTTTTTTTTATTACTATTAGTTTACTCTCTTTAATTTTAAAACTTTATCTAAATATTTTTCTTACATTTCGAACAATTTGATAAACTCATTATATTTCAAGATGATTTGGAAGTATTATGTAGTTTTTTTATCTGATTTCAATTAAGTTCTTTCAATTTTTGATAAATTAATTGATTTTTTAAAATTATCATTTCTAATTTTAAATTTATATGAAAATGAGTACTTGATGATACCTTCAAAATTTTAATTTTTTTTTAAAATAATTAATTTTGTTATCACTAATTCAATAACGTCTAAATAATAGTATGAATTCTATAAAGAATTTGATCGGAGAAGAGAAAGAAAATAAAAAGAAAATAAAATGAAAGTGGGGTTCAATTTGACATGGGAGGTGAGAGGTGAAGAAAAGAAAAAAAATGGAGTAATGAATCACTTGAAAGAGGAAGGTGAAAGATGAATGAAATTAAAGATATATCAAATTAAAATTTCAAAAAGTAAGAGAGAGAGAAATAAAGAAAGAAAAAGATAAAGTAAAAACTTTAAATAAAAAAATTACATTTTGAATTGAATTAACACATGTCATGTAATGATTGGTGTATGAACTCACTTGCTTCTTAAAATTTGGGGCTGATCGAAAAATGGTATAACAATATCTGTTCAAAATTGTTTAGTGGGGTAATAGGACAGGTGTAAAGTTAAAGTGTCTCCATGAAAATTCGGGACAACTTCAATGATAATTTTATGTCTTTTCTAATTTAAAATAACATGTTACTCCATCTGTTCAAATTTTTCTAGCACATTTAAATTTCCTTAGTAAATTTTAATATGTTTTAAAAATATTATAAGGTATTAATTATTGTAATATATAGAGTAATGTATTATCTAATTTGAATATATAACATATCAAAAATGAAAGTACGACAAGTAAATAAATTAAAATAGAATCATTCAATATAAATAGTGCAAAAAAATTCAACGGAAGCGCGAAGTAAGTTTCTTAGTCCATATACTTTCAATAAATTACTCTACCATCCACCAGAAGGTACGAACTCCTGCAACCCCTACCTCATTCAATAAAGTAACACAAAAGAAAAAGAAAAAAAAGTTGCTTATTACATCCCTAACCATTCAACCATATAAAGAAATTACCAAATGCAACACCAAACTTTCAACTAACCGCTCACTTCGTACACTTGCTTCCTCGTCACATTGCCCAACCATAGTCACAAATTATATTACATTATCCACCTTCTTACCACTACTCAACAATTTTGATCAACAGAAGAACAATCAGTATAAGTTGGCATCATAACAGATACCCACTAAGTGCAACATATATAAGTCAATACAAATATATCATCACATGCATATATAAATCATATACAATAACATCGACATGAAGAACAACAAATGCATTTCACATTCCTCAATATAGACAAATATGTCAAGTAATTGGTCCTCTCATGGAACCCAAACCCAAACTGTTAGCATACCTGAATGTGGTACCCGATCCCATAGTTATGCGAAATGTGGAAATCCAATCTCAATTAGTTACGAAGAACGTGGTAATACGATCATAGTTAGTTATGCCGGAAGGCAATACGATCCATCAACACACCACAAGTACACTCTCAAGTCATACAATCAAGAAGTGATTCATGACATATAGTCATTTGTCTATCTCATTTGAAACAAGTGTGATCAATAATGCAATATTCATATACATACAAATATCATAATGAAGCAAAACATACATACATCACACCATCATATAATCCCAAGCATCTGCTATATGTATCATTCATTACGCATCCCATCCGAACCCTAATTCAACCCTTTTCAGTCTTAATTCATCTTCTAAGGCTTATTTCGAGAGTTTTAAACTATAGATCATTAGGTGCACGAAGGCCTACGTATAAATACTACTATTAATTTACATATAATACACAATGAACACATATTTAAACTACTCAATTCATAAAAACCTAGCCTACCTGGGTGCCAAGCAGTTGCATGGAGTTTTTGACTTCGATTCGGGGTTTTCGAGCTTCCTGACAGTGGATTTTTCTAAGAATTCGCAAAATTTTGCCATCCGCACGCTAGAAATATCCTTCTTATTCCTTCTCAATCTTAGCGCAGCTTTTCTGAGGTTTTAGGGTGTTTTATGACTTATTTAGGTATTTCACTACGATGGAGAAAATATGATTTCTCGTAATTTCTGTTCTGCCTCTCCTATCCCGCTATGGAACCAACTTATCTCAACCTGGCGCAGCCTCCCTAGCGTAAATAGGTCCGTTGTGGCGGGATAGTGGTCCACAATTTTTTGAATTTTTGTTCCTCGTAAATAAAAACGATTTGGATCATTATAATAGATACCAATTTACCCCTCATTCATCCCTGAATGACTAGCGCACGGATAATCACATGCCCTAATTCCCGGAGTACTTCCAAGCTATTGCGTAAGGCTATCACAAAACCACCACCACGATTGGTGAATTTTAAACTAGTTGATATAAGTAAGGTACTATACCAAAGGATCAAAAGAAAATTAAGCCAACACACGAAGAAATAAAAGTGGTTAAACTACATAGTCCGCTAGAGCGGGAGCCCTCCCGCTGAGGTGGGGACGCTATGGCGGTGATCTTCCGCTGAAGCAGGAGATCGGGTAACAGTATAGGGGGATGAGGAATGGTTTCCTCATTTCTTCCCTTTCTGTCACAGAAATCTCCTAAACTCCCTTGATTCTCCAGTTCCGAACGTCAAAAATCAGGTAATACTCATGCTCCTTACCCTCTTTACTTCAGTATTAGATTAACAACGACTACAGGCTACTATTAATCGATTAGAATGGTTTTTTCTTCGGGGGGGGGGGGGTGTAGTTATTTTGAAAATAAACTTAGATTACTAAATTTATAGAAAACATAGTATGGACACTTCTCTTACGTTCCCAACAATCCCATATCGTTCTAGGCATAGTAGAAATTCGATCAAAGCGATACCAGAAAGGTTAGGAGTTGAAAAGTTTCTTTTCTTAAAACTCGAATTTGAGTAGTATTTAGGAGTTATTTTTGCCAAAATATTTGCTTATTCAAGTTCTAGGGTAGTTAACTAACTCTGATCTGCTGAAATTTTGCCAAAAACAGAGGTTTGGGGACGAAAAGGCTCCATTGTCGCGCCTGGGGTTCGTCCTAGATGAAGGCTGCTCTTGCGTCCGTTATCCTACTATGGCGTCTTTCACAATCTTGCTAGGGTGGGATCATGGCCGCTATGGAGGGATTCGCCAGGCAGTTGCCTACCCTTTTAACACAAAAAAATTCTTTTCTTAATTCTTACTTTTTAGCCTTACCCCAACTATGCTTTCGCGTTCTAACTTATCTTTAACTTATTGCAGACTTTCCTAGTGGTAGGACAAAATGATGAACATCTACCCTTCATCAAATTTACCGATGCTGCAAGTCGGTAGAGGCACCATGATTATCAAAACATAGGTTCTGTTGCGAAAGGGGTTTTATGCTGCATAATCTAGAGGAGAAGGAGCTTGCATCATATGCCCCCTTGATGGAGTTCAGATTGGATCCATTGAATGAGGAACCCCCAGAGTCTCGTTCCACTTGGGTGAAGGAGTTCCATGCCATTCTCCCCGTCGTCCACTGGGATGACCCCTACCCTGTCATGTGTGTCTAGGTAGTTGGCGTCCTCATGAATGCCACTGCTGTTAATGAGGTATTGGAGTTGCTAGATGTTCCAAATATGGAGTTTTAGGCCAAATATGGGATGTGGAACACTATCAAGGCCATCTTACTTATGTGGCCCCCAGCAAGAAGATTCTTAGACTCAAGCCGCAGGTATACCAAGAGTTCTCTATGCTGAATGAGGCTTGGTCTGGCGTGGTACCCCTAGAGGACCTAGACTCCGACGTGGACACTGCCTAATCTGAGGAATCTTGATCTGATTTATTATTTTACGTTTTTGGTTTGTAAATTTTAGACACTCTACTTCTATTTTTCAACTCTCTTATGTTTTTGGTAGAACATGGATGCTTGTTTTTGCTATCTGATGCAACCTTTTTACCTAATCTTAAGGTGTTTATAATCTATTATTTACGTTGTTAAGAACTATTAGGATTTTAGGGGTTGCTCGGACCCCAAATAGTTTGACAGTTCGGATTTCGGGAAATCAGGGAGGCTGGGTTGAGGTTCTACCTCACCCTGTCTCGCTCTAGCAGAAAAATCCCGCTCTGTCAGTGATCGGTGATGTCATCAAAGAATACTAAGTATCGGCGGTCGTCAATCAATATATAACCTAACCAAGGATTGGGATCTTTCCCATAGGGGGGGTCCTGAGAATATTTTAGTCGAGCACAAATCAAGTTACGACAGTCATAATTTCAAGAAATTATCGACTAAAAGCATAACAAATTAGAGAGGCTGACACAAATGTCAATTAACAATGGGTGTTTTGTAATCAAACTTACAACTAAAAATAGTAAAAATAATAAGAAAGACCAATGGGAAAATGAGATTCTTGGGATGTGACCGGACTATGAGATAAAAACACCGAAGGGTAGTTGATATTGATAGTACATTGCTGAATAAATGTAACTAGGCTAGACTTTAGTGGTGTAAATTCTCTCTCGAGAAACTTACCCCGAATCAACTCGACTAGGATTCACTCTCTCGAGTTGAACCCATGACGACCCAATAACCACTAGCTATAAACTTAGTAGTCTTAGTTTTAAAACCTCTCTCTCGAGCAAGCCAAAAATACTAAGGTGAAATTGTATTTGCAACTATAACCTCATTTAGTTCAAACACAACTACTAAGTGAAATCACATTTAAACAACAAATATACCAACAATAAGCAACACCCAACAATAAATTTTCCTCATATTCACAAAAATACATCCCAAGAATTGGGGTTTTAGCTAGACATAAAGAAAGGAAGAAAATGATACCAAATCGAAGTAATATAAATTGGGTATGTTTAATTCTCGCTTCAATAAAGTCTAGGATGAAGAATTTCCAACACCCACTTTGAATTTCTTCAAGATGAGAATCTTCAAATCTCCAAGTTTCAAGAGCAAAGTTTCCCAAGAGCTCTCAAAAACTCAAAATAGAAGATAAGTCTATAAATTACTGTTCAATACTATGAAAATCGATACTAAACTAAAAACATTAACATGTATTTATAGTTTTCAAAATGTTGTGTTGCGAAGGATCACTCGGCGCAATCAGTTGGGTTCACCAATCAACTCGGCGATCTGCCCTTTGGTATGTTTATCGTCGTCTTGTGTTAGCCTTCAACATCTTCGTGTTTTGGATCATTGGGCGACATAGTACTGCTTAGCAGAACAGCTCGGCGACACGCTGACTGCTCTTTTTCACCACCAATTTGATCCTTTCCTGTAGGGCTCATCTCACTAGAACAAAAGGCGAGGATGAGATCTTTTAGCGACACACCGAACGATCCTCAAGTCTTCATTTGTTCATTCTTTCAGCTGCTTTTGTTCTTTTGTGCTTGATTGTGTCCATGACTTGTCTCTAAGTTCAAAATACCTAAACTTAAGGTTTTAATTAGGTTTTACAGAGAAAACATGCATTTGAGGACACTAAACCTATCAAAATATAGCCCTATATGAGTCCAAATCATAGACTCATCAACACCGTCAACTTAAACTTTTGCTTGTCCTCAAGTAAAACTCAAGTTCAACAGTTCAAAAAGGATGTCTCAAATAGTGCTACACAAGACTCAATAATGAATGCGCACAACAAGACTCAACTTACTTATGCAAGGTCAAATATGCACTCAAAGACTCAAGTTGTGACACACCATTATCAAACATTTTCAAGCTCACGATACTTGCTTCAAATGCAAGTTCAATCTCAACCAAAGTGATAAAATGCCCTCACATAAAGAATGATTCCATATTCACTCACAATGATACACAATTTAAAGTTTCAAAATCAATTTGAACGCTCACACTCTCAAAGATAAACACAATGGATGATTTAACCCATCGGTTTGCCCTTATTTTCCAATCAACTTTTATTTCAGCTCACTCAAGATCAAAAAGGTGTTTTTAAGGCTTGTAATGAGGCTGAGTGTATGGTATCTTCATTTAGGCTCAGTGACTTTTATCCTCAGGAAATGTGGTCCTCATAAAACTTCCTTTTTCCTTCCTTCATTCTTTACTCTAGTACTCATAAGTCATCCCTCTATTCACTTTCCATGGATTGGTTGGAAGACCCCATTTCTTTTTGTATTTTCATAATTTTATTCCATGAATTTCTCTTTTTTCATTCTTTTTTTATATGGAGGGGTTCCATGTTTTTCAACACCATGGGTTAAGGGAGACTATTCTTGCACTCTTTGAGATGCCTTCTCTTTTCACCAAAGCCCCAACTTAGACTTTTGGCCTAAGTTGGCTATTCAATCAACCACAAGTCAAGAGGATTATGGGTAGAGGATTAATACATCTCATGTTTTCATCAAGTTTCATCCAAAGAAAGGTAAGTCTCATGGGGTGTTTAAAAGAGGTTCGCACACTCACAAGGCAAGCCACAAAAAAGGTATATGTCAAATTGGTTCACACTCTTTTAACGGTGCCTAAGATCACATCATGAGTTCATATCACTTAGTTAACCGAACTAACAAGGCACACTCTAGGTGTTATCATGCATGATTCACAGTAAGCTCACCACACAAGGCATTGACACTAAAGTCAAACAAGACTCCACACTTCTGCAAGTTTGCAATGTTCATCACAAGAAACTCAATTTCATAATTGGATAATCATAACGAGATGCAAAGAGTTCATATATTGTCTATGCAACTTCATTTGGACTTGTTGTAGCCACACATACATGTTCGTTCGATTGCAAGCACTATCCAAGTCATTGGTATTGATCAAACCGAGGCTTAAATTTCCTAAGAATAGCCACATGCAAGTACATGGAAGAGGTGGCAAAATGATGAAAATTTTTGGGATGGTTCAAACTATTAGCAATTTTAATAAAAGGAGCCACAAGCTCAAACATCCATAAAAAGAAATATACAACATAATTTAATACAGAACATCCCAAATATATACACAAACACACGAGTCACAAATAGCAAATAAAAGGTGATCCTCACCTCGTACTAAAAAAAGTATGTCTTCAAATGCAAATGACATAAAAAATATCCAAAAAGTAAATCAAAATAAGATAGATAGGGAAGTAAAAAGAAGATCATGTCTATGTAGTCTCTCCATTTGTGGAGGCCTTAGTGGATGGTGCCACACTCTGAACCTGGGAATTAGTGTCGGTGATCATCTGGACTTAGGCTTCAGTACCCAAAGTCTCCTCACAAGGACCAGCTCTATCAGATGTAGCAACAAGGGCATCCATCAATGAATCTTGTACTACAACACCTACCATGATCTCCTCGGTCACTGCAATATCTCCAAGGTCTCCCTCAGCCTCCCTAAGGTTAGGTAGATCTCTGTAGATGCTCTTCTCCTCATCAATTTCAGCATTCAACTCATCAACAAAAGTCTCCTCCCTACGTGTATCTCCGGCGGTATCCAGAGGAATCCCTAAGGTCTCACGAGTGTCTAAGTCATCTGCAGCTTGAATCAATAACGTGAAGTCGGTAGAATTCAAATAGTCAACGTCATTTCTTAAGTATGCTATTTTGGCTTTCAGAGTTGAAACCTTAGAGCTCTCTCACATCCTGCTCTTACAAGCTGACTCTAGAATCCATATCATCAATAGAAGTTTGAAGGGGTGTCAGTACATCCATAATAACACTCTCAATCATCTGTGGAATGGATCTCTCCAATTGAGTCGCCCTTACATCATCTGAATAGGATAGATTCCCAATTTTCATGATTATCGCCTGAGTAATCTTAACTGGCTGGAATGAGGTGGAAGCGCCCGGTACTTGTGAAGAAGTAGAGGTGACATAGGTACATGACGGCCCAGGGGCAGGGCAAGCGATAATGCCTTTGCAGGTAATGAGTCAACATCAACCTCCGAAAGAATATCTACTGGAACTTTTGTCCTCCCATCAGCTTCCTCTCCTGTGTAATCGACCTCAATACGCCAGATGTCAGTGGAAAAAGATGGGGTAACCTCAATATCTCTCATAACATCCCTAGGCACCTCAGCACACTGGCACAACTCAGTGATCAGGATCGGGAATGGGAGAGAATTTTGCTTCTACTTGTCTCTCATAGATATCTCCTGTGAAATTAGTAGTCCTAGGTTGATGCACCTCTTAGACATGATAGAACCAAGTCAAGTTGTTTTAGGGTGGCGCAGAATAGACTCATTATGGGATAGCATTATGGTTCTACTCATAAAACCAAACCATAACCTAGCGGCAATTCTCATGTTACTCTTTTCAAAAGGGGCCCCTGCATCCATCCATATCGGGGTGGTGTCAAAATTGAGAGGAGCCGACCCACCCTTCAAGTATTCTAGGGACTGAGCAATGGTAAACCCCTCATAAAAAAGTATAGAGTGCGACGGTTTATCCAAAACAGTGTTAATATAATAACTGTTGCACCTAACTTCCCTGCCTTTGATAAATACTGAGTTCACTTGTCTTAATCCGCTTGCCTTCTTCTTGCTTTTGGGCACCAAATCTCCATAAGTTGTATAGAATTCCCTGTCCTAAGAGGGAATGTAAGGGCCTCGAGGCCTTGTGAACTGCTCAAACTCATGGTAGCGGAGGGTATCCATCACATCGAGATACTTGCCTTCCATGCCCTCTGTAGATAACATCTTCTCCTCTAGGATGGTCGATACCCCCATCACCTTTTAATCAGTTTAGCAGTCAAGGTGGAGGAACAATAGGGAGTGCAGGGATTACTGGAGGTGCCTGAGTTGGCATTGAATTTGTTTCATGAGGGGTGAAAGTTGAGTGAACTCTGGTGGGCAAGGAATGATATCTAGCCTGGTGCCTATTCCTTCGGTGAATCAAAGGCTTCTCGTCTTTCGGTTCAGAAAAATCAGCCCGGGTGTCTGCAACTACTTTCTTAGCTATGTGCTTCTTTCTTTAGCCTTTATCTCCAGGTGGGAGTTCTTTCCTTCTCTTTTGTGGGAGATTTGATCCTCCTTCATTTATATTAATGCATTGTGATATTTTATTGGGTGGGAAAGTTAGATTTATACGTACCATATCTATAAAATACCAGGAAAAATTAGGAGAAAAGTAAACATAAGCACAAAAAATCTATTGCAGACAGGCTCGCTGACTAGGTAAGTGAGTCGCCTACTCCCTTTGGCGAGCTAGATCAGGATCGACGACGGAATTGGCTTAAAACTTTTAGCAAATCAGTGATGGGAAGGCCCTTTTGGCGAATAGCCGAGCACTTTCGGCGAGCAAGGGTTTGTTTGCAGAAAGTTACAATGCAACAAGGGTTTCAGGGGTATAGATAAAAGGCGATCATGAATACTATCCGTGAGTCACCGAGTGCTTTTGGTGACGAAGGGTTTCTCGCTGAAAATAGCATGAAATTAAAGGCGATATGGGGTTATCAGGTGAACCACAGAGTATTTTGGCAAGCTTGACGCAGCTTGCCAAATGACCCAACGTGTTTATTTTCAAACTATCTTCTCGAATTCAACCCTGCGACCCCTAAAAACAAAATCAAAGCATGTGATGGTTAAATTAGGCTCATACCCATAGCACCCATCGCCCTAGATTACTTAGAGTTCTCACGATTTTGTCAAATTTGGCCATTTGATGATAATTGCCCTTAAGAAGGGTGTTAGACTCTCTATCATTGAGCAATAAAAGTCATTTAGCGCAAACACGGTCTACTTAGACTTCAACCAATCAACCTAACAAAATGCAAGCACAAACCAATAATGTTTATTTCATTTAAAAGCACAAATTACGACTATTTGATTATCAAAGTAATATGGGCAAAAAATTTAACTTAAAATTGGAATTAAGGCAATCTATTCCTATCAGAGAGGCCTAGCACACAACAATACCATACAATCATTTGCAAAAGAGTTCAAACTTCCAAAACATGATCTTGGGGTTCGGAAAAACTAACCTTTTATGTCGAATACACAATATTGAAATGCTAGGCGGTAAAGTACTCTGCTCTGAGCACAATTTCGATGATCATTTGATTTAACACTAGAATATTCTCCTTCATTTCTTCCAGCACTCTATACTGCTCGAAGATCTTTAGGAGAATGATTTGTAGTGCATCTTCAACACGACTGTTATCATTGTCTCTAGACATTTTCTGCTCATGAGGGGGTAGGTACCTGCTTTTTTTGTTGCACTGGACTTCTACCTATGCAATTTTGGTGACAAACTCATCCAGTTGAGTTGTCAGTGCAGTAATCTTGAAGTCCTTCTCAACTTCTTGGCTCGATTCTGCCAATTTGCCCCCATTCCTATTGGAAATACTCTCAGTTAAAGTTAATAAACTACAACTAACAAGAAAAATTTGTACTCAATGGAAATTCTGAAGTAACACCATTCCACGACAGCGGGGGCAGCGACGCAATTTTGACTAGTGACGTCATCAAAGATACTTCATCCAATACTAAGTATCGACGGTCTCCAATCAGTATATAACCAAACCAAGGGTTGGGATCATTCTCGCACGGAGTGGTACTGAGAATATTTCAGCCAAGCACAAATCAAGTTATGTGAGTCATAGCTACAAGAAATGATCGACTAAAAACATGACAAATTAGAGGGGGTGAGACAAAGGTCAATTAACAATGGGGATTTTGTAATCAAATACAACTTAAAATAGTAAAAACAATAAGAAAGACTAATGGGGAAACAAGATTCTTGGGATATGACCGGAATATGAGATAAAAGACACCGAAGGGTAGTTGCTATTGATAGTACATCACTGAATATTTGTAACTAGGCTAGACTTTAATGGATGAATTCTCTCTCAAGCTACTTACCCTAAATCAACTTGGTTTCTTTTGAACACTTAGTTGCAGCCTTTAAGCACTGCCTTTGCCTCAGCCCAATCTCTCTCTCGAGCTAAAAGTGTGACAAAGGGACTAGGATTCACTCTTTCGACCTGAACTCATGATGTCGACCCAATAACCACTAACTATCAACTTAGTAGTCGTAGTTTTAAAACCTCTCTCTCTCTCGAGCAAGCCAAAAACACTAAGGTGAAATCGTATTTGCAACTACAACCTCATTTAGTTCAAACAAAACTAATATGTGAAATCAAATTTAAACAACAAATATACCAACAATAAGCAACACCCAATAATAAATTTACCTCATATTCACAAAATCACACCCAAGAATTGGAGTTTTATCTAGACATAAAGAAAAGGAAGAAAATGATACCAAATTAAAGTAACATCAACTGGGTATGATTTATTCTCGCTTCAATCAAGTCTAGGATGAAGAATCTCCAATGTTCAAGAGCAAAGTTTCCCAAGAGCTCTCAAAAACTCAAAATAGAAGCTAAGTATAAAAGTTAATGTTCAATACTATGAAAATTGATACTAAAATAAAAATATTAACATCTATTTATAGTTTTCAAAAAGTTGTGATGTGAAGGATCACACGGCGCAGTTAGTCGGGATCGCTAATCTATTTGACGATACACCCTTTGGTATGTTTATCGTCGTCTTGAGTTAGCCTTCAATGTTGATGATACATCAGATTGAACTCATTTAGGGCTATATTTTGATAGAAATAGTGTCCTCTAATTCTTATTTTATCTGAATATCTGATGAAAACTCTTAAGTTTTAGGTATTTGAAGTTTGAAGAAAAGCATGGACACTATGTCGTAAAAAGGGACAAAAAGGTTGAAAAGAACGAAGAAATGGAAGCCCGAGGATTGTCAAGTCCACTTGGTGGGTCGCCAAAGAGGCATACTTTGCCTTATGTTCCACTGTTCTGAGCCTTAAAAGAAAAGGATCAAATCAGCGGAAGAAGGGAGCAGTTGGCATTTCGCCGAGTAGTTCTGCGAAGCAGTACTATATAGCCCAATGGTCCAGGACACAAATATGTTGTGGGAAAGAATATAAAGGTATAAACCAGACAAAGGGAGAATCACCGAGTTGATCGGCGATTACCACTAAAATCGGCGATTGGTCTGCTCCAGCATTAATTCTACAAACTATAACTACTAGTTTTATTATCAGTTTTAGGAGTTCCGAAAAAAAGAACTTTAGTATAATTTCTTAGTATTTAATAGTACTTTTTCATATATTTTACTCTCAACTTTGTAAGGGTTTGGAGGACTTGAAGATTAAATGAATCTATCTCTTTCAAGTTGGAAGTGGGTCTCCTTGATTCTTCTTTCTTTGCTCAAATCAAGACTTAAATCTCCATACCCATTTGGTTTCATCATTATTAAAGGTATAATTTCTGTTTCTTGATGTGTGTCTAAAAAAACCATTCTTGGGGTGTGATTTAGCGAATATGGGTTAATATTGTTATTGGATCGTGCTTGTTGGTAGATTAAATGTAGTTTAATGGTGATTTCGTCTAGTAGTTGTGGTTTAATATAATGGATTTGTAGTTGCAAATACAAGTTCACCCTTGTGTTTTTGTCTTGCTCGAGAGAGAAGTCGTGAAACTAATACTACTAGATTGATGGCCTAAGGTGTGGGTCGATATAAGGTTCAGCCTGAGAGGGTGAGCCCTAGTCCCATATCCTAACACTCAACTCGAGAGAGTGAGTGGGGTAAGGAGTAGGCTAGTCTCCATGCAGAAAATGGGTATCCGAGAGGAACCCATTTGAAACGGGGTAAGTTGCTCCAAAGAGAACTTATTCCCATATAAATCTTAGCATAGTCACTATTATTCTATAGATCTTCTATCGAAAGCATGTACCCAATAATCTAAATTAATCCATATTGCAGTCACATCCCGAGAATTCCCCCTCTCATTGCTTAGATTTCTTATTACTTTTTGCTATTTTTATTACTTGTGATAAAACCTCCCTTTGATATTTGATACTTTTGTGTCACCCTCCTTAATTTACAATATTTTAACTCGTTAATTTCTTTAGCTATGACTAATTAGAATGAAATTCTAATTAACTACAAATTCTCAAAACCACTCCCTTGGGACACAACCTCAACCCTCGGTTAGGTTACTATATAATCGGCGATCGTAGACACTTGAATCAGAAGTAGTGTCGTTGGTCACGATAAGAATCAAACATCTTCATGTTTTGGATCATTGGGCGACATACTACTGCTTCGCAAAACTGCTCGCCAACAAGCCGACGACTCAGCTCACTGGGACAAAAGGCGAGGATGAGACCTTTTAGCGATACGCCCAACGGGTTCGGCGATCCTGATGTCTTCATTTCTTCGTTCTTTTGGCTACCTTTGTTACTTTTTACTCTATTGTGTCCATGTCTTTGTCTCTAAGATCGAAATACCTGAAACTCAAGGTTTTAATCAGTTTTAGAGACAAAATATGCATTTGAGGACACTAAATCTATCAAAATATAGCCCTAAAAGTCCAAATCGTGGACTCATTAGACAGTATCACTATGGCGGGAATAGTCCAGCCCCAGCGGCTTAGACGAGACTTGAACCTAGGTTGATAATTTTTGGATTTTTTTTGTCTTCCAAAATTTTCCCAACGGTCCCCAACTTAGCATATTTTAGAATGATTTTCATAACTAGGATTATCATGGCCTAACCTCCAGTCAATCTCACGATATGCAAGTAGATTCATTTTGTTAATTCAGCACCACGACTCATACATCCATAGGATATACCCCGACATTTACAAATCACATAATTTACACCAATTAGCCAACACATTGTAAATAAAATGGTTCAAACACACGTGTATACTGCACGAAATCGCATCCTCACATTCAGAAAGTTCAGCCTTACATTCATAGTTAATTCACTCAACAAGAAGCACACATTCATAGTTCACAAGGCACAACACACAGAAAATTTCAATTTATTAGTCGTATCGTCCCATAGATGACCATTGTTGTTCATACATGCCCTTTACAGCTCCTAGGGCTAGATACCAATTGGAACCTTCCCAGTTCTAATTAACTTGTTGGGGCCCCTTCAGTCGTATCAATGACGTCTACTTCATTTCATTGAGATACCAATTGGATTCAACTCATACCACAAGTGACACTTTGCACGAAAGTAGAGAATGAGTGGGATAATTTCCTAGAATACTTCCTAGCCTCTTGTAGATTAGATGTGGACGTAAACACACTAATCCACAAGAGTCTAGTCTATATTTTGTTCTTATACTAGGAGACCGGTAACCTAGGTTCTAATACTAATTTGTTACGACCCAACCCATTGGCCCGTGCGGGCACCCACTCTAAAACCTAAGTAGGAGAACCCTCATATTCCCATAGTTGAACAAGCGAAAAAACTTAAAGAAAACCGATATAATTACAATAGTATAATTTTATTAATAATATCTTTAGGCATGCCTTTAGTTAAAACTTGTAAAGTAATTCTAACGACTCCCATGAATCTAGTCTAAACAGGTACAAGAGCTATTGCAGAATTCTTCATTTTCACCTAATGAAACGTCACCAATCATGCATCAACACTATGTCAAAATACATATCGAGAGTAGTATCAGTACAAACACATGTACTGGTAGGCATTATCGGTCAACCCGATGCCCATAGTACAAAATAAGAAATCAACTAGTAAGATCATGAAATAGACCACTCGTTTCTCCACCTTTATCCCTTCTTGAATTACTCCTAATTTTATCGGATGTCCCCGAATACGAACATCCCTCTAAATCATCCTAATTTTTGGGTACTTGATCATAGCCTAACCATTCTACCACATATAGAAATTCCCCAAATGCAACACTAACCTTTCAACTAACCGCTCACTTTGTAGCCTTGCTTCCTCGTCACATTGCCCAACCATAATCACAAATTATATTACATCATCCACCTCCTTACCACTAGACTAAACAAGTTTGCTCAACACAAGGACAATTAATACAAGTCCTCATAACTAAGTGCAACATAAACACGTCAACACAACAATATCATCACATGCATAAATAGATCATATACAATAAAATTGACATGAAGAACAACACCGCATTTCACATTCCTCAATATACAAAAATATGTCACGTAGTTGGTCCTCTCATGGATTCCAAACTCAAACTATTAGCATACAAGAATGTGATACCCAATCCCATAGTTATGCCGGAATATGGCAATCTAAACCCAATTAGTTATGTTAGAACATTACAATCCGATCCTAGTCAATTATGTCGGAATGTGGAAATCTGATCCATCAACACACCACAATCACAAACACAAGTATTCTCTCAAGTCATACAATTAAGAAGTAATTCATGGCATATAGTCATTCGTCTATCTCATTTACAAAAAGTATGATCAATATCACAACATTCATATTACGACCCGAGAGTACCCCCTAGACGTAACCAATGTTGTTGACCTCGAAGAGGTCTTAGACAAGCCCTTAGAATTCATCATCACATATTAGATAGAATAAAAACAGAAAATTTAAAACTTTTTCATTTGAAGTTCAACTTCACTTCATATATCAAGAATAGAAAACTAACTTGTCTCACATTGCCATCTAGACATAAGAGTACGAAAATTGAGACTTAGCCCTTACACCATTACAAGTCTTATGAAATGAATACAATATAGTCCTTGAAATAGGAGAAGTGGAACAATTTCATTCAGTATAAGCAAAGCAACTAAAGCTAGAATGATAGGGTTTTGTCCTCAGACTTGAGGACTCACCAACTTGGGAAAACAATCAAGGCATCTTGAGTAATGGCCTTGAATCACCTCAATGGCCCAAACCTACGTTTATGTAGAGAATAAAAGAGATATGGGTTAGTACAAACCACATTTACTAAGTATGGAAACATATGTAAGTAATACATTTGAAAATATGCACAAAAGGACATTTTGTTATGAGCATGATATATTCACTTTTTAAAAGCCTTTATGCACATTCCAAGAATAATATACAAGTCCATATCACAACAACAAGACATATCCATATTCAAGAGTAATATCATAATAAAGCCATATTCAACATTTCATATTTAGAGTCCAATTCATCAATACATCACAAGACTTTACTCATAACCTCAATCCAAGTCTACTAGTGCAATGTGTATGTTAACCCCCATAACCCATAAAAACAAAACAAACTAACAAAGAGATCACAAACATTGTGTTTTTCCTCATACATCATCATAACAAGTGTAGTCGATACCATGCATACCAATTTAGACCAACATGATGTATATCAAGTTAAACCAACATCATACATATCAAGTGAAACCACCATAATGCATTTCATTTACAACACATATGCATAAATAACCCACCCTAGAATTCCCCTCAAGGTCCACTTGTGCAATGTATAGGTAAAGTCCCACACCCTTACCTACACTAAGTAACACCTCTTAAGTAATCCTAGTTAGTGTTCATATTCTTACTTTGATTCATTTATCTTAACATCCGGGAAACTTTCCCATAACCTACATAGTCCATGTGAGCTACATGGAATCCGATGTTATCCCGTCACACCGAAAGTTTGGTCTCCTACTTGCCAAGGTAAGACATAAACATTCGTATAACATCTAGGTGGATCCACTAGCTAAGGTTTCCTATGGTGGTAAATAGTTAAGGAATTATGAGGTTTTTACTAGGAACCCTCTGTATTCTAATTAGCATTGTAGTTTCCACATCATAAGAACATCGGGTGAACCTTTCTTTCTTTATTAACATTAAGTCATGACACAGGTCTTAGGAGTTTAACCTCTCATATAACATGTTCATAGCTCAAAGATTTTAAGATGAGAAAGCTCTTTCATCACAAACCCAACATCATGTGAGAACATTATTTTATAACATAGTCAAAAGGTGTACATGAGAATTCCCTTCAAGACCTCATAATATCACACCCATCATCATCTCACAACCATAATATTCATAGCATTATAATACATTCATAACTTCATCATCTATACTTCAAGAAATCAACATTACCAAAGATAAACCAACAACCCTACAATAGCATGTCCATGACCTTGAAAATCTTACCAATGCCCTCCAAGATACAATTTCAATATTTCATCCCAAATCCATGATATTTATCCATCCAGTCAATTATCATCATCATACAATAGTTAATTATACAATAACATACTCAATTTTATCACCTCTAATCATTGATCAACATAATTCAAGAGTTAGGGTTTAGAGAAGAGGGACATTCATGGGTCTGTAAGGAATTAGGTCAAAAACCTAAGGTAATACATCAAATCATTCATAAACATTCATAATCCATCATTATTAATCAAATCTAGACCAAATAAGTCAAGTTTAAAGGTTACCCACGAATTTGAGTGAATTCTAGAAAGTTGGAAGATGTTTGAAAAATCAATTTGAAAGAACCTCTTGGGGAAAGAAGTCCCAAGAGTGAAGAGTTACCATAACTTGTCAATCATTTAGGATTAATGGATGAAAGTCTTGTTATTGAGACCTACTTGAAGCTTTGACCTTCTTCTTCAATGGAGTCTTAGTGTAGTGAGAGAATCTAGAGAGAAGTGGGAGCTTTTGGGGTTTTGGAGTTATAAGGTGTAAGACTGTTTATGACTTAAAACACTTTAATATACCTAAACTAACAAATAATAATCGCCCCTTCACTTAAATGGACAAGGGTGGAATTTACAAAGCCACCCTTGGCTTGGCTATGTCTTGCACCAGTTTGCAGACACCAAACCACGCCCACCATTGATGGCCCGTCCTGGCTCTCCATGGTTTGTATTAGAGAGTTTCCAAATGGAGCCAAGCTACAAAATTCTAAGTATTGGTCTACGTAGGCCATTGACGCCCCCCGCCAATGGTGCTCGTTAATAGTGTTGTCGTTTGATAGCTTTTGGGTCAATTGTTTGGGTCCTCCTCAAGGACCCTTAGGGTGGTCCTTGTGGAGTCCTACTAGGACGTTTTGACCCTAAACACTTAGTAACATGTATTCCAAGTATTTTTACAAGATTTATCCCTCACAAGACCTAAGGACACACTAGTTTCCGAATGTTATGGTCGATTCTTGACGCTTATGCACTAAAACTTCCATAGTAAGTTAGTTAGGTTAGGTTAGGTATTGAAATATCATTTTAACCCTTTTTAATTTATTAAACTTCATTCAAAGCTCTATCTTAAGTCATTGGATTTCCGAGATGTTACAATATCCCCCCTAGGGGAACATTCATCCTCGAATGACACTTTAAACATCTTTTTGGGTTTTACGACTCAAGACTAGTAGCCTAACCAACACATGGTATACGATGATAATTCAATAAAAAGGGAGGAAAAATTATCTCCATTCTTAAATACAACAATGCATTATCATAAGGTAGAAACTATACCGACTACAAAATATGTACACATTCTATTACTTCATATTTTATGCAAGGAGGAACTTCCCTCTCCTTCTCACATAGCTCAACATACCCAACTAGGAGTAAATACATCATTCCATTACTTCATACTTGAGAAATTTCATAACAAGAAATATCACATGAAATCAAATACATCAACGACATCATTAAGTACCATCAAGCATAGAGAACATATAATTTCATGGAAATTCAAGACACTTATACAACATGATTCCTTCACAAAAGCATGCATACTTAAAGGAAATCATGGAAGTTCAAATATGCTTATGACCCTTCATAAAACAAAACTAGAGGGATTACTAACCTCAATCTTTACTAGAAGAGGAAGGAAAAATATGAGGATATCGGAACATCATATCGGCCTCGGTCTCCCAAGTAGCATTTTCCACAAGATGATTCTTCCAAAGAACCTTTACGGAAGATACTTCCTTATTCCTAAACTCCTAAACCTTCTAGAGGAATAATGGACATCGGATCACCTATGAACTTTTTGAGCATTGATGCATGGAACACCGGATGCACAGATCCAACTCTTTAGGTAATTTCAACTCATAGGCAACACTTTCGATGGGTTTTAAAATCTCGTATGGCCCTACATATCGGGGACTAAGTTTCTCTTTTCTTCCAAACCTCATCTTTCCTTTCATGGGTGATATCTTTAGATAGACCAAATCACCTACGATAAACTCAAGGTACCTTTTTCTATTGTCGGCATAAGATTTTTGCCAACTTTGGGCCGTCTTCAATCTATCCCTTATGAGTCGGACTTTATTCATGGCCTCATAAACTAATTCGAGTCTGAATAGAGTAAACTCAACTACCTCAAACCACCCAATCGGGGATCTACATCTCCTTCCATATAGAGCCTCAAATGGTGTCATGGCGATACTTTAGTGATAGCTATTATTGTAGGCAAATTCAATCAATGGTAGATGGTCATCCCAATTACCCTTGAAGTCAAGGGACACATGCCCTTAACATAAATTCTAGGGTTTGGATGGTTCGTTCCGCCAAACCATCTGTTTATGGATAAAATGAGGTACTAAGTTTCACCTTGGTACCAAGCCCACTTTGGAATGTTTTTCAAAAAAGAGAAGTAAATTGAGTACCCCTATTCAAAATGATATACAAGGGAACTACATGAATTCTCACAATTTCATTAAGATACAATTTTGCGTAATCTTTTGCCGAATAAGTTGCTTTGACGTGAATAAAATAGGCTTATTTGGTCAACCTATCAACAATAACCCAAATCAAATCATTTTGCCTTCGTATGAGGCAAACCCACAATGAAATCCATATTGACATCTTTCCAATATATAGTGGGAATAGCTATATCTTGAGACAACCCTCTCGGTCCTTGATATTCGGCCTTGACTTTCTTATAATTAGGACATTTAGCCATAAATTTCGCTATGTCCCTTTTCAAACCATTCCACCAATATATCTTTTGTAAATCACGATACATTTTGGTGGCAGCCGGATGAATATAATATCAGGAACCATGAGCTTCTTCCAAAATATGTTTTCTTAATCATCCACATCCGGCATGCACAACCTACTTTGATACCAAGTACCCCATCCCCCCTTGGGAGAAGGACTCATTAGATTTACTAAGAACTGATTCCTTCAACTCCATCAATAGAGGATCAAGATGTTGCTTAGATTTCACTTCAACCACTAAAGATGATTTGGAGTTATGATGAACCATGAAACCCCCTTTTGGAGAATCTTTAAGTCGAACACCCAACTTGGACAATCTATGCACATCTTTTACTAACTCCTTCTTACCATCAACAACATGGGTCACACTACACATAGATATCCGACTCAAAGAGTCCGCAACCACATTGGCCTTTCCGGGGTGGTAAAGGACACTCATATCGTAGTCCTTCAAAATCTCTAACAACCTTCTTTGCCGGAGGTTTAACTCTTTTTGAGTGAACACATATTGGAGACTTTTGTGAGCAGTGAACACATCTACATGCACTCCATATAGGTAGTGTCTCCATATTTTCAAAGCAAACACTATGGCCGCTAGTTCAAGATCATGGGACGGATAGTTGTTCTCATGTACCATGAGATGCTTAGAGGCATATGCTATAACCTTACCATGTTGCATGAGGACACAATCTAAACCTACTTAAGAAGCGTCACAATACACAACAAACCCTCCGATAAGGTCACCAGAGCGGAGGTAAGCTTATCTTTCAACTCTTGGAAGCCTTTCTCACGAACTTACGTCCATTCAAACTTTACTTTCTTTTGGGTTAGGTAAGTCAATGGAGAAGCAATAGATGTGAATCCGTCAACAAATCTCCTATAATACCCAGCTAAACCCAAAAAACTTTGATTATCGGTGGGAGTTAGAGGTCTAGGCCAATTTTTAAACACTTCCATCTTCTTCGGATCAACCTCAATACCCACACTAGATACAATATGACCAAGAAAACCAACCGATCTTATCCAAAACTCTAACTTACAATATTTAGCAAAGAGTTGGTGTTCCATGAGGACTTGCAATACTATCCTCAAATGAATCATGTGTTAATCCTCACTCTTGGAATATACCAAGATATCATCAATAAAGACAATTACAAACAAATGAAGATAATTCTGAAAAACCCTATGCATAAGGTCTGTAAAAGTTGTGGGGCATTAGTTAGACCAAAGGACATAACTAGGAATTCACAATGACCATATCTTGTTCGGAAAGCCATTTTAGGAATGTTAACTCCTCTAACTCTAAGTTGGTCATACCCCAACCTCAGAACAATCTTTGAAAAGAAACTCGCCCCTTGGACTTGGTCAAATAAATCATCAATTCTAGGGAGAGGATACTTATTCTTTATAGTGACCTTGTTTAATTGTCGGTAGTCAATACACATTCTAAGCGACCCATATTTCTTTTACACATATAATACTGGAGCGCCCTATGGAGATATGCTTGGTTGTATAAAACACTTGTCTAGAAAATCCTTGAGTTGAACTTTCAATTCTTTCAACTCAGCCAGAACCATCCGGTAAGGAGGAATTGATATGAGTTGAGTATCCGATAAAAATTCTATGGCAAAATCTATTACCTGTTTGAGAGGAATTCCAGGTAAGTCATCAGGGAAGACTTCCAGAAAATCCTTGACTACGGGGACCGACTCTAAAGGAGGAGTCTGATGTACCGTGGTTTCACAGTATTTCTAATACTTTTTCCTTAAGTTTAGTGTGTGTCGAGAGCCTTTTTGTGTTGATTTTGATATAAGTTTCTCTTTGTTTGCAGAAAATCTGTCCAAGGATGAACGCGGGAGTTTTTGAGAAAGAATTGCAGAAGAGACCACCTATGGAACCTATGACGGTCCGTCGCGGCTGTGACGGTCCGTAGGTGGCACCGTAGTGAAGGGAGAAGTTGCTGAAGGAAATTTGGGGAAGTCTGACAAGTGTGGGATTACGGAAGTCAATGACGGACCGTCACAGCTGCGACGGTCCGTCCTACAGGTTCGTTGCAATGATCAGAGAGTAGTCCCAGTACCCAATATTCCAAGAAGTTCAAGTGTTTTGGAACGAAGACCCTCGACGGACCGTCGTGCTTAAAACGGTCCGTCATACCTGTCCGTCGAGGGGAATGAAGAAAGCAACAGAAGCATCTGTGAAGTATGGGACGACGGAGGCTATGACGGTCCGTCGTGTCCATGACGGTCCATCACGTGGTCCGTCGACCCAGACACGTTTGGACAGATTTTTAGTAAATAGAATCCTTATTTGATTAGGTTTTGTTTTTATTATAAATAGTTGGAAAAACCTTATTTTTGGGGTTAGACATTCTGGATAATTTTTAGTTTATAGTTCTTGAATTATATTATTAAATTCTTGATTTTGGGAATTAAGATATTTTCCGGGAATTGATTGTTGTGGATTTCGTTGATTAATCAAGTTAAATTCTGGGAAATTATTGGTTCTCATAAAAAGTAAGTGCATGAATTTTTCCATTAACCATATGAATTGTGTAATTACGAACATGGGTAACTAAACCTCATAGCTAGGGTTGTGGGAACCATGGGTGAATAACAAGGTAATAATCTAACTTCAATAACAATTCTAGAGTGGTGTCTTGCATGTATTGATAATTCTTTCGTTTAGAATTCTTTTTAAAGGTGGCCAACGTTAGAACTTGCCTTAATGCTACTTGCCGGACCAAGGAGGTAGATAATAGGAAAAGAATTATCAACATAGATTTAGTGTAGACTATCTAATAGACTAGTATTGGTTGGTACGAGTTAATAGCTTAGTCAAATACCGAATATGATGTTTAATATGAGGTAAAGATAAGGGTTAGTATAGCAACACACGTAGCCGGACCAAGGTGCGGAGTGAAATTCTCTAGATGCCGGACCAAGGATTTAGAGATACATAACTTATCACTTTACGTGCAAGATATCAGGATAGAGCTGTTATAGTTAGATTTACCAAGTTAGGAACCTGTGGGGAACACTAAAACCCTAGTTACTTTTATAATTTGATTAAACTCCAAAAGTTAAATTTGTTAGTTGTTCATTCTTATTTAGTTAATCATTTTCATTAATTTAGAAACAAACCCCCCCTTTTTGTCTTTTGGTTTATTGGAAGATAGTTGGCTAAATAATAGTAATAATCAAATAAAGTTAAGTCTGAACTATTTTCCTTGTGGGATCGATCCCAACCTCATTAGTTGGGTTCTTTACTTGATACGATCGCTTTACTTCTTATTTGAGAAGTAAGTTTGAGCGTATCAAATTTTGGCGCCGCTGCCGGGGAAAGTAGCTTTTAGATTAACTTAAATTTATTACTAAAATTTAGTCAATATTTTCCTGATTTTAATTTTTCTGTTGTTTTTGATTTTGCCAGGTTTGACGTCCTTGTATGCCAAATACACGGAGAGGAAGAGAACCCTTGTTTCCCTACGATCACGAGTTAGAGCGTACACTATGCAAAATGAATCGAAACTTGGGTATAAATGATGATGATCCAAACCTGAACATCCCAGCTCCGGTTGATGCTCATGGTCGATTATTACCTGATGATCCTGATCAAGGTGCACAAAGGGGACATAATCCCGCTCCACGTCCTCAAGAATACTACAGAGGGTATGACAATATTGCAGATTCTGATGGGCCACTTGTCTTGCCCCCTCTACCAGAAGGTCACACCTTTGTAGTCACGAGTAGTCTAACGCAAATGCTCATGGCTAGAGGTTTGTTTTCAGGACTACCGTCTGAGGACCCACATGCCCATATAGCTAAGGTGAGGACAGTGTGTAAAAGCTGTGTAGGGAGGCCTGATTTGAATTTGGATGTAATAGGGCTAAGAGTATTTCCTCTCTCACTGACGGGAGAGGCTGCCATTTGGTTCACTGAGCTCCCTTATAACTCAATTTTCACTTGGAACCAACTGAGGGACGTTTTCTTAGCACGTTATTATCCGGTCTCCAAGAAACTAAATCACAAAGACAGAGTTAACAACTTTGTGACACTACCAGGAGAGTCAGTTAGTAGTTCTTGGGATAGGTTCACTTCATTTCTGCGAAGTGTCCCCAATCACCGCATAGATGATGAGTCACTGAAAGAATACTTCTACCGGGGACAGGATTATAATAATAAAGCGGTATTGGATACTATAGCAGGTGGTTCTTATGGGGAGTGTCCCTATGCTGAAATTGCCGAAAAATTAGAGAAAATCTCCCGGAATAGTAAAGCATGGAGTACTAGAAAGACAGATACTGGGAGAAATACTTTTGCAGTGCAATCCACACACAATCCAGCCACAGATGAGATTCGTGAAGAGATGGCACAGATGAGAACTGAGCTTGGGTTAGTGTTTAAACATGTCACTGGGGGTGCAGAAAAGATAAACGCAGTGAACTACTTGTCTAAACCACCACCACTAACTGATGAATATTATTATGAGGAAGATTCTTATGCAGTAAATGATCAGACGGGGGGTTTCCGACCAAATGCCCAAGGCTCCAATCAGGAGAATTGGCGCCAAGGTCAAGGAAATCAAGGTCGGAACTATGGTAACTACAACCGCGAGGGTAATTATGTTCGTGATGGAAATTACAACCGCGACAACAACTTCAACAGGGGTAACTATGGTAACAGAAATGAGAGGAGTGGGCCCTATGTTCCTCCTCAAAATCGTGAAGTTGCTCCTAGGGATGGTGGAGGTAGTATGGCGCGAGTTGAGGATATGCTGCACAAGATGAGGAGGAGGTTCGATGCTAGTGATGACCACACCAAAGAGTTAAGGAGTGATGTAGCAGGTATTGAACAGAAAGTTGATACACATGCCATATCAATCAAGCAGCTTGAATTGCAAATGGCTCAATTATCTGCAACTGTGAACACACGGCAACCAGGCACTCTTCCTAGCAACACTGTCCAAAATCCAAAAAATGATGGACACTGTATGGCAATTACTACTCGTGGTGGTAAACAAACTATTGACCCACCTATGCCGTCTATTCTGGAAAAGGTGCTGAAAGATAATGATGAAGTAGAAGATAACACTGATAAAGATGCTAAAGTGCCTAAAAAGGTAACTCCCATGCCTAGACCTCCACCCCCCTTTCCTCAAAGATTAGTGAAAAAGACCGAAGATGGCAAATATCGGCATTTTATAACAATGTTGAAGCAACTTTCTATCAATGTCCCTTTGGTAGAAGCTCTTGAACAAATGCCCGGTTAAGCCAAGTTTATGAAAGATTTGGTTACAAAGAAAAGATCGGTCACTTTTGAGGATGATGACAGAATGCAGCATTGTAGTGCTATTGCTACAAGGTCTTTGGTGCAAAAGAAAGAAGATCCGGGTGCATTTACTATTCCTTGTACAATCGGGTTATTACATTTTGCGAAAGCATTATGTGATCTGGGGGCAAGCATAAATCTCATACCCCTCTCGATTTACAAGAAGTTGGGTTTGGTTGACCCAAAGCCCACTGCGATGCGGCTACTGATGGCCGATCGAACAGTAAAAAGGCCTATAGGGATACTCCATGATGTGTTAGTAAAAGTGGAGTCGTTCATATTTCCAGCAGATTTTGTCATTCTTGATTGTGAAGTCGATTTTGAGGTGCCTATTATTCTTGGGAGGCCATTCCTTGCTACGGGTAGAGCTTTAGTTGATATGGAAAAAGGGCAGATGAAATTTCAGTTGAACAATGAAGAAGTGACTTTCAACATTTGTAGGTCCATGCGGCAGAGTGGTGAGCTCCAATCGGTATCTGCCATATCCTACAAAGTTGGTGAATCACCCAAGACACAAATAGAAGAACGTCTAGGTGTAGAAGCACTGGCAGCAGTGATAATGAATTTTGATAATGAAGGCATTGAAGAATATGTGTCATTAGTCGCTGCTCTTGATCATGGTAATGTTCGGTTTAAACCGAAGAAATATGAGCTAGACATGAAGAATCGCGAGTCTCCACCCGCTAAACCATCTATAGAGGAGGCTCCAAAGCTAGAACTAAAAGCTCTCCCACCTCATCTAAGGTATGAATTCTTAGGAAACGGTGACACATTACCGGTAATCATTGCATCAGATCTAAATGAACAACAAGTTGAGAGTTTGGTCAAAGTGCTAAAAAGGTTCAAAAGAGCTATTGGGTGGACCATTGCGGACATTATTGGGATCCCTCCTGGTATTTGTTCTCATAAAATCCAACTCATGCCCGATTATAAGCCAAGTATTGAGCACCAGAGACGCTTAAATCCACCTATGCAAGAGGTCGTGAAGAAGGAAATCATAAAGTGGTTGGATGCAGGAGTAATTTATCCAATCGCCGATAGTAGTTGGGTATGCCCTGTTCAGTGTGTACCTAAGAAAGGGGGAATGACTGTGGTCCCCAATGAAAAAAATGAACTTGTTCCAATGAGGCCGGTGACTGGATGGAGGGTGTGTATGGATTACCGGAAATTAAATGCATAGACCGAAAATGACCATTTTCCCATGCCCTTTATGGATCAGATGTTGGATAGACTCGCCGGAAAAGGGTGGTACTGTTTTCTTGATGGTTATTCAGGGTATAATCAGATCTCTATCACACCAGAAGATCAAGAGAAGACCACTTTTACTTGTCCATATGGGACCTTTGCGTTCAAGAGAATGCCTTTTGGGTTGTGCAATGCACCCACCACATTTCAGAGATGTATGTTATCTATATTCTCCGACATGGTGGAAGATACTATTGAGGTCTTTATGGATGATTTTTCAGTGGTTGGTGAATCTTTCGAACAATGTTTGAGCCATTTGTCTGAGGTTCTTAAGAGATGTGAAGATTGCAATTTAGTTCTCAATTGGGAAAAATGTCACTTCATGGTCAAAGAAGGTATTGTTTTGGCCCATCGTATTTCAGAAAAGGGCATAGAAGTTGATCAAGCCAAAGTCGAGGTGATAGAGAAACTTTCTCCACCTATCTCTGTAAAAGGTGTGAGAAGCTTTCTTGGGCATGCAGGTTTTTACAGGAGATTCATCAAAGATTTCTCAAAAATTGCACATCCATTGTGCAAACTGTTGGAGAAAGATTGTAAATTTTCTTTTGATGAATCCTGTCTGAAAGCATTCGGCGATCTCAAAGAAAAACTGGTATCTGCACCTATCATTATTTCTCCAGATTGGAACAGTCCATTTGAAGTAATGTGTGATGCGAGTGGGGTTGCCCTTGGTGTGGTATTGGGACAAAGAAGGGACAAAATCCTTTATCCCATTTACTATGCTAGTAAAGCCCTCAATGAAGCTCAGAAGAACTATACAGTCACTGAACAAGAGCTCCTTGCCGTAGTATTTGCTTTTGAAAAATTTCGCTCATATTTGCTAGGTACTAGAGTCATAGTGCATACTGACCATTCAGCCCTGAGATATTTGATGGCGAAGAAGGACGCGAAACCAAGGTTAATTCGTTGGGTATTACTACTGCAAGAATTTGACTTTGAGGTAAGGGATAGAAAAGGGACCGAAAATCAAGTTGCTGATCACTTGTCCCATTTAGAAGATGAAGCTATGAGAGAGTTGGGGGATAAGACTGATATTGATGACAAGTTCCCCGATGAGCATGTATTGGCTGCCTCACAAGACCTGATTCCGTGGTTTGCAGATTTTGCGAACTACCTAGCTAGTGATCTTGTTCCATCGGACTTATCTTTTCATCAAAGGAAAAAGTTCATGTACGATGTGAAGAAATTCTTTTGGGATGAACCATACTTATACAGGAGTTGTGCTGACGGGCTTATTCGGCGTTGTGTGCCAGAAGTCGAGATGTTGAGTATTTTAGAGGCATGCCATTCCTCACCCTTTGGTGGACATCATAGTGGTGTCCGGACTGCTCATAAGATCTTACAAAGTGGTTACTATTGGCCAACTATTCATCAAGATGCTCATGAGTTCGCCAAAGCATGTGATAGATGTCAAAGAGATGGCGGCATTTCAAGAAAGCAAGAGCTCCCTCTAAACCCCATTTTTGTAATTGAGTTATTTGATGTTTGGGGTATTGACTTTATGGGTCCGTTTGTGAGTTCTCATGGAATGAAGTATATTTTAGTAGCAGTTGATTATGTATCCAAGTAAGTGGAAGCTATCGCCCTCGCAAACAATGAAGGGAAGAGTGTCACTGCATTCTTGAAAAAGAATATATTTTCTCGATTTGGTACCCCATGGGCAATTATTAGTGATGGGGGATCCCACTTTTGCAACAAATTGTTCAAGGGATTATTGGAGAAATATGGGGTTCGCCATAATGTGGCCACTCCTTACCATCCTCAAACTAGTGGGCAAGTTGAAATATCAAATAGGGAAATCAAACAGATTTTGTTGAAAACAGTGAACGCTAGTAGAACAGATTGGTCAAGGAGGCTTGATGATGCTCTTTGGGCTTACCGGACAGCGTATAAGACTCCCATAGGTATGTCCCCATACCAACTAGTATATGGGAAAGCATGTCATCTTCCGGTTGAATTAGAGCATAAAGCCATGTGGGCTATGAAGAAGCTAAAAATGGACTAGAATGAAGCTGCAGAACAACGATTAAATGGGTTAAATGAACTCGATGAATTTTGCCTTAAGGCTTATGAAAGCTCAGCCCTCTACAAAGAGAAGATGAAGAAGTACCATGACCTAAAAATCGAGAAACGAGAGTTTATGATTGGGGATTCGGTGCTTTTATTCAACTCTAGATTGTTCTTGTTTCCGGGCAAGCTCAAGTCTAAATGGACTGGACCTTACTTTATCACCCAATTATTCCCTCATGGAGCGGTTGAGTTGGAAAACAAGGAAGGTGTGCGGTTTAAGGTGAACGGACAACGTCTCAAAATCTATATTGGTCATGCGGAATCGGCGAATGAGGTGGTTGAGGCATATCATCTTGATGAAGTCTAAGTAATCAAGTGTCCTCAGTCGTGCCGCGACGTTAAATCAGGCGCTGGTTGGGAGGCAACCCAATAATTATCATCTAACCACTTTAATAGTTTTTTTTCTTTCTAGTAACGGTAGCATTTTCTATTAATGGGTTGTAAATTTTCAGGTAGCACATCTACAGGAAGTTCTGCAGACAAGTTACTCTACATCAGTTACTGACAGATACATCGACGGACCGTCACGCCTGTGATGGAACGTCGCATGACTCCGTCGTGCCAGGTATGCTCTCTTGTATTTTTGAAGAATTAGGGCACAGGAGACGGACCGTGTGACGGACCGTCACAACTGCGACAGACCATCATCGGGGTTTTGTCACGCCATTACCCGGCTACCCGACCCGACCCGGCTAAAGAATTTTAAAAGTTTAAAATGTTTTAAACCCCCCCCCCCACCCCTTCATTACCAGTTTCATTCAATCTTCCCTCCATTTTCTCCCCTTCCAACTTCACTCTCTTCCCAAATTCCCCATCTTCTCCCATTTTTCATCCCAAAATTTTCCCTCTTCGTCGGAATCTGCTGCAGTGAGTCTTAGTCTTCTAACTTGAGTGCCATAAATTGTGCATTGTTGTCTCCTCTTCCAAGGTATGTGTTCCTGAAACTCTACCCTTTACTCTTTTTGTTTGTTTTACTGTTTTTCCTTATTAATTGCATATGGGTTTCTGTTTTTGCCTAGATATTATCTAACTTAGGTCTTTAATTCCCCAAATGCCTGGACAATACTAGAGAAATTAGGGCTTTAAACTTGCCAATTTGATAGGGCTTTAAACTTGTCCATTAGGGTTCTAATCTGTATTAGAACATTGTTGGGTTGTTGTTTCGACTCACATGGGGTAAATTTGGAACCCCCCAGTTCTGTCTCTGCTTGACAGCACGACAACCCGATGACGGACCGTCATACCCACGACGGTCCGTCCTGCACAACCGTCGTGACGGTCAGAGACCCCTGTCCTAAGGGTCTCAACACTTTTTCTAAGTGTCCACTGACGGACACATGTGACGGATCGTCATACCCACGACGGTCCATCCTGCACAACCGTCGTGACGGTCAGAGACCCCTGTCCTAAGGGTCTCAACACTTTTTCTAAGTGTCCACTGACGGACACATGTGACGGACCGTCAAACCCACGACGGTCCGTCCTGCACAACCGTCGTGACGGTCAGAGACCCCTGTCCTAAGGGTCTCAACACTTCTTCTAAGTGTCCACTGACGCACACATGTGATGGACCGTCATACCCACGACGGTCCGTCCTGCATAACCGTCGTATCGGTCAGAGACCCCTGCCCTAAGGGTCTCAACAATTTTTCTAAGTGTCCACTGACGGACACATGTGACAGACCGTCATACCCACGACGGTCCGTCCTGCACAACAGTCGTATCGGTCAGAGACCCCTGTCCTAAGGGTCTCAACACTTTTTCCAAGTGTCCACTGACGGACACATGTGACAGACCGTCATACCCACGACGGTCCGTCCTGCACAACCGTCGTATCGGTCAGAGACCCCTGCCCTAAGGGTCTCAGCACTTTTTCTAAGTGTCCACTGACGGACACATGTGTCAGACCGTCATACCCACGACGGTCCATCCTGCATAACTGTCGTATCGGTCTGAGACTTTCCTTTTGATACTTTATGTTGCCAAGTATTACATGACGGACTGCATGACGGTCCGTCACACGCACGACGGGCCGACACCAGGTCCGTCGTGCCTTACTGCTACTTTAGAGCTGTTATCACTGGTTTGATTTTCTACTACAGTACGAGCTCCACGTGTACCGAGAGTCACACCCCAAAAGGTCGTGCCCGGCGTAGTCACTGCCTCTCAGTCTGATAAGGAGCACACACTGACCGGCACACCTTCTGGGTCAGCTGCCCAAGACGAAGGAGTATCTGGCTCCTTAGGAGTTTCGTGGTCAGAGAAAGCCTCTGGGTCCGCAGAAGCCTCTGCCCCCGCCATAGCTACATAGTCTGCTTCGGAGAATGAGGCTGACAGCACTGACTCCACCCCTGGCTCACCAACTGGAGTTCCTGCCCCGGTTGCCGATCAGCCCAACCGGTGGTGTGTCGACGGGCAATACAAAGTATACTTGGATGCCAAAGTGCTCAATGACAAAGGCATCATGACACGGACCCTCACATTGGAAAGGCGGGTCCTCACGGGAAGTCTCCCCACCATGCCAGACATTCACACCCTTTTCACCAGACACCGGCTGGAGTGGATGGCTCATTCTTTGGGCCGCTACAGTGAGGAGTTAGTGCGTGAGTTCTATGCCTCCTATGTGGCTACTCTTCGCTCACAGATCGATAGGTAGTCTGCCCCCGCCAAACAGGCCCCACTTGAGCATGTCCGAGTACGTGGCATCCAGGTCGACATCTCACTACCAGCCATCCGCCGATATCTGTACGGCACGGATTTTGACTCCACCAGCACACCTCTCACTGCCGAGTTTGATTACCGGTGGCAAATTGTTAAAGAGGGTAGTTTCTTCCGCCAGCCTTCACTGAGAGAGACCACCAAGAGGTGGATGGCCCAGCACCTGTCTGTTGATGGAGAGGCTGCGGATTGGGTGATGGACCCTAAGGGAGCCATCAGGAAGGCCAACTTGACCTTTACGGCCAAGTTTCTTTGGTTGATAGTCCGCCATTGTCTCTCCCCCACTGCTGCGGATAACATAGTCACCTGGGATCGTACAGTGCTGATGGCTGCAATGATGGCAGGGTTTGAGGTCGATTTTGCTTGGCTTATCCAAGCGGTCATGCACGAGAGGGCCTTCAAGGTCACCACGACTTACCCTTTCCCTTGCATGATTTACTCTTTGTGCAGATCAGCAGGTGTGCCCATTTGGCACATTGACCAGCTCAAGACCCCGCCAGGAAATGTTGACATCGGCCTCATCAGGGATGAGGCCAATGAGTTGGCCCCAGGCAGAGGGCCCCGTCCAGAGGTGGCCCCATTTGGTGAGAACCTGGCCGACACTGTAGAGCATGCTCATGATGCTTCCCATGCTGCTTCTGCACACACTGCCACTACTCCGGTCGAGTCTATCCCGGGTAGTAGCACTGCCCCGAGCTCCTATCGCTCGGCTCCTTCTGCCACTCTGGTCCCACTTGCTCGGGTCCAGAAACTTGAGGCACAGATGGCTACTCTTCTGCATCACATCCAGCCGTGGATGCAGAAGACTATTGCTGAGGCAGAGGAGCGCATGGAGCGCAAGATGGTACAGCACACCGAGAGGCAGATCGCCAAGGTACACCAGCGCTTAGACGCATTTGAATTACGAGTGCTAGCCCGACCAGCCCTTCCGGTGGACATGTCGACCCTCCAGGCTGCGGTTGAGAGTCTGCGGGCGGATCTTGATATGATTTTAGAGGCGAGGGTGCCTGAGTTTAAGGCCCCTTCTGCAGAGCCTGCTGATGACACCGTGATGGCTGCCCTGTTTACCACTTCTGATGTTCCACCACTTCCCCCACGAGAGCATGTCAAGAGACACAGGGGTCGAGAGGAGGATGAGGCTAGGGCGAGGAAGAAGGAGCGCCGTGAGATGGAATCTGCGAGGAGATCCTCGATTGCCGATGAGGAGGCCCGTAGGTTGAGGGCTGTAGAAGTAGCTGCCGGGGCGTCTAGCTCCAAAATTGTAGATTCTGTGGGAGGAACTACTGATGGTACTGTGGATGCTGAGGACATTACTGAGGATGTCCAGACTACGCAGGGAGCGGGTTCCGGGGAACCATACCAGCTTGCTGATCACCGGCGCTTAGCGCCTCAGGTTTGCTTCACTTACCCTTTTACGTAGTTTAACTTTTCTATGCATTGGGGACAATTGCATATCTTTTGTTGGGGGTGGGGTAAATGGAAAGTGAGCGCTTGGGTGAATTCTGAGTAGCCCAAGTTCACGATCCTCTTTTGGGGTTTTCTTGCCTGTGTTCTTTTTCCCCAAAAGACTGATTACTTTTATTGTTGAACCGGCATGTCATATCTTATGTACACAGTATAAATCTGAAGCATGATGGCTAAAATAAATATGATATCTCGATAATCATTTGCATGACTAGGCATAGTAAGTGATAATTATGTGGTTTGAAATATGAAACAAAGATACACTTCTGCATGATCCTGAATCTAAGATTTGAACTAGGTGTCTAATACTCTGGGAATGCAAGAAATGTCATGTGAGTGTGAGGTGAATTCGAATGACCACCATTAATACTGAGCTAGAACTTGCCTGGTTAGTCCTGCTAAAAGTGAGTCAAAACAATCACTTAGGAAAGGATCATAGGCCCTTGTTCGAAATAGTCAATCTTGAGCCTAAAAATAACAGAAAACCAAATGAAGTTAATCCCTTTTTGATCCAAATGAATTGAGCCTAAAATAGATCTTTCTTTTTCACCCCAAATGATCTTCTCTGGGAACAATGTGTTGGCCCTGGTCCCTCCTTGGACATGTGCACCTCAGTTTATGCCAAAAGCATAAGTTGAGGGTGGCTAAATGCAAAAAGCAACCTTGTTTTGGCCCTGACCCAACCATGGGTATTGTGAACCTTGACTCATGGCAAAATCATGAGTTGAGGGTGGCTGCTATAAGGAAAACCACGGAAAGTGGGGTTGAAAGAATGAAGAGAAAGAAAGAATAAAACAGAAGTGACTAAAAAAAAAAGCAAAATAAACACAAGAAAAGAGAAAAGTCACTTACACATAAGGATAAGAAAGGGAAAAAAGCAAAGTGAAAAGAAAATTGAGTAATAGGGCGAAATAAGAATGATAAAAAGGAGGTTTGCTTAGCTGATATGTCAATGAGGGCAACAAGTCACTAAAGTATACCTAAATACACCCTACCTGACCCTGAGCCTATGTTACAATATAAAAAAGTCCTATTGTGATCCTAAGTGCGTATGAGGAATTTGAAGTAGTGAAAATAAGGGCAAGTCTATGGCAATATGTATAAATGAGTGATGAATTTGTTCTAAGAGTGAGTGTCGAAAAGTGATCCTTATACTCAAACTAAAATCATTGTGTGAAAAATGAGGATGTTATTTGAAGTGAGGACAGGAGTTGTAATACCAGAAATATTAACATCTCAGTGAGAAATTGAAGAGGATAGGCATCATTGCGTAGTAAATCTGGGTTATGGTTTGATTCTACACCTGTCAAGGCCTAATAGTGATACCATGCATGAACATAATGAGAATAATCGGGATTGATAGCCAAATGATTGCGGAAGTTGAAATATGGATACTTTTGTACAAAGGAGTCATAGTGCGTCGCTTGAGGACAAACAACGAATTTAAGTTGAGGGTGTTGATGTACCGTGGTTTCACGGTATTTCTAATACTTTTTCCTTAAGTTTAGTGTGTGTCGAGAGCCTTTTTGTGTTGATTTTGATATAAGTTTCTCTTTGTTTGCAGAAAATATGTCCAAGGATGAACGCGGCAGTTTTTGAGAAAGAATTGCAGAAGAGACCACCTACGGAACCTATGACGGTCCATAGGTGGCACCGTAGTGAAGGGAGAAGTTGCTGAAGGAAATTTGGGGAAGTATGACAAGTGTGGGATTACGGAAGTCCATGACGGACCATCACAGCTGCGACGGTCCATCCTGCAGGTTCGTTGGAATGATCAGAGAGTAGTCCTAGTACCCAATATTCCAAGAAGTTCAAGTGTTTTGGAACGAAGACCCTCGACGGACCGTCGTGCTTGAAACGGTCCGTCATACCTGTCCGTCGAGGGGAATGAAGAAAGCAACAGAAGCATCTGTGAAGTATGGGACGACGGAGGCTATGACGGTCCGTCGTGTCCATGATGGTCCGTCACGTGGTCCGTCGACCCAGACGCGTTTGGACAGATTTTTAGTAAATAGAATCCTTATTTAATTAGGTTTTGTTTTTATTATAAATAGTTGGAAAAACCTCATTTTTTTGGGTTAGACATTCTGGATAATTTTTAGTTTATAGTTCTTGAATTATATTATTAAATTCTCGATTTTGGGAATTAAGATATTTTCCGGGAATTGATTGTTGTGGATTTTGTTGATTAATCAAGTTAAATTCTGGGAAATTATTGGTTCTCATAAAAAGTAAGTGCATGAATTTTTCCATTAACCATATGAATTGTGTAATTACGAACATGGGTAACTAAACCTCATAGCTAGGGTTGTGGGAACCATGGGTGAATAACAAGGTAATAATCTAACTTCAATAACAATTCTAGAGTGGTGTCTTGCATGTATTGATAATTCTTTTGTTTAGAATTATTTTTAACGGTGGCCAACGTTAGAACTTGCCTTAATGCTACTTGCCGGACCAAGGAGGTAGATAATAGGAAAAGAATTATCAACATAAATTTAGTGTAGACTATCTAATAGACTAGTATTGGTTGGTACGAGTTAATAGCTTAGTCAAATACCGAATACGATGTTTAATATGAGGTAAAGATAAGGGTTAGTATAGCAACACACGTAGCCGGACCAAGGTGCGGAGTGAAATTCTCTAGATGTCGGACCAAGGATTTAGAGATACATAACTTATCACTTTACGTGCAAGATATCAGGATAGAGCTGTTATAGTTAGATTTACCAAGTTAGGAACCTGTGGGGAACATTAAAACCCTAGTTACTTTTATAATTTGATTAAACTCCGAAAGTTAAATTTGTTAGTTGTTCATTCTTATTTAGTTAATCATTTTCATTAATTTAGAAACAAAACCCCCCTTTTTGTCTTTTGGTTTATTGAAAGATAGTTGGCTAAATAATAGTAATAATCAAATAAAGTTAAGTCTGAACTATTTTCCTTGTGGGATCGATCCCAACCTCATTAGTTGGGTTCTTTACTTGATACGACCGCTTTACTTCTTATTTGTGAAGTAAGTTTGAGCGTATCAGAGTCTCAGACCCAAGGTCCTTGACCCTCACAATATAATAGAGCCATACCTTAGAAATCATATTACAAGCTTTTAGGCATGAAATAATTTGACCTCTAGGGATTGAGTTTCCCCCCTTCAATTCTAAAACGGGTTCATTAGGAAATTGGAATTCAACTACCCTTGTTCTAAAATCAATTGAAGCAAAACAAGCATGTACCAATCCATCCCCAATATGACATCAAAGTCCAACATATCAAGATCTACCAAATGAACCAATGTAACTCTATTGGACAATAATATGGGAGAACTCATAAACACTCTTTTAGCAACAACGGAGTCACCCACCGGGGTAGAAACCGAAAAAGGTTCGACTAAGACATCGGGGAACACATCAAACTTCATACCCACTAAAGGAGTTACAAAAGATAAAGTGGCACCAGGATCTAGAAATGCATAAACATTAATTGAAAATACTTACAACATACCGATAACAACATTGGGAGAATCCTCTTGATCACCCCTAGATTTGAGAGTATTGAAGCGGTTCTTCCGAGGAGCATCGCAATTAAGACCACTTTCTTGTGTTTGGTAACTCTCCCTTCCTTGAGTCATGGACATGGTACAATATTTCACCATGTGTCCACTCTTCCCACAACCAAAACAATTATCCATTTCCACTAGACATTTACACATCTTCCATTTTCCATATTTTGGCACAATTTAGTTTCTCACTTTGTGAACCACCACCTTTTCCCCTTGAGGCTTAGGGTTAGGAACCCTATCCTTTTTAGCCTTTGATAAATTAGAAGGAAAATTGGTTGGATAATATTTTCTTAAACTTTGGTTTGTCTTGGATTTCAAGCTTACCCTTAGAAGTATCTTCATCATAGGGCCTTGCCATCTTGGCAACACTATTTTTCTTCTTAAGCCTAGTCCCCTCAACTTGTTGAGCATTCACCATCAAACGAGATAGATCCATGTCATTGTCAAGCACTGCCGCATGAAACCCTTCCACAAGATCATCGGACACACCCGTCACAAAGAAACTCAATTCATCTCTCGGATTAGTCACCAAAAAAGAGGCATATTTAGACAACTTAGTGAATTTCAAAGAGTATTCCTGAACACTCATACCTCCTTGACGAAGTTTGATGAATCTTCCATTTTTGCCTCTCTTTTCTCCCTTGGGAATAACCTATCAAGAAATGTCCTCCTAAAGACTTCCAAACTTATGGGACCCTCTTTTAAAGCCATATTGTACTTACATTGAGTATACCAAGTTTGAGCCACATCCTTGAGTTGATAAGCGGCTAGCTCGGACTTCTCATTTGAACTCACACCCATAGCATACAAAATCTTATAAACCTCATCTGGAAAGTCTTGAGGATCTTCATTTACCTTAGACCCAAAGAACATTGGAGGATTCATCCTAGTGAAGTCCCTCAAACGTGAAGCCATGGTACTAGCATTTTGATTCGCACGGGGTGCAACTTCCCAATTTGCTTACGCCATCATAGCTTGATCTTGAGTAGTTACGGCTTGATCTTGAGTAACCATGACTTGAGCCAAGTCTAGGAAAGCCTCTCTTTTTTCTCCATCTGTCATGACCGGAGGACTGGTCGGAGCTTGGCCACCTAGAGGAACTTGCTCTTAAGGAGGAGCTTGGTTGCCTTGGGGAGGAACTCCTGCATTTGTAATGTCCTCTTCAACCCTCTTGAGGGTGCCCTTATAGTAGTCATAGCCTATATACACAAGAAAAGGATTAGAAGGAAAGTACACATAGAGTTAAGACTCTTTAGGCACTACTTAAGAATTCAAAGAAAGTGATAATTTCCTAAGCATCACATAGCCTCTCTTTTATAAGTGTGGTGCGCTTCACAATTATGAACAAGACTCTACATAGACGTGGTTTTTTAAGACATCATTCCTAGTATTATTCAACCTCATGCTCTGATACCAAGTTTGTAATGACCCGAAAGTATCCCCTAGACGTAACTAGTGTTGTCAATATCGAAGAGGTCTTAGACAAGCCCATAGAATTCATCATCGCATATTCGATAGAATAGTTTTCATTTGAAGTTTAAATTCACTTCATATATCAAGAATAGAAAACTAACTTGTCATACATTGACATCTAGACATAAGAGTATGAAAGTTGGGACTTAACCCTTACATCATTACAAGTTTTATGAAATGAATACAACATAGTCCTTGAAATAGGAAAAGTGGAACAATGACTTTCAATATAAGCAAAGGAACTAAAGCTAGAATCATAGGGTTTTGTCATCGGACTTGAGGACTTACCAACTTGGGGAAAAAATCCAAACTTCTTAAGAAAATGGTCTTGCAGCACCTCAATGTCCCGAAACAACATTTATGTAGAGAATAGAAAAGATATGGGTTAGAACAAACCACATGTACTATAGTATGGAAACATATGCAAGTAAAACATTTGAAAACATGCACAAAAGGGCATTTTGTTATGAGCATGCTATTCACTTTTTAAAAGCCTTTATGCACATTCCAAGAACAATATACAAGTTCATATCACAACAACAAGACATATCCACATTCAAGAGTAACATCATAATAAAGTCATAGTCAACATTTTATATTTAGAGTCCAATTCATCAATACATCACAAGACCTTACTCATAACCTCAATCCGAGTCAACTAGTGCAATGTGTATGTGAAGCCCCATAACCCACACAAACAAAGTAAACTAACAAACAGATCACAAACATTGTCTTTTTCCTCATACATCATCATAACAAGTGTAGTCAATACCATGCATACCAATTTCGACCAACATGACGTATATCAAGTGAAACCAACATCATACATATCAATTCAAACCAACATCATGCATTTCATTTACAACACATATACATAAACAACCCACCCTAGAATTCCCCTTAAAGTCCACTTGTACAATGTATAGTTAAAGACACATACCCTTACCTACACTAAGTAACACCTCTTAAGTAATCCTACTTAGTGTTCATCTTCTTACTTTCATTCATTAATTGTAATATTCGGAAACTTCGCCATAACCTACATAGACCATGTGAGCTACATGGAATCCGGTGTCATCCCCTCACACCGAAAGTTTGGTCTCCTACTTGCCAAGGTAAGACATAAACATTCGTATAGCATCTAGGTGGATCCACTAGCTAAGGTTTCCTATGGTGGTAAATAGTTAAGGAACTAGGAGGTTTTTACTAGAAACCCTCTCTATTCTAATTAGCATTGTATTTTCCACCTCATGAGAACATCAGGTGAACCTTTCTTCCTTTGTGAAGGAACACCTCTCATTGTCAAGTTCACTCGGTGCTAAGCTAAATTCCCTTTTTGAAGTCTCTTTAAGTCTTTCTTAACATTAATTCATAACACATGTCTTAGGAGTTTAACCTCTCATATAACATGTTCATAGATCATAGATTTTAAGAAGAGAAAGCCCTTTCATCACAAACTCAACATCATGTAAGAACATTATTTCATAACATAGTCAAAAGGTGTACATGGGAATTAACTTCAAGACCTCATAATATCACACCCATCATCATCTCACAACCATAATATTCATATCATGATAATACATTCATAACTTCATTATTCATACTTCAAGAAATCAACATTACCAAAGATAAACCAAAAATACTACAATAACATGTCCATTACCTTGAAGATCTTACCAATGGCCTCCAAGATACCCTTTCAAGATTTCATCCCAAATCCATCATAGTTATCCATAAAATCAATTATCATCATCATAAAATAGTCAATTATAAAAGAACATACTCAATTACATCACCTCTAATCATGAATCAACATAATTCAAGAGTTAGGGTTTAGAGAAGAGGGACATTCATGGGTCTTTAAGGAATTAGGTCAAAAACCTAAGTTAATACATCAAATCATTCATAAACATTCATAATCCATCATTATTAATCAAATCTAGACCAAATAAGTCAAGTTTAAAGGTGACCCGCAAATTTGAGTGAATTCTAGAAAGTTGGAAGAACTTTGAAAAATCAATTTGAAGGAACCTCTTGAGGAAAGGAGTCCCAAGAGTGAAGAGTTCCCACACATTGTCAATCATTAAGGATAAATGAAGGAAATCCTTGTTCTTGAGACCTACTTGAAACTTTGACCTTCTTCTTCAATAGAGTCTTAGTATAGTGAGAGAATCTAGAGAGAAGTGGGAGCTTTTGGGGGTTTTAAGTTATAAGGTGTAAGACTTGTTCTATGACTTAAAACACTTTAATATACCTAAACTAACAAATTATAACCCCCTTCACTTAAATGGACAAGGGTGGAATTCACCAAACCACCATTGGCTTGGTTACTATCGACAGCCCGTCAACCCATTGACTCCCACTCCTGGCTCTCCGTGTTTTTTGTCAGAGAGTTACAAAATGGAGCCAAGCTCCAATATTATAAGTATTGGCCTACAGAGGACATCGACGCCCCACCAATTCATCTTTTATGGCTCCTTTTTAGAGTTTTGAATCATATATCATTCGGTGCACAAAAGTCTACGCATAAATCCTACCATTAGCTTATTTATAATTTGTGGTGAACACAAATTTAAACTACTCAATTCATAAAAACATAGACCACCTGGGCGCCAAGCAGTTGCATGGAGTTTTTGAGTTTTATTCGGGTTTCCCGAGCTTTGTGATGGTAGATTTTTCCAAGAATCCGCAAGATTTCACCATCCTCACACCATAAATATCCTTCTTTTTCCTTCTCAGGATTATAGAAGCTTTTCTGAAGTTTTAGGGTGTTTTACGACTTATTTAGGTATTTTACGAAGATGGAGAAAATAGGATTTCTCGTAATTTATATTCTGCCTCGCCTTTCCTGCTAGGGCGCCAACTTATCCCACCCTAGCGTCGTTGTCATATCAGCAACAGGCCTATGAACTTTTTGAGCATTGATACATGGAACACCGGATGCACAAGATCCAACTCAGTAGGTAATTTCAACTCATAGGCAACAGTCGCGATGCGTTTCAAAATCTCATATGGCCCCACATACCGGGGACTAAGTTTCCCCTTTTTACCGAACTTCATCACCCCTTTCATGGGTGATATCTTCAAATAGACCAAGTCACCTACCATAAACTCAAGGTCCCTCTTTATATTGTCGACATAAGATGTTTTCCGACTTTGGGTCGTATTCAATCTATCTCTTATGAGTCGGAATTTCTCCACAGCCTCATAAATTGCTTCAGGACCTATTAGAGCAAACTCATCTACCTCAAAACACCCAATCAGATACCTACATCTCCTCCTATAAAAGGCCTCAAAGGGTGCCATAGAGATACTTGAGTGATAGCTCCCAATTACCCTTGAAGTCAATGACACATTCCCTCAACATATCTTCTAAGGTTTGGATGGTTAATTCCTCCAAACCATCCGTTCGTGGATAAAATGCGGTACTAAATTTCACATTGGTACCAAGCCCACTTTGAATTCTTTCCCAAAATGAGAAGTGAATTAAGTATCCTATCCGAAATGATAGACAAGGGAACTCCATGCATTCTCACAATCTCTTTAAGCTACAATTTAGCATATTCGTCCGCCGAATAAGTTGTTTTGACGGGAATAAAATGGGCTGATTTGGTCAACCTATTAACACTAACCCAAATCGAATCATTTTGCCTTCGTGTACGAGGCAAACCCACAACGAAATCATATTGACATCTTCCCACTTCAAAGTGTATATAGCTATATCTTGAGTCAACTCTCCCGGTCTTTGATGTTTGGCCTTGACTTGTTGACAATTTGGACATTTGTTCACAAATTCTGCTACATCCCTCTTAAAACCATTCCACCAATAGATCTCTTGTAGATCCGATATATTTTGGTGGCACCCAAATGAATGGAATATCAGGAACCATGAGCCTGTTCCAAAAAATTTATTCTTAAGTCATCCACATCCGGCATGCACAACCTACCTAGATACCTTAGTACCCCATCCCCCCTTAGGAGAAGGACACATTAGATTTACTAAGAAATGATTCCTTTAACTCCATCAATAGAGGATCAAGATGTTTCTTAGATTTCACCTCAACCACTAAAGACGACTCGGAGTTATGATGAACCATTAAACCCCCTTTTGGAGAATCTTCAAGTCAAACACCCAACCGGGCCAATCTATGCACATATTTTACTAACTCCTTATTACCATCGACAACATGGGCTACACTACCCATAGTCATCCGACTCAAAGAATCCGCAACCACATTAGCTTTCTCGAGGTGGTAAAGGACACTTATATCATAATCTTTCTAAAGCTCTAACCACCTTCTTTGTCGGAGGTTTAACTATTTTTGGGTGAACACTTATTGGAGACTCTTCTGATCGGTGAACACATCTACATGCACTTCATATAGATAGTGTCTCCATATTTTCAAAGCAAACACTACGGCTGCTAGTTCAAGGTCATGAGTCGGGTAGTTCTTCTCATGCACCTTGAGTTGCCTAGATAAATATCCTATCATATTACCATATTGATTGAGGACACAACCCAAACCTACTCGTGAAGCATCACAATACGTAACAAACCCTTCAGTACCCTCTGGTAAGGTCAACACCGGAGAGGAGGTAAGCTTATCTTTCAACTTTTAGAAGACTTTTTTACAAGCTTCCGTCCATTCAAACTTAACTTTCTTTTGGGTTAGGGTAGTCAATGGAGAAGAGATGGATGGAAATCCATCTACAAACCTCCGATAATACCCGTATAAACCCAAAAAGCTTCAAATATCGGTAGGAATTAGGGGTATAGGCCAATTCTAAATTTCTTTTGTCTTGTTCGGGTCGACCTCTATACCCTCACTTTAAACAATGTGGCCAAGACCAACCGATCTCAACCAAAATTCACATTTGCTAAACTTAAAAAAAAAGTTGGTTATCCTTGAGAACTTGCAAAACTATCCTCAAATGGTTCATATGATCATTCTCACTCTTAAAGTATATCAAGATGTTGTCAATAAAGACATCACAAACCTTGATTCATAAGGTCCATGAAAGTCGTCGTAAAATTTGTTAGACCAAAGGACATGGCTAAGAATTCAAAATGACCATATCTTGTTTGAAATGTCATTTTCGGAATATAAACACCTTTTACTCTAAGTTGGTGGTAACTTGACCTCAAGTAAATCTTTGAAAAGTAACTCGCACCTTGGAGTTGGTCAAAAAAATCATCAATCCTAGGGAGTTATTCTTTAAGTGACCTTGTTCAATTGACGGTAATCAATACACATTATTAAATACCTATATTTCTTCTTCACAAACAATACCGGAGCACCCCATGGAGATATGATTGGTTGAATAAAACCCTTATCTAGCAAATCCTTGAGTTGAGCCTTTAATTCCTTCAACTCGGTCGGGGACATATGATAAGGAGGGATAAAAATAGGTTATGTATCCGGCAATAAATCTATACCGAAGTCTATTTCCCTTTTGGGAAAAATCCCGAGCAATTCATCGAGAAAGACTTTCGAAAATTCCTTCACTACGGGGACGAACATTAAATGAGGAATCTCGAACTCAAGATCCTTGATCCTCACAATATGATTGAGACAACCTTTCGCAATCAACTTACAAGCTTTTAGACATGAAATTATCCTTCCCCTAGGGATTGAGTTTCCCCCCTTCCATTCAAAAACGGGTTCATTAGAAAATTGAAACTTTACTACTCGAGTTCTACAATCAATGGAAGCAAAACAAGCATGTATCCAATCCAATTCCAAAATGACATCAAAATCTAACATATCAAGTTCTATCAAATAAACCAATGTGACTCTATTGGGCGAAGAAATGGGACAACCCCTATGGACTCTTGTAGCAACCACTGAATCACCACAGGGGTAGAAACCAAAAAGGGTTCATCTAAGACATTGGTAAGCATATCAAATCTCATAGCCACTAAAGGAGTTACAAAATACAAAGTGGCACCGGGATCCAACAATTCATAAACATTAATAGAAAATACTTGAAACATACCGGTAATAACATCTGGAGAGCTCTCTTAATCACCTCGGGATGGGAGAGCATGAAAGCAATTCTTCTTAGGAGCATCGGGATTTGGAGCACTTGCTTGAGCATTTTCCCTTCCTTGAGACTTCAACATAGGGCAGTCCCTCTTCATGTGGCCACTCTTACCACAACGATAACAATTACCCATGCCAACTACGAACTTGCCTTCATGTTTTCTACCACACTTTGCAAAAATTTGCTTCTCAACATAAGAACCACCACTTTTTCCCTCTTTACGCTTGGGTGTAGACATTTTACCTTTGTTGAACCTTGGAGTATTAGAGGACCTTTATGGGAAAACCTCTTCTTGAATCATTGGTTATCTCTAACCTCAAATCTAGCCTTGGAAGAATTTCCATCTTCGTCCCTTGTCCTCTTCAACTCCCTACCCACTTGCTTAAGCTTTTGCTCCTCAATTTGCTCGGCATGAACCATGAGGCAAGAGATGTCTATGCTAGGAACCAACATATCCAACCTACATTCATCAATCACAAGATCGGATGTCCTCATAACAAATTTGTTCATCATAGCCCTAGAATCCGCCACCGCAGCAGGAGCATGTTTTGATAGTTGAGTGAACTTGAGGCTATACTGTTTCACACTCACACCCCCTTGAAGAAGATTGATAAGTTCTTGCATTTTCCTCTCTCTTAATTCCAAGGGGAAGAACCTATCAAGGAAAGTCTTCTTGAATGATACCCAACAAACCAGACATTCTCTAACGGGCCTCTCCTCCTTCAATTCGTCATAGCATGTATCATAGAAATAAAATGCTGAAAAGTTTAAAAAAATTTACTTTGAAAGTTCAACTTCACTTCATATATGAAAATAGAAACTAACTTTTTTCACAACATACCATCTAAACATAGAAGTATAGAAATTTGGGACTTATCCCTTACATCAATAAGAGTCTAGAAATAGGAATTAAAATAATGTCTTCCAATATAAGCAAAGAACTAAAAGCTAGAACATAAAGGGTCTTGTCCTCGGACTTGAGGACTCACCAACTTGGAGAAGCAATTCCAAGTATTCTTGAGAAATGGCCTTGAATCCTCAACGGCCTTAACCTACATTGTTTGGGAAAAGGGAAGAAAATATGGGTTAGTACATCACATGTACTATGTATGTCTCCTACGCATAAAAAACATTGAAACATTCATAAAAGGACGTTTTAGTCAAAACATGTTTTTTATCAAGTAAACCCACATGCACATAAGTTAATCATCATAAGCCAACCCAACATGATATCATCCCAACATGTAGAAATCCAAGCAATGCTTGTGCAATACAGAGGAATAGAATTCTACAACCCTATCCAAAGCTAAGTATCACATTAAGCAACCTACTTCATACATACAATCATAATCCCATATTTCATCATCACTTGCCATATTCATAAAGTTCATACATATCTTAACATATATAAGTTGTAATCAATATAATCACAAAAGAACACTACTAGAACAATCTCTTAGGATCCCACAAGTGCAATGCGTATGAGAAGTCTCATACCCTCCCTCACACTATGTAGAAACCCCTCAAGAAAAGCCCTGGTGAGAGTTCATACATTTCTTTTATTCATTTGCTTATACATTAGGGAAAGAGGTTGAAATAACCGATATTAGACCATATGTGCTACATGGAATCTAGTTTTCTACTCCCACACAGAAAAGAGAGGGTTAACACTTGCCTAAGGTGTAACCTTTTGTACATAGCTATCTAGGTGGATCCACTAAGCTAGAGTATTGTGTGGGCACATAGTTAAGGGTCAAGGAGATTGTTACTAGAAATACTAACTTGCTAAATGTGGGGGTTTCCATGAGACAACACATATCTTGGGAATCCAGACTTGCTAAACGTGAGGAAACCAATGTGGAGAGCTGAACTTACTAGGCGTGAGACCCACGTCTCATTTACATGCCCTTTCGGTGCTAAGCATCTATTCCCATTAGTAATCCTCTTTAGTCATCACATTAGTTCACATTAGCCTTTACTAGACTCTTATATAAACATTTTATCATAATACTCATAAATGTTCATAAGTGAGAATAATCCTTTCACTTTAGAAACACTACCAAGTGAGTAAACATTTCACTTTAACAATTCATTATAATCACGAGAACTACATTTCAATCATATAACAATCATACCATAACATACATACATACTTCATAGCTAATTCAAGTGTATAGGGTTAAGTATGAGGAAATCATGTCATCAACACCACAATAACACAATAGATATAGCCTCATTACTATCTAAGTTATTCATCTTTCATATATGAACTCAATTAAGAACCAACATTCATACCTTCGTGCCCTTCATGGAACTTCATACTTCAATCACCCAACAATGCATAATTAATACATAAAATAAGGCTATTCATGAAGTAACAACATAACTATCATCAATATAAACAATTGATATATTCGTCATCTTAAACCAATTTATCATATCAAATCCAAGATTCATGAAATTGGGGAAGAACATGGGTACAAGGGAATTTCAAGTGAAAAACAACAATTATCCATAATTATACACCTAAACAACCTTAAGTGATCATAATTCATCACAATTTATTCATAATTTTGTTTTTCAAAGAAGACCAGTGTGTAGAGAAAACCCTAGATTTTGGGGAATTTTGAAAACATCGTTGAAGGGACCTCTTAGGAAAGGAATTCCAAGAGTGAAATAACCCATACCTTATTGTAGACCTAGCCAAAAAATTGAGTTGAAATCTTTGAGAATTGATCCTCTTCTTGAATCTTCAAGGTACATCAATAAAGGTTTTGTGTAGAGAGAGAATTCAGAGAGAGGTGAGAGCAATTGGGTTTTAAGTTAGGGCTTTGTTTTGGTGTGGGAATGGGTTTAAAATGACTTAAATTCAATATATACTAGGGCCCAAAAATACCCAAAACACCCATCACTTCTATGGACCCTTTAATTATGTCAAGCTTGGCTTTTATTTTCTAAATTATCGTCGCAAAACAAGTCCGTGTCGCAGAGGTGTTCCCTGAAGTTTCTGGAAATTAATTTTGGGACAGAAGAGTTTGCGACAACGTCCGCGACGTGGACCAACGTTTGGCCTTTGATAAAGCTAGTCCGTGACACGGACATGCTCTCTTCATGCATTAGACAAGCTGCCTTGGCATCTTGTTTGCAATATGTTTGGGTCCTCCTCAAGGACCCCTAGGATGGTCCTTGGGGGTCGCTCTCGGATATTTTGGTTGTTTCTTGACGCTCTTGCTCTAATACTTCAAAATCAATTTAATTACATTAGTTTAGGTCTGGAAACACCATTTTAATCATTATTAATTAGGTGAGGCTCTATCCTAGGTATTGGATCTCCGAGGTATAACAAAGGGCCTCGACTCTAATGTTGACACCATCCATTCCAAGGGTTCTTGATTCGTTCTTCACCCCTCTTGGTCTTATAAATTTAGGACAAATTGTTTTTATTTTTACGACTTTCTTATGCTTTGCAAGCACATGGATGCTAGTTTTTGTTGTTTGATACAGCCTGATATTCAAATATTAGTGTTTTAAAATCTATTGCTTCTATTGCTAGACACTATTTTGGGTTTTCAGGATTTGTTTGGATATCATTGGGGTCTCATGGTATGGTCTAGAAATACAGGGGAGGCAGGATGAGGTTTTGCCTTGCCTCATACCGCTCTGGCGGGAGAAATTCTACTCTTGCGGTCCTGCCCTAGTGGGAATAATCCCGTCCCAGCAGTCAAAACGAAAACAGAACCTCTACCAAGATTTTTCTAGGGGTTTTTCGCTTTTCTAAAATTTTCTTAAGGTTCTAGATCTACCTAAAAAATTTAGAATACTTCTCATACTAGGATAATCATTGTCTACCCCCAGTCAATCCCACGATACACAAACCAATTCATTCCCGATAACTCAGCACCACAACCCACTCACCCCCGGGATACACCCAGACATTTACGAAGGTATTACACAAGCGCAATAAGCGTTCACATCTTCCTCACAAATCGCCTCGTAGTTTATTCTCTCATCTATTCTAGTCAGGACCTTCTTCTCACAACGAGTCTCATGATACTCGAGCATTTACAACTTGCATAATTTAAACTAATTGGGCCAACACATTGCACATAACAAGTTTCAGACACATATTTATAATACACATAGTCACATCATCACATTAACCAAGTTCAACTTTAAATTTGTAGTTAATTTTAGAAACACGAAACACACATTCACAAACAAAATCAAGTTCTTAATTAGTTACTTCTCCCGCTGAATGATCATTACTTGTCATTTATCTATTTACAACACCCTAGGGACAGATACCAATTGGAACCTTCCCAAATCCAATTTACCTTACTTATATTCCTTCTGTCATGACTACGACGTTCGGATCACTTTGTTGAGATACCAATTGAAATCGAGAGATACCAATTGGGCTCAATACCACAAGTGACACTCTCACGAAAAGGGAAAAAAAGTTGAACAACTTTCTAGAATGCTTCCTAGCCTCTTGTAGAATAGATATGGACGTTAACATACCAATCTGAAAAAGTTTAGTCCCCATTTTGCTCTTGTACCTGGAGACCGGTAATCTAGGCTCTGATACCAATTTGTCACAATCCAACCCACCGGGCTGTGTCGGCACCCACTCTAACACCTAAGTAGGAGAACCCTCATATCCCAATAGTTAAAACATGCGAAAAATTAAAGAAACAAAGATAAATGAAATAGAAAGATTTTTATAAATAAGAACATTTAGACACAATTTTGGTTAAAACTTGTAAAGTAATTAACACCTCCCATTGATGTAGTCTAAACAGGTACAAGAGATACTAAGAATACAAACTAGACATAATAATAAAAGAGCTTCCACCATGCAGAAGGAAAGTAGAAGTTGGTCGAGAATTCATTCCGTCTTCACCTAATGAAACATCACAAACCTGCATCCAACCTATGTCAAAAGACATAACAAGAGTAGTATTAGTACAAACACACGTACTGGTAGGCATCATCGATCAACCCGACGCCCACCACATAACATAAGAAATCAATTAATAAGAATATGACATAGACCACTCGCTTCTTCACCTTTACCCTTACTTAGATACCTCAGGAATTACATTAGTACCTCTTACTACTAACCACCTTCTCCTTCAACCCACTCACTAGTTTGATGATCACATCCTAGTCATTCTAACACATAGAAAAGACTACTAATATGACTACACGTATTTCGACTAACCACCCATGGCATACCATTACTTTCTTTTTTATATTACCCACATTCGCCACATGGTACATTGTATCAAACTTGCTAACTATTAACCACGAGCCCACTTTTTCACCTTTAGAATTAATCTACGTAGACAAGTCAACCATCACCCACTCTCGTTACCCCCAAACATGGGTTTACAGGAAATACATGAATTTTGTACACTACCTTAACTGCTCGCCCCCACAATATTATTAAGTCATCGTAATCACACCAACGGGTAAAACAATCATCAAATATCACTTACGAACAACACACACTTCGTAATTATATAATGCACAAGTATATGAACTCATCGGTACTCTCAAGGGACCCAAACCCAAATTGTTAGCATACCGAAACGTGGTACCCGATCCAATAAGTATGTCGGAATGTTGCAACCAATCCCATAGTTATGCTGGAATATGGCAAGTGATCCAAGTTAGTTATGCCAGAACATGGCAACCGATCCAAGTTAGTTATGCTGGAACGTAGCAACCGATCAAAGTTAGATATGTCAGAACGTGGCAAACGATCCATTCAACAAGCCACAATCACAATTACAAGGTACATACTCAAAATCAAATAATCAAGTCATGATTCATGGCATTCATCATTCATATATTCTTGTTTACAATTAACGTAAACACCAGTGTAACTTTCTTATACATACATGTATCATAACGAAATAGGACAAGCATACCTCACAAAATTATAGACTCCCGATGTACTATTCATTAACGTATATTATGTAAAAGTTATTTCAACCATACTTAGCCTTAGCTCATCGTCTAAGGCTTCTTTCTAGGGTTTAATCATAATTCATTCGGTGCACGAAGGCCTATGCATAAATATTATCATTGATTACCATTATACTACGCAGAGAGCACATATTTATAACTACTGAATTCATAAAACCTAGCCTACTTGGGTGTAAAGCAGTTGAACATAGATTTTGACTTCAATTCTTGTTTCCAGGCTTATTGACAGTGATTTTTTATCGAAAATCTGCAATCCGTGCACCATAAAAAAACTATAATTATTATGTAAAAAATTAATTAAAAAACTTATAGTAAAAATAATAATTATCATTAAAAAATTAAAAAACTTATTTTAAAAAATAGTTAAAACAGTCCATTAGTAGTTAGTTGTAGAAATAGGGTACTTTTTTTCATTCATTTTTAAAACTTATCGTTATATATATAAAAAAACAAAACATTTTCAAAAAGCATAAATAAGAAACAATATTTATTTTTAAAAATATATTGCAACCTAATGTTTAAATAGGTTTAAAGCATATTTTTTAATAATAAATAAATAAATAATGTGACATGGCATCCTAATAGGAGAGATATAATGTATTTTTTGTGTCAAGTATAATTTGAGGAAAATAGGCAAAGTTGGGTGATATTGTAATCCTAAAACAAACACAAGTGATATTTCTAGGTAATTTTCCAAACATGGGTGACTATCTAGGAAAATTACTCTTTCATACAAAATATGCATCTTTCATGGATATGTATTTATAGGTCATTAATTAACCATGATTAAATAGGCATTTGACTCTAGACTTTGAATATTTTTTTATTTTGTTTGGATTTTATGGAGTAAAAATAGAGTTGTGTTTGGTTATATTATTTGCAAAAAATATATATTTGGAATAATATTCATACTTGAATGTATTTAAATACAACTTTCGAGGTGAAACATGAGTTGGAAAACAAATAATAAGTTGTTTACAGAATTTCAAGTTTAATTTTAATTTTTATGGTCATATACTGATTCAAATAAAACAAATTTATTCCAAAAAGTAAATTATTATTATAGCCAAATGGTCCTAGGTAATCCCATCAATTATCTTACCTTCATATTTTACTACGAACTAATTTAGTTTAGTATATTTACATTCTATGCATGTAAATATATGTCTATTCTCGTTCGCTTGTTTAAGTAACTTATAATTGTCATTCTATTAATGTCTTTTGAATACAGGGAGCAGGGCATACAGCCCCAGAGTATAAATCTGTGCAAAGTCTTTTCATGTTAAAGCGCTGGTTATACTATGAATCACTCTGATATAAAGTACATTTATTAAAAATGTGATTTTTTAAGCCATGAATTTAATTTAATTGATTATGAAAAGTTATGAATGAATTTATTTTTAAAATAATCATATCAAGTTTGGTACGAAGAATTACCAAAGGTAATTGAGCAACTTTATTTTAAAAAAAAAAAAAAAAAAAAAAAAAAAAAAAAAAAAAAAAAAGTGAGCAACTTAACTTATGGTACTTTCAGCAATATTTATTTAGCTCTAATCATAGACGGATTTATAAATTTAAATTGTCGCATCAACTTTTAAGGGTTTTAAAATTGAATCTATTATCTTAAAACAATGAGAGGGAAAAAATACACATATAGAAATCAAATAAGTCAACCTAATAAATTTTGACTATCAGATAATTAAATTAAAAACATTCAATGCATCGACATCTGTAATAACCTTATAAAGAAATTAGGAATGTTCATATGCACTATAATAAAAGTAACTTTTAACGGCTGTAAATATACACATAAATAAAGAATATTAAATTTTTCATCGGCATTAGTTAATTGTCATTAGATCTATTATCTCTATAAAGTTAGGGACATTTAAAAAGAATACGCTAATTGTCGCTAAAAATACATATTTGATAACAATTAAATTAATTGTCATTAATTAATTTAGTTTGTAGGGTAACAATAATATACAAACATATTATTTGCAATTGGTATTTGCACACCAACATTAAATAATTTTTGGCTTATTCTATACTTTTTGTTACTCCTATCAAGTATATATACATACTATTAATAGTTGTTCTATGAAATATATTTTGAAGTTATGTTTAGCAGCTAAGAAAACTAATTTGGACAATTAATGTTGTGGTATGTCTCATAGTCTTATCCCTCAATTTAGTTATGGCAAGTTATTTTTTTTAATTATAATAATAATTAATAAAGATGTCGGTGACAACAAATGGTAATGTATTTTCTTAAAAGGTATAAATGAAGATTGGATGGAGAATGATCGGAGAACAGTTTTTTCGTAGATCTTCCTCAAGCATCAAACAATCAATTCAGAATTAATATGGATAAGTAGCTATTCATTTTTTCAGAGGCCATACATATGCTTCTCGTTGTAAATCTAGCAAAACTACGGTTTATATACATGCATGACTAAATAAATCAGATGCTATTGAATAATGATGTTTGTGCTGTAGGGTGATCAAAAGAATCGTTCGTTAATTCTATTAATAATAGATCAGTGATAGATTATGAAAATTATTATTGATCATGAATTATTAAGCGATGAAATACATAGTTAATTTCTATTTTTTATTTTTAAAAAAAAATTGAGCTGCCTAACCTGCTGAAGAGAGTCATTTTTTGTGTTACATCTTCAAATTCGAGAGAGGACTTTCCTCTTATCTTTCAGATTAAAGATACTAAAGCGATCGAGAGAAAGTAAGAAATAAAAATGTCACGACTGGAATCTAGACCCCAGACGAGATCGGCGTCGTTGACCTCTCAGAGGTCGCAGACAAGCCTACTTACGTCATTCATACTTCATTTAGGTTAATTTTAGCGGAAAATTTGAAACTTTTTGTTCCTTAACATACTTGTTAAACATTCTTAACATTTTATAATTGTTCACCATCAACCATCTAACATTAAGAGATAAGCAACTGAAAGAAATAGATCAATAAGTATTAAGTGTATAATTGCCAGAATGGCACCAATACAAAGTCTGAATAAAAACAGGAAAGAAACGCTAGTGGAACATGCTCCACTAGCTCAACTCTACAACTAAGCTAGAATGTAAAACAGTAGCATCCTCGAAAGCATGAGGACCTACCAAACTCCGGATGAATGCTGACGTTCGGATAGCTGCAACAATGATCTTGTAGCTCTATCGCCCACCTGTACCTGCACCTAAAATAGTATAGATGTATAGGGTCAGTACACACTTGTACTAAGTATGGGTATATGCAAGCACACACCACGAACATGTATGAGAAAGAATAGCTCTTTCCTAACAACATGATTTTTGGAAATCAAGTCAGTGGACTTGCCAAATTGAGATTAGGAAAGTTAGTGAACTTTCCAAATTGGGTTAGGAAGGTCATGCCATGAGAGTAACATGCATCATTATAAATATCGTATTGCACACAGCACATAACATTTTCATATAGCACATATCATAGCACATAACATGTAACACATAGCTTCTTTCATATCATTCATTCATATGCCATGAGACCTTGGAATCATGGACTTGACATTAAGACTTTCCAAAATGAGGGCTCAACATATGGGACCTCAACTAGGGAGCCTTCATTAGCAAACACAGAGTCTACTTCATTCATTCATACGTACTTCATTTCATTTCACTCATAGGCCAGTGTGAACACCAGCTATACCTAGGGTGCAGTTTAAGACTTTCATCGGGTTTGCTGTGCAATGATCAGGAATAACCTAATGTCATTACCTGAAGCTAGCTCACCTCTTGATTATCCTATTCTAACACCTTCGGTATCATTCATTTCTTTATGTGTTTCATTTGAGGCTGGCCTCATTCATTCATTGGGAACTTTAACTTTAACCGACATAGATCATGTGAGCATCATGAAATCCAGTGTCTCCCCCACACCGAAAAGAGGTGGATCACTGGCCAAAGTGACCCAATAAACATGCTAGCGTACATGGAAATTTAACCCCGCCAGATCCCTATATTCGCAGTATAGGTTTGAAGACTAGGAGATGTAAGGAGACCCATACCCGGCAAGCCGGACAGTCTCATCTCATGAGAGTTATGCGAACCTCCGCCCCCATTACATTCATCTCATACGTCAGGGAAGCTGGCTTCTAGTATGAGAACATCATAGCTCATTAGATGATTTCTCATCTCATCATTAATATTAAGTGTATGAAGCTCAATACTTTCATTAGAGTGTTCATAGAGACTGGTCTCTTCATTATCTTTCACTCTCATTGGTGAGTACGTATTGGTAACATTTACTTAGGCTCATTTGAGATTGCTCTCATCATCTACATTAGCCTCACATCATGTTGTCACCACATTCTTCATTATTAGCACCTTTTCTTTTCATAGTTACTCACCTCTTATTACGTGAATGTTCTTTTCATCATTTCGTAGTCCATCTCATCATATACCAATGCACTTGGTCACTTAGTGTATCTCACACTCATACTTAACCCTCCTAGGGTTCATCATTTCATTACATACATCTTAGGTTCACTTATTTTTGAACGTATGTTAGACTTATGTGTCTCTACACACAAGCCATGGGGCTTCATTCATAGTTCGTTAAGTGATTCTTACTTTTCTAAGATTATGTAGTACAAGACTTATGTATCTTGTATATATGCCAAGATCTTAATTTTGATCTAAGTAGATGGCATTATTCTTGGATATTTTATTCACGTATGACTTATGTATCAATACGGAAGAGTGGGCAAGGAAACCCAAGTTTGAGTCACTCGGATATCATTTATATTTTTCATTGATTTTATTTCTAATATTCATAACATTAGAACTCTAAATTAAATCTCAACATTAATATTGAAGGATTAATTTTCTATTTAATTTTTCCCTTAAGATGGCCGAAGGGTTGTGGGTTCGAACCCCCAAAACCTCTTCTTTTTTTTTTATTAAGGTTTCATTACTCATTTTTGCCCAAACCAAGAGGTTGTGGGTTCAAACCCCCACAGCCTCTTTGATTTTTCCATTAATTCTCGCTGGAATAGGGAGGTTGTGGGTTCGAACCCCCACAGCCTCCTTATTTACATTTTAATTTCGCTGAGGCTGTGAGGTGGTGGGTTTGAACCCCCACAGCCTCTCTAATTTCTTAATTAATTTTGCTTCTTCCTTCAGCCTTGAGGTCATGGGTTCGCTTCCCACGCCTCGCGTTTTCTTTTTCCTTATTTTCTCCTCTTTCGCGCGTACCTGGAGGTCATGGGTTCGAATCCCACGCCTCCCATTTATTTGTTTAATTAATTTCCTCCTTCTTCTCCCCATAGATCGCGAGTTCGATTCCCCCAGCCCCCTTTATTTTTCTTTTCGTTTTTCGCGAATGCAGCAGTTGGGTCGCGAGTTCGATTCCCCCAACCCCCCTTTATTTTTTTCTTTTCTTTTTGCGAATCCACAGTGGCCAGTTCAAATCCCCTTAGCTCCATCTTCTTTTTCCCCTTTTTCGCGAAGACCAGCAGCCAAGGATCGAATCCCCCCAGCCCCGTTTTCCCCTTTCTCCTCTTTTCTTTTTTCTTGTCGCGAAACCAGTATCTAAGGGGTTCGATTCCCCTTAGCTCCTTCACGTTTTTCTCTTATTTTTCAGCCTCTTTAACATGTGAGGTCTTGGGTTAAATTCCTTTTGACCTCACTTATTTATTTCCCTTTTTAAAAACCCAAATATTAACATTATGGGAGAGTGAAATCTGGAAGTTTTCTTATTATTCTTCACTCATTTTTAGTCACATCTTTAATGAGTTTACTTAGCTAAAAGAGTGTTATTCAACCCAACATTTTTCATTATAATACACACCACATTGCACACACATTACACACATAAAATACACCAAATAAACACATGAATACTCGACCCAAAATAGTGGCTAAAGCCACTGCCCACGATGCACACACAACACAAATTTTTTTTTGGTCGCACTTCGAATATCGTTTTCGTAATTTCCCTCACATAAAACATGTTCACATTTAATATAAATACGTCAATCATGCCTAAATCTAGCAGCACAACATACCCATCCTATGAAATCGTTTGGGAGCTAAGGACAAGGACATACGAAGGGGAACAACCTTAGTTTCAAGAGCTTGAGAAACGTTCGAAGGAAAGTACTCTTGGAGAAAAAATTCCAGGAGAGAAACCCATACCTTTGGACGTTATTCAAGTTTGAAGCTGCTGACCGGAAACTCCTCCAAACCATGCCCAATTCACTTCAACGTACACCCTACTCGACTAACCTCTCTTAGCCTTGACGTTTTGATTATTTTGTCTCTTACTTAAAAATTCTTGTGAGTTCTTCAAGTGTGAAGAACTCTTGATGAATTTTGTTCTGGTTTTTGTTGTGTTTGGCAGAATAACGTGAGAGAGAGAGATTGAGAACGTGAGAGAGTTGAGAAACGTGAGGGAGAGTGAGTTATTAGGATTAGAAGACTAAATTCAAGACTTAGTCAAATTAGGATTTAATTAAATTAATACAAAAATCTGATTTTTCCTTTTATTTTAAATCAGCTCATAATTAATAAATATAAATTAATTACATTAAATTTATCAATTTAAATAAAAACAGTTTAAATCATTGCTTCCACGTAGGTTCGAACCCGGGTGGAGCAAGACTCCACTTCAAGAGCTCAATTTCAGCTCTCTCTCCCCAAATTGCCCCTCCATATTAATAAATAATTAATTAACTATATATATTTAGAGTAATTACGATATTACCCTTAGCCTAGTAAAAGACCATTTTACCCCTAGTCCCTCAAAACTTAAGATTTCTTCTTTTTAAGTCCGGTAAAGACTCCTTCAATTAAATATTCATTTTCGAGAACCTTACTTGGTTGATTCCAACCTTTCCAAGCTCAACTAACTCCCCAAGATTAGTTGGCTTGGTCGTAGTAAGGGTTCTGAGGTCTGGTTCTACGCGTATCAATCTGTGTGAACCTTGTTCTAATCGCAAGCATTCTTGACACCCTAAGTCTTGATCCTATTCATTTTTAGGGTTGTTACATTATCCACCCCTTAGGAACATTCGTCCCCGAATGACACTACCACTTCACATCGTAATGTCAGTCAGATCATAATAAAATCACTATACACAGTCAATCAATAGCAACAAAATACGGAGAGATAAGGAAACATAGGTTTAAGAGTAGGAAGTCTAACCTCAAGAGCTGAAAAGGTGAGGGTAGCGGTCTCTCATGTCGGCCTCAGCCTCCCACGTAGCACCCTCAACAAGATGATTTCTCCACAATACCTTCACTGTGGCAATCTCCTTGTTTCTCAGCCGCTTGACCTGTCTGTCTAAGATCTCAACAGGTACCTCCTCATAAGACAAGTCTTCACCAACCCCCAAACCTTTAACGGATAAGATTGATGTTGGATCACCTAGGCACTTCTTCAACATAGAGACATGAAAGACTAATGAACAGAAGCTAGCTCCGCAGGCAATGCTAACTCATAGGCCACCTCACCCACACGCTGTAGGATCTCATATGGCCCCACATACCTCGGACTCAGCTTCCCTTTTCTACCAAATCTCATCACCCCTTTCATAGGTGATATTTTCAAGTAAACCTGGTCACCAACATCAAACTCTAAGGGCCATTTTCTGTTATCAGCATATGACTTCTGCCGACTGTAAGCAGTAGTCAACCTGTCCCTAATCACTCTGACCTTCTCTAAGGCCTCATGAATGATCTCCGGACCCAAAATGGATGACTCTCCAACCTCGAACCACCCAACTGGAGATCTACACCTCCTACCATACAGTGCCTCAAACGGTGCCATCCCAATGCTGGAGTGATAGCTATTATTATACGAGAACTCTATCAAAGGCAGATGGTCATCCCAGTTACCTCTGAAGTCAATCACACACGCTCTCAACATGTCCTCCAATGTCTGAATAGTGCGCTCTGCCTGCCCATCTGTCTGAGGATGAAAGGCAGTGCTAAGCTTTACCTGCGTGCCCAAGCTCTTCTGGAAAGATCTCCAGAAATGTGAAGTAAACTGAGCTCCTCTATCTGAAATAATAGACAAGGGAATCCCATGCCATCTCACAATCTCATCAATGTAGAGTCTCGCATAATCCTCGGCTCTGTAAGTAGACTTCACAGGGATAAAGTGGGCAGACTTAGTCAATCTGTCCACAATAACCCATATGGAGTCATGCTGCCTCCTAGTCCTCGGAAGACCAACCACGAAGTCCATATTAATGGCCTCCCACTTCCAAGTCGGAACCTCAATAATCTGAGTCAGACCACCAGGCTTAAGATGCTCTGCCTTAACCTGCTGACAATTAGGACACTTGGCCACATATTCTGCAATGTCCTTCTTCATGCCATCCCACCAATAAATCTGCTTGAGATCATGATACATCTTGGTGGAACCTGGATGTATAGAATATCTGGAACCATGGGCCTCTGCAACAATCCTGGTCCGCAAATCATCCACATCTGGCACACACAGCCTGTCCTGATATCTAAGTATGCCATCACCTCCCAAAGCGAAAGACTCATTCATCTTCATCAGCACTGAGTCCTTCAGCTCCATCAACACAGGATCTAGATGCTGACCCTGCTTGACTTCAACTACCAAGGATGATTCAGAACTAGGATGAACTGAAACATCCCCACTAGTGGAGTCAACCAAACGCACACCCAGTCTGGCCAGTCTGTGTACATCTTTCACTAGCTCCTTCTTCTCATCCTCAACGTGGGTTGTACTTCCCATGCTCATCCTGCTCAAAGCATCAGCTACAACATTAGCCTTACCTGGATGGTAGTGCACATTCATGTTATAATCCTTCAACAGCTCCAACCATCTCCGCTGACGTAGATTCAAATCCCTCTGTGTGAATACGTACTGGAGACTCTTATGGTCTATGAACACATCCACATGTACTCCATACAGATAATGCCTCCACAGCTTCAGTGCAAACACCACAGCTGCCAACTATCATGAGTGGGATAATTCTTCTCATGAACCTTGAGCAGTCTGGACGCATAGGCTATCACCTTACCAACCTGCATAAGAACACAACCCAAACCAACCCTAGATGCATCACAATAAACAGTGTAATTCTCACAACACTTAGGCAAAGTGAGCACTGGGGCTGAAGTGAGTCTGTCCTTGAGCTCCTGGAAACTCTTCTCACAAGTCTCCGTCCATTCAAACTTGGCTTTCTTCTTAGTCAAAGTTGTCAATGGGGCAGCAATGGAAGAAAAGCCCTCCACAAACCTGCGGTAGTAACCAGCCAATCCCAAAAAGCTATGGATGTCAGTGGGAGTAAGAGGCTTTGGCCAGTTCTTCATAGCCTCAGTCTTCCTGGGATCCACCTCCACGCCCTGATCGGACACAACATGACCCAGGAAGGTCACTGACCTCAGCCAGAATTCACATTTGCTGAATTTGGCATACAACTGATGCTGTCTAAGTACCTGCAAGGTTAGTCTCAAATGTTGTTCATGCTCTTCCTTGGTCTTAGAGTAGATGAGAATGTCATCAATGAATACTATGACGAAAGAGTCAAGGTATTCACGGAAGACCTTGTTCATGAGATCCATAAATGCAGCAGGTGCATTCGTGAGACCAAATAACATGACTAGAAACTCATAGTGACCATAGCGGGTACGAAAGGCTGTCTTTGGGATATCTCCATCCCTAACCCTAAGCTGATGATACCCTGAACGAAGATCAATCTTAGATAAGAAACTAGACCCTTGGAGCTGATCGAACAAATTATCTATTCTGGGGAGTGGATACTTATTCTTTACAGTGACTTTGTTGAGCTGTCGATAATCGATACACATTCTAAGGGTTCCATCTTTCTTCTTTACAAAAAACACTGGAGCGCCCCAAGGGGATATTTTCGGCTGAATGAAACCCTTGTCAGTGAGATCTTTTAACTGCAGCTTCAACTCTTTGAGTTCAGCTGGAGCCATTTTGTAAGGAGGAATTGAGATTGGTTTAGTATCGGGTTCTAAAACGATACCAAAGTCAATCTCTCGAAGGGGAGGGACTCCAGGTAAATCATCAGGAAACACATCTAAGAACTCATTCACTACAGGCACTGAGTCTATGGAAGGAATGTCATGATCTAAATCATTAACACTCACAAGATGACACAATAACCCCTTGGACATCATTTTATTGGCCTTAAGGTTAGAAATCAAGGGATTAGGACGACTCGAATTGTACCCCTCCCAGACTAACTCTTTTTCATTAGGAAAGCGAAGTCTCACCACTCTACTACAACAGTCCAAGCAAGCATAACAACTGTGAAGCCAATCCATGCCAAGAATAACATCAAAATCATACATGGGTAACTCAACCAAGTTTGCACACATAGTTTTACCACTCACAACTATTGGGCAATCCTTGTATACTCTATTAGTTCTTACATTCTCTCCTAAAGGTGTACTAACCACTATAGGATCATGCAGAACTTCAGGCAATATCTCAAAAGTAAGAGCAAGCAGAGGAGTTACAAAGGAAAGTGTAGACCCTGGATCAAGTAAAGCATAAACAGAAGTTGAGAACACTTGCAGCATACCTGTGACCACATCAGCGGACTTCTCCTGCTCCTCCCTGCCCTTCAGGGCATAGAACCTGTTCCTCTTAGGAGGCTCGGCTGCTGCTGCACCCTATGGATTAGGCCTAGGCTGAGCATTACCTCCAGCCTGACCTCTATTCTGTGGACAGTCTCTGACCATGTGTCCACTCTTACCACAACCGAAGCAGGCATTAGTGCCCTGTCTACACTCTCCACTGTGAGCTTGGCCACACTTAGCCCAATTCTTCTTAGGACGCTGCATCTCACCTCCATTGCCCCTCTTGGGCTCAGGTCTGCCTCCTCTAGGTGTAGCACTCCTCTGAGGATTAGAATTCCCAGAACTCTGTTGCCCCTTTTTGAACCTTGGCTGCTCACGGACGCCAAAGTTGTTCCTGTGGCCTCCATGATTGGGACCTGCCTGATCTTGAGGCCTAGGCCTCCTAGCATCACGAACACCTCTCTTTTTGCGGTTGTCCTCTATCTGCTGGACATGCACCATTAACCTGGAAAGATCCATATTATCATAGAGCATCGCAGATCGACACTCCTCCTCCAGGTCTCCATTGATTCCTGTGAGGAACCTGCTCATCTCATCCCTGCTGTTTGAAACCAGGGAAGTAGCATACCTGGATGATTTCAACAAAGTCCAATATTCTCCTCATTCTTGCTATTAAATACTAGGGAAAATAACATACCTTGACATCTTAATAAACTTCAGGGAATACTCCCTGACTGTCATAGAGCCTTGTTTAAGGTTGATGAATTCCTCAACCTTGGCCTCCCTCATCTCCCTGGGGAAGAATCTTTCCAGAAATGCTGTCTTGAACAGCTCCCATGTGACTGGCACTCCACCTAAGACACGGCTATCTTGACACATCTTGCATCAAGTCTGTGCAACATCCTTGAGCTGATAGGAAGTTAGCTCAGCCTTCTCAATATCAGTGGCCCCCATAGCCATCAGGATCTTATGCACCTCATCCAAAAACTCCTGGGGATCCTCTGAAGTCCTAGACCCTGTGAAAATAGGAGGATTCATCCTCGTGAAATCCCTCAGCCTGTCAGCCATGCTACGAACCGGTGGGTTCTCCCTCTGAACATCCTGCCGGTTGACCTGGGCAGTCATAGCCTGGGCCTGCATAGTAATGGCATGTGCCATCTGGGCCAGAGATTCCCTCACCTCAGCATCAGTCAACCCAGCTGGGTTAACTGGCACAGCCACTCCTTCAGCTGGAGCCTGGGGTGGAACTCGCTTGCCCCCAACAGATGCTCCTCCTCTCCTCTGACCAATAGCCATCCTAGGGTTCATTCCTCTCCTCTGACCAATAGCCCTCCTAGGGTTCATTCTCTGAAAATAACAAAAAATTGATGTTAGATACGCTTATAACACCAAGAAATCAGACATTTGGAAAAGCACGATAAGATCAGAAGAAGGGAAATTTTCCTACGCGTCATGCAATCTCTAATTCAGAATAGTGGTGCAATTCACTACCATGACTTAGAAACTACTCAATGTGGTTGATGTGAACTTATTATTCTCGGAATTTAACCTAGTGCTCTGATACCAACTTTGTCATGACTGGAATCTAGACCCCAGACGAGACCGGCGTTGTTGACCTCTCAGAGGTCGCAGACAAGCCTACTTACGTCATTCATACTTCATTTAGGTTAATTTTAGCGGAAAATTTGAAACTTTTTGTTCCTTAACATACTTGTTAAACATTCTTAACATTTCATAATTGTTCATCATCAACCATCTAACATTAAGAGATAAGCAACTGAAAGAAATAGATCAATAAGTATTAAGTGTATAATTGCCAAAATGGCACCAATACAAAGTCTGAATAAAAACAGGAAAGAAACGCTAGTGGAACATGCTCCACTAGCTCAACTCTAAAACTAAGCTAGAATGTAAAACAGTAGCATCCTCGAAAGCATGAGGACCTACCAAACTCCGGATGAATGCTGACGTTCGGATAGCTGCAACAATGATCCTGTAGCTCTATCGCCCACCTGTACCTGCACCTAAAATAGTATAGATGTATAGGGTCAGTACACACTTGTACTAAGTATGGGTATATGCAAGCACACACCACAAACATGCATGAGAAAGAATAGCTCTTTCCTAACAACATAATTTTTGGAAATCAAGTCAGTGGACTTGCCAAATTGAGATTAGGAAAGTTAGTGAACTTTCCAAATTGGATTAGGAAGGTCATGCCATGAGAGTAACATGCATCATTATAAATATCGTATTGCACACAGCACATAACATTTTCATATAGCACATATCATAGCACATAACATGTAACACATAGCTTCTTTCATATCATTCATTCATATGCCATGAGACCTTGGAATCATGGACTTGACATTAAGACTTTCCAAAATGAGGGCTCAACATATGGGACCTCAACTAGGGAGCCTTCATTAGCAAACACAAAGTCTACTTCATTCATTCATACGTACTTCATTTCATTTCACTCATAGGCCAGTGTGAACACCAGCTATACCTAGGGTGTAGTTTAAGACTTTCATCGGGTTTGCTGTGCAATGATCAGGAATAACCTAATGTCATTACCTGAATCTAGCTCACCTCTTGATTATCCTATTCTAACACCTTCGGTATCATTCGTTTCTTTATGTGTTTCATTTGAGGCTGGCCTCATTCATTCATTGGGAACTTTAACTTTAACCGACATAGATCATGTGAGCATCATGAAATCCAGTGTCTCCCCCACACCGAAAAGAGGTGGAATCACTGGCCAAAGTGACCCAATAAACATGCTAGCGTACATGGAAATTTAACCCCGCCAGATCCCTATATTCGCAGTATAGGTTTGAAGACTAGGAGATGTAAGGAGACCCATACCCGGCAAGCCGGACAGTCTCATATCATGAGAGTTATGTGAACCTTCGCCCTTCCCGAAAGAAGGCATCACCGCTCATAGCTAGCCTATCGGTGCTCAGTATAAAGTTTCATTACATTCATCTCATATTTCATGGAAGCTGGCTTCTAGTATGAGGACATCATAGCTCATTAGATGATTTCTCATCTCATCATTAGTATTAAGTGTATGAAGCTCAATACTTTCATTAGAGTGTTCATAGAGACTGGTCTCTTCATTATCTTTCACTCTCATTGGTAAGTACGTATTGGTAACATTTACTTAGGCTCATTTGAGATTGCTTTCATCATCTACATTAGCCTCATATCATGTTGTCACCACATTCTTCATCATTAGCACCTTTTCTTTTCATAGTTACTCACCTCTTATTACGTGAATGTTCATTTCATCATTTCGTAGTCCATCTCATCATATACCAATGCACTTGATCACTTAGTGTATCTCACACTCATACTTAACCCTCCTAGGGTTCATCATTTCATTACATACATCTTAGGTTCACTTATTTTTGAACGTATGTTAGACTTATGTGTCTATACACACAAGCCATGGGGCTTTATTCATAGTTCGTTAAGTGATTCTTACTTTCCTAAGATTATGTAGTACAAGACTTATGTATCTTGTATATATGCCAAGATCTTAATTTTGATCTAAGTAGATGGCATTATTCTTGGATATTTTATTCACGTATGACTTATGCATCAATACGGAAGAGTGGGCAAGGAAACCCAAGTTTGAGTCACTTGGATATCATTTATATTTTTCATTGATTTTATTTCTAATATTCAAACATTAGAACTCTAAATTAAATCTCAACATTAATATTGAAGGATTAATTTTCTATTTAATTTTTCCCTTAAGATGGCCGAAGGGTTGTGGGTTCGAACCCCCACAACCACTTTTTTTTTTATTAAGGTTTCATTACTCATTTTCGCCCAAACCAAGAGGTTGTGGGTTCAAATCCCCATAGACTCTTTGATTTTTTCAGTAATTCTCGCTGGAATAGGGAGGTTGTGGGTTCGAACCCCCACAGCCTCCTTATTTACATTTTAATTTCGCTGAGGCTGTGAGGTGGTGGGTTCGAACCCCCACAGCCTCTCTAATTTCTTAATTAATTTTGCTTCTTTCTTCAGCCTTGAGTTCGTAGGTTCGATCCCCACGCCTCGCGTTTTCTTTTTCCTTATATTCTCCTCTTTCGCGCGTACCTGGAAGTCGTGGGTTCGAATCCCATGCCTCCCATTTATTTGTTTAATTAATTTCCTCCTTTTTCTCCCCACAGATCGCGAGTTCGATTCCCCCAGCCCCCTTTATTTTTCTTTTCTTTTTTCGCGAATGCAGCAGTTGGGTCGCGAGTTCGATTCCCCCAACCCCCCTTTATTTTTTTCTTTTCTTTTTGCGAATCCACAGTGGCCAGGTTCGAATTCACTTAGCTCCATCTTCTTTTTCCCCTTTTTCGCGAAGACCAGCAGCCAAGGATCGAATCCCCCCAGCCCCGTTTTCCCATTTCTCCTCTTTTCTTTTTTCTTGTCGCGAAACCAGTAGCTAAGGGGTTCGATTCCCCTTAGCTCCTTCACGTTTTTCTCTTATTTTTCAGCCTCCTTAACATGCGTGGTCTTGGGTTCAATTCCCATTGACCTCACTTATTTATTTCCCTTTTTAAAAACCCAGAAATTAACATTATGGGAGAGTATGAAATCTGGAAATTTTCTTATCATTCTTCACTCATTTTTAGTCACATCTTTCATGAGTTTACTTAGCTAAAAGAGTGTTATTCAACCCAACATTTTTCATTATAATACACACCACATTGCACACACATTACACACATAAAATACACCAAATAAACACATGAATACTCGACCCAAAACAGTGGCTAAAGCCACTGCCCACGATGCACACACAACACAAATTTTGTTTGGTCGCACTTCGAATATCGTTTTTGTAATTTCCCTCACATAAAACATGTTCACATTTAATATAAATACGTCAATCATGCCTAATTCTAGCAGCACAACATACCCATCCTATGAAATCGTTTGGGAGCTAAGAACAAGGACATACGAAGGGGAACAACCTTAGTTTCAAGAGCTTGAGAAACGTTCGAAGGAAAGTACTTTTTGAGAAAGAATTCCAGGAGAGAAACCCATACCTTTGGAAGTTATTCAAGTGTCAAGCTGCTTCCCGTAAACTCCTCCAAACCACGCCCAATTCACTTCAACGTACACCCTACTCGACGAACCTCTCTTAGCCTTGATGTTTTGATTATTTTGTCTCTTACTTAAAAATTCTTGTGAGTTCTTCAAGTGTGAAGAACTCTTGATGAATTTTGTTCTGGTTTTTGTTGTGTTTGGCAGAATAACGTGAGAGAGAGAGATTGAGAACGTGAGAGAGTTGAGAAACGTGAGGGAGAGTGAGTTATTAGGATTAGGAGACTAAATTCAAGACTTAGTCAAATTAGGATTTAATTAAATTAATACAAAAATCTGATTTTTCCTTTTATTTTAAATCAGCTAATAATTAATAAATATAAATTAATTACATTATATTTATCAATTTAAATAAAAACAATTTAAATCATTGCTTCCACCTAGGTTCGAACCCGGGTGGAGCAAGACTCCACTTCAAGAGCTCAATTTTGGCTCTCTCTCCCCAAATTGCCCCTCCATATTAATAAATAATTAATTAACTATATATATTTAGAGTAATTACGATATTACCCTTAGCCTGGTAAAAGACCATTTTACCCCTAGTCCCTCAAAACTTAAGATTTCTTCTTTTTAAGTCCGGTAAAGACTCCTTCGATTAAATATTCGTTTTCGAGAACCTTACTTGGTTGATTCCAACCTTTCCAAGCTCAACTAACTCCCCAAGATTAGTTGGCTTGGTCGTAGTAAGGGTTCTGAGGTCTGGTTCTACGCGTATCAATCCGTGTGAACCTTGTTCTAATCGCAAGCATTCTTGACACCCTAAGTCTTGATCCTATTCATTTTTAGGGTTGTTACAAAAAAATATGACTTAACGTGACAAACTATATATACTTAATTGACAATAAATAGCCTATTTTAATCTTTTTAGCAAAACTTTTCTTTAAAAAAAATCATCTAATACTAAATAGCCACATTCGTAGGGTTAATATTGAGTTAATGTTCGTTTTAGGGATAATTGTATAGAATGATAAACTAATAATATAAAATAAATATAGTAGCTACCCTTTGATTTATTTGTGTTCCATAGCAAACTGTTTGTCAGTCCCTCTCTGCCCATATTCTCGCTCGCCACTCTCCCTCTCTCGCTCGCTTCCTGTCGCTCGCCTCTCTCGCTTTATACAATAGAATTGTATAAAATTGTGTTTCTAATTGTATAAAGCGAGAGAAAATTGTATAAACGCATGCAAATACATATATTTTCATCCTATACACTTATAATTATACAATACAAATATTTCTCTGCCCAAGTCTCTTTTGTCTTTCTCGTTTTATACAAATTCAAATTGTATATAATTTCTCTTTTTCATTTTATACAATTGGATTCAATTGTATATTCCCTGCACAAGTCTCTTTTTGCCTTTCTCTCTTTCTCGTTTTATACAAATTCAAATTGTATATAATTTCTCTCTTTTTCATTTTATACAATTGAATTCTACCTTTCTTGCTTTCTCGTTTTATACAATTCAAATTGTATATAATTTCTCTCTTTCTCGTTTTATACAATTCGCTTCAATTGTATATGTATAACGAATTGTACATATATAAGTTTGTTATGGAGCGCAATTATGCAAACTTTGCTATAACATACAAATATGAATTTTATATTTGCTATATGTGAAAGTTGCTCTTCGTTTTATCGATTGTTAAAGTTGTAAAGAATAAGGCCAATGGCCCAAAAGAAATTAAAATAAGCAATACAAAAATGGGTAAATCACATATATATGATATATTAAGAAAATATTTACCATCTATGACAATAAAAGTTTTCTAACTAAATATAACTTTTTTTTTAATTAAAAAATTGCACGCTTCGCTCGCTTCTTTCTCTGTCTTTTTTCTCTTCCCCATCTTCTTGTTTTTATTTTTCTTCTTCGTTGTCTCTTTTTATTCTTTCTCTTCCTCCTCTTCTTTTTTTATTCTTCTTCTTCTTTTAAAATTTTCATTTAAATAATTATTCTCAAATCAATTTTTGTCCCTAATTTCACTATTTTTATCCAAAAACATAACGAGAAAGAGAAATAAAAAATCAAAAATTTGTACAATATTATGTATTCAAACAGAATTTTCAAATCTCTAAAATTACAACAACAAGAATTCATCATTGATGGTCATTTATAAAGCTTCAAATTTTAAATTCATTTTATGAATCTTACGAACTCGTGATTAGTTTGGATAGGTTGATTCTACAAATAATTGAAAATATCTCAATTTTAAGAGAGTTTGTGTTAAGTTTATAATTGATTTAGGAGAAATATAAGACTGAAACTCGAAAAAGGTAAAATTTATGAAATTGTATCACAATTGTATTAAAGTTGAATTAGATATGTTTTATAATTGTATTAAAATTGTATTAAAATCATGAACAATACATTTTCAATACATATTGCAAATATCAATTACGTTCTTAGGGATACAAACTAAAATAATTTATAAGCACATATAATACATGTTTTATTCATGAATAACACAAGTTTTATTCAATCTATAGATCATTGTCTTGTCTTTTGTTAGTTATAGTTTTCATTCATTCTTAATTCTCTTTTCTAATTCAACTTTAATATTGTGTAATACACTTTTAATGTTACTTTAATTCATTTTGCAGTTTATTTGGTTGATTTTTTATTGCTGGATTAATAATTTAATTCATTATTAATACAAATTTAATTCACTCTTAGATCATTGTATGTTCTTTCATTAGTTGCATTTTTCATTCATTCTTATTTCTCTCTTCTAATTCAACTTTAATATTGTATAATACACTTTTAATGTAAACTTAATTCATTTCACAATTTATTTGGTTAATTTGTTACTATTGAATTACTTGTTTAATTCATTATTGATACAGGTTTAATTCACTCTATAGATCGATGTATGTTATTTCATAAGTTATGTTTTTTATTCATACTTGATTCTCTTTTAATTCAACTTTAATATTTTTGTAATACACTTTTAGTACAAGTTTAATTTATTTGGCAGTTTATTAGTTGATTTGTTACGATTGGATTACTAGTTTAGTTCATTATTGATGCAAGTTTTATTTAGTTTACAGTTCTTTCATTTGCTACATTTCACATTCATGTTTAATTCTCCTCTAATTCAACTTTAATATGTGTGTTATATATTTTTAATTCAGGTTTAATTCATTTTGCAACATTTGAAATTTAAGTTTAATTCATTTTGTAGCTTATTAAGTCACTTCATTTGTTACGATTAAATTACTTATCTAATTAATTATTGATATGACTTTTATTCAGTCTACAAATTATTGACTACTCTATGAAAGAAAGTAGAGAGAAAGAAAGGAAAAAAGAGCAACCAAAGGAGAAGAAAAAAAGCATCAGAAAGCAAGGGAGAAAGGAGAAAGAACAATAGAATGAAAGCAAGGGTGAAAGAGAATAAAAGGAAAACAAGGGAGAGAGAACAATATAAATGAAGAAAAAGAGAAAGAGCGACAAAAAAAGGTGAGAGAAAAATGATAAAGAGGCGAGAGAGATAATTCTAATAATATATATAATATTGCTATATATTGCTATAAATGGTAATAATCAAAGAGTATATTTAAAATAAGTAATTATTATTTAAAAGGAATCCACTCATGTAATTTACCCTACAAAAATCAAACAATTATGTGGCCCATTTCTTTCCCACCCTAGTCTCTTTATACGATCACTTTTCTATTCTCTAGGGTTTCTCAATTGAGCTTGCTCTCCAAACATATTGCTCATGTCGCCGCATGGGACTTTCACCAACTTGACCTTCCTTTTTCTGTTGCATTGGATTATCAATCCTTTTGTCTTGTTTTTCTCTAATCCTCTTCTCAACTCACAAAGGTAAGCTTCAATTGTTCCTTCCTTCGGTCCTTTTCCGGTCTCTATTCTAACTTTTATTCTACTGCATACGAGTGTTTCGATGAATATTTTGAATTTTCAAGGAGATTTTGGTAGAGATGTCGAGTTAATGAGTTGCGAACCCAAATCCATGTAAGCTCCTTTCTTTATTTCGGTGTTCCTCTTGTTCCCAACCCTCTCTAACTTTCATTTTTTCAACTAAAGTTTTAGTGGATATTTCAAGATGCTCCCGTTCTCTTTTCAAAAAAAAGAAGATTTGGGTATCACAGTTGACAGGACATGTGACGGGCGAAAATTGAAGGAGTTCCTTTCCAGCAACAGTTTTTCAAGTCTCCATCTAACTTTCAAGCTCTTGTTTTTTACCGGTGCAACTTTTTGTAAGTTTACATAGTCTAAGTAACTTAAATCTTACCGTTATATAAGCCCTGAAGTGATTTACATATATATGAGACATTCTAATGTTAATATTGTTGTGCATTTGGTTCTATTTGGTTGATTTCATGTGTTCTTTATTTCTTTGTTTTGATTCTTAGCATAGGTATCCTTGATTTATCTTCATTGATTATCCCCATTCCTATTAACTGTTGAAAGTTACTCCATTGACTTAGCCTTGATATTTGTACGATTATTTGCAAATTTGTCTACCAATTGATTTATCTTCATGTATACGTGTTTAATATATTCTCGAGTGTTCACCAATTATTCTTTAATCTCCTTCTATATATCTCCCCTGCTTGTTTTCAAGAAACTTTTCATGTTGTTTTATTATCTTTGTTAATATCAATGAATTTATTTCTACTATCACCAATTTTATGTCATTTCTTCTGCGGTACCTTAGTGCATAAAATATAGCTCGTCTCAACCTCTGTATTAGTTCTTATGCTCATCATCCTAGCTTCAACATATATTAAATTTCCTTCATGATTTGTCACATAAAAATTGTATGCATTTTTCTCTGAATTTTTGTGCTTGCACTATTCGTGTTGTGCTTCATCCGTTCATTCATTGATATTTTTCACATGGCTGTATGAGAGTGTAGTCTTGACCTGTATCCTTTTATTCTTTTCAAGATGTCTTCCCAATTTCATGGTATGTCAATTCAAGAATATAGTATCTTGATAATATGAAACGTAGTTCCTGGACATTGTTCTTGTCATTTATAATATGACATGTCCTTGTTATGTCTTTTTAGCATTCCTCCAGAATTTCATCTCCCGCATTAGAATTCTCGATTCATATAGGAATTTATTATTTGTTGTAAATTCCCTTCCATGCCTATTTTTGCACATGTAGCAAACTGTTGTTTATAACTTTTGACCTATGGGAGTTGTTAGAAATAAATGATTCATAATCTCTTCTTGTGTCGTAGACTCACAATAATAGCATTTGAAGCTAAAATAGATCCTCATTCTTTTTAAAACATCGTGTTTTGCAATTTTCCCTTTCCAACATTTCCATTAAAGAAAGTTCATTTTGAAAGGTATACCTAAATAGTCACATTTCATTTTTTAGAAAGTGATTTTTTCATGATTTTCTCACTCTATTTTCTAAAATATTTATTTTTATTATTCTTATTTTCTCTCTCCTTATAATTTATCAACCGTATTTTTCATTATCAAACAAAAATTGGTTGCACAAAAATAGAGGAAAAGCTATTTTATATTTTTTTTTAAAAATACAATATTCTATATCTCTCCTCTTTTTCTCTGTTTTTCTTCTTCTTTCAAATTTTAGAATTTATATCTTCTTCCCGAAAATATCTCTATTAGACATCTATCACAACAGTAACTCCAATAGAGATCTATCACAACCTTTTTATATATTGAATGTCCATGTTATTTTTTAAAAAGTTGAGGATTTTTATATTCTTTTTGGATGTAAGTTTTTTTTAAACAAAACTATCGTGTTTTTTTACAGCATTTTTTTCCCTCAATTATATTTAGACTAAAAATTCATGCATGTAAAATTCAAAAAATAATCATCATCATCACGGCGAAATCACATGTATTCAAAAAGTGTCAATTGAAAAGGTATACTGTAGATAGGTGATTTTTTATATATATAGCACCCCTTAAAGCATTTTAATCAAGGTGTAATCTTAAGTTGATACTTACAAAGAAAATAAAATTAGACAAATAAACCTCATCCTACATAAACCATTTGAAACCGTCATCTCCATTTTTAACTTGTAGAAAAAAAATTAAGAATTTTTTCTGACAAAACAAGATTTTGAAAAAATACTCACTCTCTAAAAGTGTTTTTTTTCTTGTTCTAAAGGGATCAAAAAACACTCTTTTATTGTCCATTTTCAAAAATCGATGGAAGATTTAATGATGAATGAAAAAGAAGCATTGGTGGTTTCACCACTTGGTGAAATCTTAGAACAAAAAAAAGTCATTTTCTTGAATTTGATTATTTCGTCAATTGAAAGTCCAAAATTGAAGCATCCTTCAATTCCCTTTTCATCCAAATCTGAACATTTGAAAGTCTTCTTTGATGGTTGTAATTAATGGGGGCATCAACAAAACAAATGGAAGAAATAAATTGAAATGGTGGAGTATATCCATCACCACGTATGAAAAGTTATGGAAATTTGTGAATCAATCATGATTTAAACATTTAGAGTCCACAAAGATAAATACTTGATTCTAGGGTTAGTAGAAAGGTGTGAACTCTATAGATTGAACTCATAATTAATTCACAAATTCTAGCAATTTTTCATACAGGGTGATGAAATGTCTCCATTGATTCAAATCATGTGTTCCATTTCTTTTGTTGATCCCTCCATCCATTACATCCATTAAAGAAGATTTTTAATGTTCAATCAGATTTGAATGGAAAAGAAATTGAAGGATACTTTTATTTTGGACCTTCAATCAATGAAATAATGAAGTTCACCAAAGGGCTTTTATTAGTTTTGGGATTCCCCCAAGTGGCGAAATTATCAACACTTCTCTTACGTCCACCATTGGATTTTCCATCGACTCTTAAAAATGGACAATCAAAGAGTGAATTGTGATTCTTTTAGGACAAAAATTTAAGTCTTCTAGAGAGTGCGTGTGTTTTTCAAAACTTAATTTTGACCAACTTTTATCAAAAAGTTTTCTCATATTATTTTCTATATAGAAATAGGAATGACGGTTGTAAATGGTTTATGCAAAGTGAGCTTTACTTGCCTAGAACTTGTTTATCATTTTTTGAGTATCAACTTAAGCTACCTTAACTAAATTGAAGAACTAATTTTCTAACCCTTTATGAGTAAGTTTATCAAAGGCCGGGAAAAATCTATTGCCAAGAGGGAGCCATTCGCTTCCAGTCTTACCTACCCTATGTATTCGAGGGAGAGGTTGGAACTTAAAAAAAACAGGTTCCACACATATGAAACGAACATAAGGTATGTGACAAAAAAATTCTTGAAGAGCGAATTAGATCCCATAATCATCTAAAAGAGATCCAGTGTGATTCATCACTTATCCTATTAAGGGACAAGTGGAACGATCAAGTATAGATTTCCTATACTCATATAAACCGCTGAGGTCGGCCAGTACATATATCTTAATTAATGATCCAACCATATGCTTGATCGGATATCATTTGTCCGCAAATAAAACAAAACAAGGTTCTTTTTTTAGTAGTAGTTCATGAGGCCTCGAATTCTCACGTTTCATCGTGCATTATGTGTTGTGATCTACAATAACTTCATAGGGGCCTATGGCTTAGACGTGGCAAATATGACTAATCCACTTGATATTATTGGGTCGTGTAAAATGTAGGAGAGTTTTATATGGGATTCAGGCTCAATTAGCTACTGTTAAGAAGGTCTAGGGACTAGAAAGAACGATTATGCAACTTATGTCGAAGCTTTGGTTTTCAGTTATCTCTCATTCCCTTTCTCTGTTCTAGTATCTCATCTCCTTTTGGTTACCTTCTTCTATGTTAATCTATCTGTAATTAGTGTGTTATTACTTTGTTGTGTGTATTATACGTCGTAATTTGTATTCAACGATAACAACACATATCAGTGCTTGTTTTCATTGGTGCTTTCATTGAGAGATCTTCAATGGAGAACCAAATATTTCGAACTATTGATTGTTCAATTGAAGTTGTGAAGGATTCATGGTCAAAGGATATTGCTGAGATTCTATGTATGTTACAAGAGGTTGTAGGGAAATTATCTCGAACCACACCTCAATTTTCCCTTGATTCATGTTCGTCCATGGAAGTAGATTTCGTGGAAATATCCAGATTCAACTGCAATGATCCTACAACATGGTTCAGGTAGAACAATATTTCACTCACTATAACATTCTTTCAGTTAAGAAATTGTCATTGGAGTCTTTATATTTGGATGGCGATGCTTTGAATTGGTATTGCTGGTTATTTCGAAACAAGCAACTTGCGAATTTGGACTATTTTGTAGCAAAATTGTTCATTCGATTCTGAACTAGGAGTCAAGAAACACCTGATAGGCGTTTAGCCTCTTTCTCCGGCAACTTACCACAATAGACTATTGTTCGGAAGGAACTGCAACTATTCCTTAATGGAATACCATGGCCAACTTTCCCTCGCCTCAATACTGGAATGTAGGCTATGACTACAACAACCAAACCTTTGCCCACGAGGTGTTTGGGGAAAAGTCGAAAAGAAAACGGAAAATGTTGTGAATGTTGAAGCAATACGTCAAACGCCAAATTCTATGAAACCAAAAGGAGAGTATAAGGATATACCATTACAAATTAAAACTGAGGGTGCTGAAATTTGGCTAACTCGAGCAAAACAGGAGTAATGTCATTCTAAGGAGATATCTAATTCGGATTTGGATGACAACAAAGAGGATCCCCTGCCTCTTGTTCCGATAATGACATATACAAATGTCCAAGGAGGCATGCCATTGCAGATCACAAAAACAGGTGCTGAAGTTAAAGTAAACAAGGCGCATAAGTTGTTTGGTATTTATTATCATAAAGTCCGGCAACAATTAGTTGATAATAAAGTGGTCGACTCACTCTGAAAAAGAAGTGACCTTTGATTTTAGATGGAACCAGATTGATGCACAACCACATATTTATAAATTTTCCATTTGATCACGGTGAGTCTATTTCTCCTTCAATTATGTTCAAGGGCGTGGATATACATTTTGATATATCACGTTACTTGTCGATTGAGTTGTATTCTAGTGTATTTGTTGTTGATGGAACTACAAAAGGCGGCAAATTGTTGACTTAAATGGCAGTATAAAAGTGGGTGGACAAACTGGTCAACCTCGGCTACCACGACCACTTCCAAAATATCTTTCAAGGCTTTACTATTGGAATATTCTAGCGCAACTTGAGCAATCTGTTGAAATAGCAAATGAATTCAACTTGCTTGTTATAATTGATGGTGTTGATACCAAGATAAATGCTTGTCTTGTCGTTGCAAACTGCAGTAGTCATCATTATTTCAAGGAGGATAATTTTAGCCTCAATGGGTCCGATCATGTTAGGCAGTATTGCCTGTATCATATTCCCAGTGCTTTTGGAGCTTCTTTTGATCCAAGTAGTACTCTTGATGACATTATTGTGATCAAAGTTCAGAATATATAACGGAGTCAATTCTGGAATCACAAAAGCTGCCAACCAAATCACGATATTGTTCATAATTGCTTTCACCTGTCGCAACCAAGGAATTTATAATACTCCAAGTAGTCAGATGAAGTTTCATGATATGAACCTTAAGGACAAGGTTCTTTTCGGGGCGCAGAAGTATTGTTGTGATCCACGATGACTTCATAGGAGCCTATGGTCTAGACATGGCAAATATGACTTATGCACTTGATATTATTGGGCCGAGTAAAATGTTGGAGAGTTGTATATGGGATCCAGACCCAATTAGCTTCTAGGAATCAGAAAGAACGGTTATGTAAATTATGTCGAAACTTTGACTTTCAGTTATCTTTCATCCCCTTTCTCTGTTCTAGTATCTCATTTCCTTCTAGCTACCTTTTTCTATGTTAATCTATCTATAATTAGTGTGTTATTACTTTGTTGTGTGTATTATACGTTGTAATTTATGTTCAACGATAACAATATATATCAGTGCTTGTATTGGAATTCAGGTTTGTTTCATTATGCCAACAGGTTCCACCACCAACTCTATCTAAGAAATTGAGTCAATTTTTTTAGAACTCTCGAATTCCATAATTTCACAACTTAGACCTCAAATCCTCAAAAAGATTCTAAATCTGAAACCGATCTCACTGTTTAGAGTTCACATGTTGGGACTGATGAAATCGGCGAAATTTCATTCTGACACTCGAAACTCTAAAAGAACCCAAAATCACTTTATTAACAACTTAGTCATTCAAACTCAAATCTTACCAAATTCTCAAGTTTTAATTCAAAGTTCAAAGACCAACAATTCAAACTCAATCAAAGAAGACTCAGGGTCAATCATAGAGGAAAAAATGATAAATTCATGAAACTTTCCAAAAATGACTGACCAGATCATTACAGATCTAGCCAGAAATTTCAAATCACTATTCAAAAAGTTTTCTTACCCAGTTCTTTAATCATTAGTCTACCCATAACGACCGAAAGGTGTTACAATTTCAGTGCATTAACTCTATTAATTGGTGTTTAGTATTAAATCTTGAAAAAATAATTTGAAGAATAAGTAATTAATGTTAATGATAAAACTTGGAAAATTAATTACCTTTTCTTGATATGTTAGAAGTGATATGTAAAAATAAAAATCTATTTTTAAAACAGTAGACAAATAAAAGTAAACAAAGAGATCAATAATGCTTTCTTTTTTTCAAGGTGAAAATTTTTAGCTTTTTTTCGATGTTCAACTTAAGAAGTTATGTTTGGCCATAAAATTTTGAATTTCAGAATTTTCAAAAAATTAAAAAATAACAAAAGGCTATTAGCATTCTTTTTTTATATTCCAAATTACTCACAAAAAGTTTTAAGAAAACAACTTCAATTTATATTCATAACTCAATACAATTCAAATTTTTAAAATTATTTTCTTAAAGTTTCACAATAACTATGATCAAACGCCTATAAGATGGTCCTAGGCTGATAGCAGCTACTAGCTAAGCCTAGTGTGCAATATGCAGATATCTCTAGATCAATCTATGTTTCTTTTTCGAAATTAAAGAATATATATTTTAAAAACTTATGATATTAATAAGAATAAATTTTAGGTTTACTAAATATAAAAATCATATTAGAGCTCTATAGCTACAGTTTTGATATTTGCGCTTCATAGAAAACATACATCAGATTTATATGAATCGCATGCAGGCATCTCGTTTGTGTGCTGCGGTTGTATATGTATATCAATTAGATGATTATATATATGTAACTACTATGTATTTGTATCAATGATTGTATTGGTATATCTGCATAAAATTTGAATTTATATACGATTGAATTAAAATAAAACATTTGTATATCATACCTCTTTCTCTTTCGCTTTATACAACAACAAATTATACATTGCAATTTGTATCATTTGTTTTTGTATAGAGCGAGAAAGATAGAAAGGCAAAAGAGAAATGGTAAGGGAAGATCTGTATTTGTATAATTATAAGTGTATAGGAGGAAAATATATGTATTTGTACTTGTATGTACAGTTTTCTTTCGCTTTATACATATACAAATACAATTTATGCATTTGTGTTTATATAAAGTGAGAGAAACGAGGGAGAGTGGAGAGCGGAATTTCTCGAGAGAGAGGCGAATGACAAATTGTATGCTGCGGATCGAATTAAATCAAACTGTAGTAACATTTAATTTGAATTAATAATTTGTTATTTTATACAATTTTTTCTTAATATAAGGTATTATTTTTACATATAGTAAATTATGATATTAATATATGAGTTAATATTTTACTTTAATATACTTTATTTGATATTATTTTTATTTGAGAAAATGGCCAAAAGCCCCATCAATCTATATTCAAATTTTCAACTACACACTTCAATTTTAACGGGAGTCCTATCACCCCCCTGGAGTATTTAAAACTAAAATTATTACACCCTTAAAAAGCCACAACCATATCTATGTTAGACATTTGAATATCACGCGCTTGACACCTGAAAATTTCATTAAATTTTATTTTTTTCAACTTTTTTATAATTCTTTATTCTTTCCTCCTATGTCTTCACCATATTCATTTTCACCATTATTGTAAAATCCATATATCTTGGTGTTGCACTTGTGAGCAAGAGGAGCGAATTATGATGGTGAAATATGAAAAATAAAGTTAAGAAAATGAGAAAGAAGGAAAGAGAGGGGATGAATAGAGAAACTGATGTTGCCATTAATGGAGAGTATTGGATATGAACACTATTCTCTTAGAGAAGATGAAGAGGAGCCGGCGATGTGTCCCACATCATTGTTATATCGTGCAGACGACAATTTTGAAGAGAAAAATGTTGATTCACCGACGATTGAACAATTAATAAGATTGAAAATACATCTGAGATGTAGTTGACTGATTGAAATTTGAGATTGATAATTAAAGGGTCATTAGTAAGAAAATAATTATTTTCTTGATGTTCAAATGGATTTGATTTAAATTCAGATCAATATTTTTTTCAGTAAGATTCAAAGCTTTTTTGTGGTGATATAAATGTATACTCATATTAATTTATCAATAATTTAGTAGATAGATTTTGTCAATTTGTTTAATAGAGAGTTTAAATTTTTTTTGTTGAATTAAGAATGGCGAATTTGGTGAAGATGACAACGGTAGTAATGGTTTAGAGATCGTCAGTTATGCCGGAGGAGGCGGGGATGATGGCCGCTGGTCGAGCAGCAAAGAGAAAAATAATTTTTTTTAAAAAACATTCTCAATTAAGAGTTCACTTGAATTTGATATAAATCCAATTTATTTATTTTTTTTCAAATCTGAATCTAATCTGTTTTTTTTTTTTATGATATATGTATCATTTATCTTGAATTGAATTGATTGGTTCTTTAAAAAAAAATACTATGCAAGAGTTTAAAAGTTTGTGTGAAATCAACAATGGTGAATGAAATTTGGTTGCTATGGAGAAGAAAGACAATAAATAAGAAATAAAAATAAAAATACATATATTCTTAAAAGAGATATTAATTACTTGTTTTTTTGTGTTCACTCTCTTTGAAATACACTCTCTTTGCCAACTAAGTATTCAGGGAAGTATTAATTTCAGTTTTAAACACTTCAAGTGGATCATAGGACTTCCGTAAAGTTAAAGTGCATAGTTGCAAATCCGAATATAGTTTAAGGAGACTTTTGACCATTTTATCTTTTTATTTTAATATAGTATATTTAATTAAATAACCTATCAAACAATAAAATAAATAAATATCATCATATAACTAAAATTTAATAATACCAGTATATTTTATTTAATACTATTTTTATATATAATACCAAACGACCCTGCATTTAGCAACACTTATGCATGGTCCACTTCAAAAAGAACAAGGATATATACTATTTTTATTTTTAACATATAGTAAATTATGATATTAATGCATGAGGTAATATATATCATATCATCATTCTTAATAAGTTATAGTCTCGTCGAATAATTCCGGCATTTTGCTCTATTTTGGCCTATTAACAAGCTCCAGGTGGTTACGCCTCGACTTTCCACGTGGTTTCCTTCGCTCTTGCCACCGTTGTTGCAACTTGCAAGTTTTTGCAAATGAAAATCTTTCTTGCTACTAGCATTTTCCCATTTTTGCAACTTCCTCGTTGTTTTTCCTTTTTGAATTTGACGTGGTTACGCATTAAATGGACGGATTAAGTTGAAATTAGAGATATTAAAATGGATTGAAATAGAAAATGGGTTGGGTCTTGACCCGTCCAAGTTTACTTTGGGCTCAAATGGGTTGGGTCTTGACCCGTCCAAGTTTACTTTGGGCTCAAATGGGTTGGGTCTTGACCCGTCCAAGTTTACTTTGGGCTCAAATGGGTTGGATCTTGATCTTCTCAATTTGACCCGATTAATCTCAATTTTTTTAACAAAGTGATATTGAACTTTTATAATCACAATGCGAATTTCGGCTGAAGATTTTTTTTAAAAATATAACAAATTAATAAATAAATCCTAAAAGATGTTAAATATATGATAACTCATACATTTAATATAGGAACATAACTTAGTAGAGAATTTTAAAACGAGTTTAAATTGGAGATTGAATTGGGCTCAATTGAGAATTCTCCTAAAATGGGTTAGGCTTGAATGAATTGAGATTGAACCCAATTAAAATTATCTTGAGTCCAAACCTTAAAATTCTGGGCGGGTTACCTATGTTTGGGTTCATTTTTGAGACCCCTAATTACGCATAATGTTTTGCATACATTTTATGTATCCATGTATTGTTGTTTACTCCTTCTGATCCAGTTATAATAATTTCCAGCGAAGATTGACGAACCCAATCATTTGGTAAGATTCTTTGCAACATATCTTGAATAAAATGAGGATTTGAAATATTGATGAGTCTCCTTTGTTACTCATCCCTCTGATTTATTTTTCCTGCTCTTGCTTTTGGGGACTCCGGATATAGATTTTTATTTCAAAATTAACTATTTTATCTTCAAGGTTATTGGAATTTGAAGAAAGACTTTTGGTTTTATTGTTCTTTAAGCTTGTTTCTATCTTGATTTTGGAAATTCATGTCAATGGTTGATTGATTTTATGTATGCATGTGTGAGTTCAACAATGCTCTTACCGAGTTTCTAATACACTTTAATTAAATGGACGTTTTAATGCAATTAGTTGCTCTGTCAAGTGCTTTAAAGTGTAGTAGACTTACTAAGTATATGCAGGAAACCCCAACAATAACTAGCAGATTCTATCATAAATTCTTGAAGATGTTTTCCAAGAAAGGCCAATATGATGATGGATTGTAGACAGGTATATACTCATTTTATATAATAGTAATGTATGGTGAGAGTGTAGTCATGTTTATGATTTTTTTGTCTCAAACACCAAGGTCTGCGGAGAGATAAAAATTATTGAGTTCTTCTGTGCTTTCATTTTTACGTGGCACACTTCGTGACTCTACGCAATTGAGGTGCGTGAGAGATACTTGTATGTCACGTATGTCAAAAAGGTGCACAAAATTACAAAAAAAAAAAAAAAGTATAGGGGGGTAATAGGACCTTAGTTTAGTTGAGGTGTCTCTTTGAGATTTCAGTCATAGTCTAGGGGATACTTGTGCATTTTCCCTACATAAATATTGCCCTTTAACTTTACCTTATTTTATATTTATGCCCTCCAACTATAAGTATGCATAAATAGACACTCAAACTTGTATAAAATGGAACAAATAAACACACAAATCCTACGTGACATCCTATATGACATTTTGCGTCCTACATGATATCCGGTGTTTATTATGCTACATAGGAATCATGTGTCTACTTGTTCAACTTTATACAAGTTTAAGTGCCTACTTGTGTATACTCAAAGTTGGAGGGTATAAATGTGAAATGATGTCAAGATAAAAGGCATATTTATGCATTATGCCTTTGAAGAGTCCAGAGCAACATATATTCCTTTGTAGTTCCTCCATTGATGAGGTTAGCTCTGTGTTATTGTCATGTACTTTTTCTCTCTCAAATTCTAAGAATTAAGCTTTCCGCTAACATAACAAATGTAGAAAGGAAAAGAGGGAAGAGGACTAACCTTTGTCCTAAAAGATGGGACATTTTGTTATGCTTTGCTCAAGATGTCTTCACCTATATTTACGACTAATGAAATGATAGAGCCGTCGAACATGAAAAAGACCATAAGCTGAAGTGTAAAATAAACGCATAATAAACTAGATTGATAACACTACCAAATTCGAGCAAGATTCAACATCAAGTAGATGAGGAAAGCTCAAAACAAAGCATGAAAGATAAGTTGATGACATAGGAAAACACCAAGAAAAGGTTGATGAAGTTTTAAAAGTCTCATAGAAAGATACACGGAGGCAAAATTGTAAATTTAGAAATCCTAATCAAAGCTCTAATGATAATGTGTGAGTGCCCACGTAATCAAAATATTTTCAGTATAACCACTATGTGGTCTATGGAGGGACAAAGATACTTGCAACATCAAATAAGCTAGTACAATATTTTGTTGATGACGTAATAGTGTTTTCATTTTTTAACCAGACTAAGCTCATTCTAAGTTGTCTGAAGTGTAGTTTTCTATATCTACTACTAACATAACTTACTACTACTGAAACATAATTAGGAATTAATTGAAGACACAAAGCAAATAGAGAGCTGAGAAGTTGAAACTTGAAATGAAGAATGGGAATTTAAGTAGCCGGGCAACCTTTTTCTCATGCCCACCCGATGCTATTTGTTTGAGTTGTTTCTAGCATGAACTTATGGATGGAAAGGAGTGCAACAAACTACTTCAGCAGTCTATCGTCCTCAGTTCGATAACCAGAGGTACTAAGCAGATGTGTACAAACTTAGTTAAAGTGCTACTGTAATGAGTATGCTTCTAGTGATACATATAAAAGCCTATATGGTGGCAATTTGAGCTCATACTAATGAAATGAGTCTATTTGTCCATGTTTAATGACTTACATCACTCATATTTTAATTGGGCAAATATGAGTTTCAACCTATTTTAAGAGTCTCTACAAATAGGGAAAATTAGCAATTAAGTCATAATACCTAACATATTTAGTCAAAAACATAACACCATAAAATATTTATTTAAAATGTCAAAATGACAATATTTTAGAATATAATATGTATTTAGATTTGAGTTTAACTTGTATCCACCGTCAGTGTACACTTTATTACACTGACACATACTTTAAGGCAAGTTTTTTCTATTATTATTAATAATTTTTATGTTATAAAATATAAATATCGAATATAGTAATATAAGGTAATTAAGATTCTACTTTTATTTTACCTATTAATTTATGATTCTCTTTCCTTACTAAATGAAATTACCATATTTTTTACTCGTGTACAATAGCAGTGAAGCAAATTGATAGCATCCATCATTGAAATAGAGAAACTATTATCAATCATCAAAATTCATTTGTTTTCTTTTTTAATAAAGTTTGGTGGATTCTTGCCTTTTTTTTTTTTTTGTGAAATTTTACTCTTCCTGATTAATCTAATACCCAATAACCTTTCTTCTTCACTTTTCACGTTTCTACCCCCACCTTTCATGTTCTAGCCCTTAAACTATTATCAATCATCAAAATTCATTTGTTTTCTTTTTTAATAAAGTTTGGTGGATTCTTGCCTTTTTTTTTTTTTTGTGAAATTTTACTCTTCCTGATTAATCTAATACCCAATAACCTTTCTTCTTCACTTTTCACGTTTCTACCCCCACCTTTCATGTTCTAGCCCTTTTTTCACGTTTCCAGATTCTCTTTCTTAAAGGTTCTCACAAATTGTTCATCAAAATATATTTTTAATTCAAGAAATTTTCTCTATCTTTAAACGAAATCTCTTTATTAATTAAAGTTGATTTCTCCATTGGCAAGGTAATTTCCATTATTTATTTAGATTTATGTTGATTTGTTGTTTAAGATCAATGATTATGGTATGTATTTCGGATTCTATGTATTACGGATTTTAATATCATCGTTTATGATTTATATTTCGCATTGTACATATTACAGATTTTTCGTTATTTTTTTTTTATTTTTATGCAAGTTTGTTTACATATTCATCTAATATTTATATATCTCAGATTTTTAGTCGATTAAATGATTCTTTTCGATTTTTTTCTAATTTTGTTTTAATATTTCAAATTTATTAGAATCTACAAATTCATTCATATGTTCATTTTGTTTGATTTTTAATATATTTGTATTTGTTTATAGGGTTTTAGATTCGGGAAAAGCATTTGTATGTCTACAATGTCTGACAATTTATTTGTGTATTCATTCTGTCTATATATCAAAAAAAATTACATTTTTTGTTTTTACATTGTATTTCAATCTCAATTAGTATACCAACATGTTTGTATTTCCTTCTTAATTTGTATTCTTCCTAACTGTATTATAACAATTTTATATTTCATTGGGTATTCATTTTGTATTTAAATCTCAATTTATATGTGAACAAGTTTGTGTTCCTCTTTTGTTTTGTATTCTACCTAATTGTATACCAACAAGTTTTGTATTTTATGTGCCTACTTTATCTTTCAAAGTCACTTTGTATTTCAAATGAAAAGAGTATTTCTTTTGTATTCACAACTTTATATTGAATCTCACTTTATATTTATAACTTTGTATTTTAATTTCACTTTTGTATTCATATATTGTTATATTCAACATGTATTTCATGATCGATCAGTTACATTAACTTAATGGGATACAAATTATTGTATGCATTCAAACATAAAAAATACCTACTAAACTAAAAAAAAACAATTTTATTTGTTATGCATCACAATTTGGATAAAAAATATCAGAAAAAACTATAAATCTCAATACATACAAAGATTTCACTGATTCAATCAGGAAATAAAAACACTTTTTTACTCGACATATATGAATATCTCATTCAAACAAAAAAAAATAAAAAAAAATACTTGATTGTTTTTCAATTATTCACTGGATGCGACAAATTTATAGTCGTCAATTTTGAAAAATTTTGTTTCAAATATATGTCGTATTAAACTTGAAGAAGCTTTGAAAGTTATCAGATGAATGATTCAGAAGACAAACTAATTTTTTTATTTTTTTTATGTTCTTAAGAAGAAAGCAAAAAACACTCGACAAAAAAAATGGCTATTTATGCTCTTTTCAAAACGTAGTTAATTTGGGTTTAAAATCTTTTTTTACCTTTTTTGAATTTTTTTGTTCCATAATTTTCTTTGTTATTAATTATTTGTATTCTTTCAAATTAATCAAAATAAAATAAATACATAACTAGTCCCTTAACAAACTAAAATAATGAAACTGTTACTAAGGAGTCCCACTAAAAGGTAAAATATTGTTTTTTTGAAAAACAATTCCCTACAAATATGATCAAAATGGATAAAATATGGGTTGTCCATATTGACCCATAATAGATCACTTAGTTTTCACTTATACTCAAAATTCTTAATTGTGGTTAAAACAAAAATCTGATAGATTGCCGGGGGGGGGGGGTATTTTTTAAAATAAAAAACAGTTTATTTTGTTTTGGGAAACCAAAAAAAATAGGGCTAGATTGGTGGAAAGGGGGTGGGGGGATTTTTTTTTTTTTTTTTTTGAAAAAACAAAATACTTTTTTGTTTGTGAAAAAAAAATGAGTGGGGGGGGGGGGGGGGGGGGGGGGGAGGGGGATGTATGGAGTCGTTTTTTTTTTAAAAAAAGGAATATTTTTTATTTTTGGAAAAAAAAATTAGGGCTAGGTGAGTGGGTGGGGGGTGCTCGAAGGTTTTTTTTAAGGGGGGGGGGGAGGTTGGAGGGAGTAATTACTTTTTTTTTTTTGAAAAAACAGAATACTTTTTGTTTTTGGAAAATAAAAATATTTACGGCTAGGTGGGGGGCCCCGGGGGGTTAATTATTTTTTTTGGAAAAAAGAGATTCTTTTTTGTTTAAAGAAAAAAAAATTGGAGTCGGTTGGGGAAGGTGAGGGGGGCTCCCCGGGGGAGGGGTTAATTTTTTTTATTTGAGAAAAAATAAATTAAGGGTAGGTTGGTGCAAGGTTGGAGGGGGCGCCTATAGGGGGGGGGGTATTATTTTTTTTTGAATAACAGATTTTGTAAATGGTTAGAATTATTTTACCCAATTCATGTTTGTCAAATCAATAGTAACCCTCACTCAACAACATTTTAAGCACATGAAGAGAAGTCCAAATCAAAGTAAAAGAGAACTCACATATGACAAATACAAAACTATAACGAAGTGTATATCTTCAGATAGACGAATTGCAAAAAAATAGCTCGAGCAAAAGAACAGAGACAACAAAATCCCAACCCTTTTGAAGGAGGAAATCACTTTGAAAAGTCGTAGGCATTCACATAGGAAATAAGACCATCCAAACCCAAATGGAAAAACATCCAGAAATATGTCTAAATCATTACCCTGCAAATAGGGAAAGTGGATAGACCTTTTATGAGCATTATCAAATTTTACAAAACTGGCAACACAATATGTACGAAGAGCACTTTATTTGAATATTTTACTATTGCACAACCACATTACTATGATTTTTACACATAATAAACGCCACTATAGCGATAACTCACTGAACTGCATAAAGGAAATGTTATTAATAAACAAATTCGAGCAGAAGTCAAAATGAATAGTTGACAAGGGTTAGAAAGAGGAAACCTTAAATACGACCATTTGGTTTCTTTGATCAGTCAAGGAAGAAGCTTCGTCGAACACCTAACCAAAGCAAGAACGAAGAGGCTACAAATAAAAAGCTAACCAATTCGTGTACAATACGGAGAATCCAACTAAAGATGATTGAATCTATCTACTTTGCTAATTTCACAAAGAAATACTGTGAAGAAGATCAGAAAGAACTACAGTGAAGAAGAAGAGGAGAATCTAGAGAGGAACAATTCGAAAGTGGAAAGATTAGCCTCTTTTGTAAACCACCGCTTGAATAAACCAATAGAAGGCAAGAAATAAAAATCAAAGCTCACTTGAACTCCAGTAAAGTGCAAAAGAATGAGAGAGCAAACATTTGGAGAAAAAGTTGTGACAGTGGCTGGTGGGCATAAAGGATCTTAGTAAAGAAGCTGAAAATGACACAAATACCCTCCAATTCAATGTTTATTCCATGAAATACAAGCGTTGATTGAGATGTGTACTTATTCACTCTTCTTATATAGTAAAATACTAGTATACATACCCGCGCATAGAAAGTAATTAATATTATAAAATATTTACTTATTCCAACATATTGCATCATATTGATTTTATGTAATATAAATGTCATCTTATTTACATTTAATAAAATAATATAAAAGCTAATTAAAGGAATAATCATATAAATGCATATACAGACTCATTAAATAATTTTTTTATAAAGATAAATAAGAAAAATTTCACGACCCGAGCTATCCCCGAGACGCGGACACGGTAGGACCACAAGTTGTCCCAAGCTCACCTTGATGGCATGATCATGAGCATACTAAAGATAATAAACTGATGCGAAGCTAAAGCATAATTAAAATGAGAAGATGTGGAATATTCATATACTATAACTAATATATTTGAAAATTGATGAGTTTAATACAAAGAACATATTAACTCAATCAATACTAAGCTGGAACTAACTATGTCTAAAAATAGCCTCTAACTGACTAGAAATTTTGGGACAGGACCCAGCTAAGTCTAGCAAAAACTGAAACTAAAGGACTAAAAATACTGAAAATAAACTCATGACTATTGTCTTCGGAGAATAAGGACTCACAACTGATTCTGCTGAACTGGAGTTCAAAAATCGATCTAAGCACGATATATATGCTGAGAACCTGAACCTACATCACGAGAAGATGTAGCGCACGTATGCTTCAGTACTTGAAAAGTACTGAGCATGTGTTATAGAGTAAAACTGAAATAAAACATAACTAAACAAACACAAAAGCAAGTATAATATTCTGAACATGATATACAAAATTTTGTGCAAACTGGATGCAATGACCAAATTTCTAACATGCTGAGATACTAATTGAACTGTAAAATATGGTCAATGCATTAGAGTCTGACTAAACTGTTGGAGCTACTAATAACCGATAATAAAACCACATGAACTAAATATGGAGTTCGATGTATACGCCTCATCGAGAGGACCCAATATACCGTGCCAGAGTTATAAAGGCATACTGGCGTGATCACTAAACTGATGCCCACAGAGGGAGCTTAGAACCTACTTGGCTAGTAGTTCTAGGACTATTTGGGTACGCTGAGCCCTAGTCCAACTCGGTATTATGCTACTCCCAATGAATTAAGTGATTTACATATTATGATTGAATTTATGTGAATACTGAATAGCTCAAAACTGAACATGTAAACTGAGGATGCAACAATTAATCTGATAATAATGCATTAATAACTGAGGCATGTATAACTGAATAACTGAAATATCTGACCTAGCATATGTAAATCAAGAACTAAAGAAATACATAGCTAGGGTTCTAAAATTCATGTATTTATCTGAGCATTAACGTACTAATCTGATTTGAATCATTCTATCAACTAAGAACCAATAATTCTAACATATAAGAAACCCTAGGTCTAGTCATAATAAGGAAATCAAGAAACTGACTGAAACTAGGGACCTAATTAGTGAAAGAAACCCACTAGTGAAATTCCACATACATGGTGATGAATTCTACGGAGAAATCTTTAGATTACGGGGATGGAACTGATGGAACCTTGTTGCGTTCTTAAGCTAGGGTTCTTGACCTTTTTCTCCTTTCTTGCTTCTAATTTTCTAAGTTTTGATTAATGATTTATCTTAGGTAAATTTTAATTATATGTCTAGGCTTAAACTGACTATATCTCATGATTTATGGTTTAAAAGACGTATCTTGGGGTTTAAACGAACTAGAAAAAAGGCCAAAAGACCCCTGAAATAATTGTTGTCGGAGCAATCAACGGATTTGACTGACGATCCGTCGTTCAAACGATGGTCCGTTGTTTCGGTCCATCCTTTGAGTCTGCTCGACAGGCCTTCACTAGAATGAGCATAACTTTTTACTCGGGGGATGGATTTTAGCAAACTCGGTGGCCTTAGAAACAAGATTCAATTATATATCATATCATAGGTCATGGCACACCTAGTTCATTTTGTGCTTAGACTTATGACCATTTTAAGTTGACCTAATCAGTAATTTCCCCCTAACTAATAGCTAACCTTCACCTACAGTCAGACCTAAACTTAGGTCCATCATGGACCGTACTGGTCAATCATTGTTCATGTCAGAGGCAGGGTTATAAGGTCTTGATCCACAAACATAGACCACGGACCGTGGTCTGACTTATAGATCGTAGGTCTTTCTGTGGGTCGAGACTTAGAAAATATTCTGAGCTGGGTTTTGGGGAGGGGTAGCAGTGGTGAACTATGTACCTACTACACGGGCTGTAGATCAGACTATGGTCCGTAGATGGTGACCGTAGATTGCACCTGCAATTTCTGAAAAGCTGTAATCTGGTCTATTTTTGGATACGGGGTATTACATTATCTCCCCCTTGGGAACATTCATCCTCAAATGAAGACTAGAGTAGCTAAAATAGAGGGAGAGATCTGCAATCCCTACAACTAAACACTAAGAACAAAATTTCTGACTAAACTGAGTTCCAAGAACATAAAAATATGCTGGAAATGCAAGTACAAACTGAGGGAACATGATTATAAGGCTGAATTCACGCATGAATGACTAAAAACTGAAGAGGAACTATTACCTCAAGTTGGAGTGGAATCGGAAGGAAAGAGGTGAGGATACTTGGCTTTCATGGCTACTTCTGCTTCCCAAGTAGCTTCCTCTATGGACTGAATCCTCCACAAAACCTTGACTGAAGCGATTTCTTTGTTTCTCAACCTTCTAATCTGATAAAGAGGCTGAATCACCCATACACTTCTTCAAAAGTGAGATATGGAAGACCGGATTCACTGGCATCTTTAACTCATATTCCACTTTGCAACCCTTTTCAAGATCTTGTAAGGGCCGACATATCTAGGATTGAGCTTCCCTTTCTTATCAAATCTCATCTCCCCCTTCATAGGTGACACTTACAGGAAAACCCAATCATCAACTTGGAACTCTAGTTCCCTTCTCCTTACATCTGCATAAGATTTCTGACGACTTTGGGCTATCTTAAGTCTATCTCTAATGAGTTTCACTTTCTCTATAGCATAAAGGACTGAATCTAGTCCTATCAACGTTGCTTCAACTACTTCAAACCAACCAACAATATATCTACATCTACGCCTATACAGTGCCTCGTAAGGGGCCATCTGAATGCTGGAATGATAGTTATTCTTGTAGCGAACTCAATAAGAGGAAGGTGATCATCCCAACTACCCTTGAAATCGATCACACAAGCTCTCAACATATCCTCTAGGGTATGAATGGTACACTCTGTCTGTCCATCCGTCTGCGAATGAAATGTTGTGTTAAGGTTAACCTGAGTACCATGACCCTTCTGAAATTACTTCCAGAAATGAGAGGTAAACTGAGGACCTCTATCTGAGATGATAGACAAAGGAACCCCATGCAACCTCACAATTTCATTAATGTAAAGTTTGGCATTGTCCTCCGCCGAATCTGTAGTCTTGACCACCAAAAATTGAGAAGACTTAGTCATCCTGTCAACTATCACCCAAATGAAGTCATGTTGTCTCCAAGTTTGAGGTAACCCTGTGATGAATACCATAATGATCAGTTCGAGGTAACCCTCTTGAGTCATACCCCCTAGTTTCTGATGTTTTACCTTGACTTGCTGGCAATTGGGGCACTTACTCACAAAATCTGCTATATCTTTCTTCATGTAATTCTACCAACAGCTTCCCGTAGATCGTAGTACATCTTAGTGGCACCTGATGAATAGACTATCTGGAGTTATGGGCTTCTGCAAGAATATGTTGTCTTAACTCACCCACATTAGGAACACATAATCTATCTTGGTAGCGAAGTACACCATCTCCCCGTTAGGAGAAAACCCCCACTCCCTGATTATGGATTGCACCCTTAAGTTCAAACAAGATTGGATCACTGTCTTGCTTTTCCTTGACCTCCACTACCAAAGAAGATTCTTCCCCATTCTGAACTGTTACACCACTGTCTAATATGCTCATAAGGCGAACTCCCAAGCGAGCAAGCCTGTGAACATCCTTCACTAGTTCCTTCCTTTCTTCCTCAACATGGGCTACACTACCCATATATAACCTGCTAAGAGCATCTGCTACTACATTCGCCTTAACAGGATGGTAATGCACACTCATATCATAATCCTTAAAGAAATCAAGTCATATCCTTTGGCGAATATTTAATTCTTTCTGGGTGAACACATATTGAAGGCTCTTATGGTCAGTGAACACATTTACATGAACACCATACAAGTAGTGTCTCCAAATCTTGAGTGCAAATACCACTGCTGTAAGCTCGAGGTCATGAGTTGGATAGTTCTTCTCATGCACCTTTAGTTGTCTAGAAGCATAAGCTATAACCTTATCTCGCTGCATCAACACACAACCTAGGCCAACTCTGGATGCATCACAATAGATCACATAACCATTTGAACCCTATGGTAGAGTCAAGACAAGAGTTGTAGTCAATCTAGTTTTCAATTCTGTAAAGCTTTTCTCACAATCATCTGACCGTTGTTTTTAATTCTGCAAAGCTTTTCTCACAATCATCTGACCATTGAAACTTGACCATCTTCTGAGTCAATCTAGTCAATGGTGAGGCTATGGATAAAAATCATTCCATGAACCTTCTATAATAACCCGCTAGACCTAAGATAATTCTGATATATGTTGCAGAGGTAGGTCTGGGCTATTGTTTCACTATTTTCATCTTCTACAAATTCACTCAGATCCCCTTGCTAGATACAATGTGACCAAGAAAGCAATGGATTGCAACCAAAACTCACATTTCCTAAACTTAGCGAATAACTGACGATCTTTGAGAGTCTGCAGAAGAACTCTCAAATGACTTGCATGTTCTTTCTCATTCCTAGAGTAGATGAGGATATCATCAATAAATACAATAAAGAATAAGTCCAAGTACTGTTTAAACACTCTGTTCATCAAATCCATGAAAGCAACAGGAGCATTTGTTAGTCCAAACGACATAACTACAAATTCATAATGATCATACCGAGTTCCGAAGGTTGTTTTCAGAATGTGTTACGCCTCGTATTTTTTATACGTAGTGCGCGTCATGAGCTAGTCGATGTAAGTCCGGGGAATGAGATTTTATTTTAAGTTCCAAGTGATTAAAGAAATATTAGGCAAGGATGTTAATTCCAAATGTGATATTAAGTATGATAGTGGCTGATGTAGTGTCATTAGCATTAGTGGAGAATTAATTAGTGGCCTTAGTGGGGAACATTATGGGGGAGTAATTAGTGGATGATTAGGATTAAATTAATCAAGTGGACCCCACCACTCAAGGCAAATGCATGATAGTGGCTGATGTAGTGTCATTAGCATTAGTGGGGAATTAATTAGTGGCCTTAGTGGGGAACATTAGTGGGGGAGTAATTAGTGGATGATTAGGATTAAATTAATCAAGTGGATCCCACCACTCAAGGCAAATGCACTCTCGGCCAGCCCATGTTTTAAGCAAAAACAAATTTGCAAACACTTGGTAGATGAAATGCTCTAGGAGTCTAGCAATTCCCTTGTGTTATAGATTAATTGTAGAAGACAACGCAGTCTTGAAACGAGACTTGAAGCTCTCGGCCAGCAACTACAAAAGAATTTGGTTAGTAATCTCTTTGCTTGATGTGTTAATTTCTTAGAATGCTATTGTTAATTAACCATTAATGTTAAGGAGGGGGCGTGACCAGTAGCTTAGGAAATTTGTTTTAGTTATTAAATGTGCTAAGTATGAACGGAAACCATAATCGGATTATTAGTGGTGTCGTGTTAGGGATTGGGCTGTTTTGATTAAAGCAACATGCGGGAAATTCTGTTTTGGCATTATGCATATGTTAATGTGATTATGGGTATATACTCCAAGGGATGAATACGATAATGTAGATGTGTTGCGAAATTATAAAACGAGTTATCGCTCGGTGTGTTGTTGTTTCGTTAATATGGTTGCCGAGACAAGACTGTTTTAGGGAGGGGGCTGTTTAATATGATTCGTTGGATTATATATGTTATTGGTATTGCTGTGGATAATTTAAGTTGTTGTCGGATTGGGACGAAGTAAGGAAAATAGGGGAAGTGCTGCCGGATTTTCGTTAGATTATTAGCTAGCTTACAATAAGTAGTAAAGCGCGACGTCTATCTAATTGCGGCACGATTGTTGCTTGTTATAGATTAATAGATTGGGCAGTAAATATTGGACGTGCGGCTCGACTATACGGTATGTAACGCTATCCTTTCTTTCTTTGTTTGGCATGACTCTTAAAAATGAGTGAATGACGGACAGGTTTGATACTTACTTCTAGAGCGTCTAGGTGACGTATATTCTTGCTTACACAAACTATTCCTCTATATATCGGCTATGTCTAAGGCTATGGTGATATCTCATATCTATGGTAGTGCTTCTTAGAGTCATTGAGATTTTACGTTTTCATATCGTGTTAAAGGTTCATAATCTTGATAAAACGTTAATCTTTGGTAATACTCCTTGCTGGTTCACGTTGATTGTTCTATTGAGTTATAAGAAATGATTTTAATTGCATATGGTTGCTCATAATGTTTTGCTCGTGCATAGAGTCATTTATCATTTCACCGAGTCCCGGGCCGGGTAATGTTCGTGCGGAGTTTCTTGCATATGTCACCGAGTCCCTCAGTAGAGGGCCGGGTATGTATATTATATATATGATTGGTGATGATGATGGTTATAATGATGATGATGACGGAGATGATGTGATGACTATTTCACCGAGTCCCTCACTAGAGGGCCGGGTACGTATGATGTATATATATGATGATTATTTTGCCGAGTCCCTTACTAGGGAAGCTGGGCACCTTATATGTTAAAGATATGTATGATTTTCACTTATAAGGTTCATGTGTAGCGATATCTTGTTTCGACTTATCATGTTGGTATCCTGTCATCTTTACCTTATGCTTTACATACTCAGTACATTGTCCGTACTGACCCCCTTTCCTCGGGGGGGCTGCGTTTCATGCCCGCAGGTGTAGACGCACAGTTCGGTGATCCTCCCGCCTAGGATATCTACTCTGCCGATTGGGGGAGCTCCACTGTTCCGGAGCCTAGTCGTTTTAGTACATAACTTCCTATGTAATCTTTTGCTTATCTATGGGTATGGCGGGGCCCTGTCCCATCGAGTTTCACTACTATACTCTTAGAGGTCTGCAGACATTATGTGGGTTGTATGTATGTTTTGGATAATGGTCTGGACATGGTTTGTTTGTGATGTCTGCGTGTACAGGGCAGCCTTGTCGGCTTGTGTATGCTATTATGCTTTGGATAGTGCGGCCTTGTCGGCTAGCGTATGTTGTTACGGTTAAATGGTTATGACTCCTTATGAGACAGATCCACTTTATATATATTAACGTTGGGGTAGGTTTGATTTGATTAAATTCCATATTGTCTTAGTTTCAGTTGGTTATACTTAGCAGGTTTGTTTATGAGTGTCCAAAACGGGCACTAGTCACGGCCCATCGGGTTGGGTCGTGACAAAAGTGGTATCAGAGCGGTTCTTCCTCGGAAGTGTCTACAGACCGTGTCTAGTAGAGTCTTGTTTATCGGTGTGTAGTGCACCACATCTATAAACAGGAAGCTACAGGACATTTAGGATGTCATCCTTTCTTCATATTCTAGATCGTGCGATAGAGCTATATTAACAGGATAATCCCTCTCTAACGAATCCCTGTGTTTTCAGCTATGCCTCCAAAGAAAGCGACAGCCGCCCAGAAGGGCAAATCGGTAGCAGAAGGTACTAGTCAGACCCGGAGAGTTACTAGGGCCCGTGCCCAGTCTATGCCTGGTATTGTGCTCCAGTCGGAGAGCTCT